>CM076583.1:336878228-337255792 GCA_034641835.2 Pinus albicaulis
TGGCCCCATGGACTCCTATATATAGAAAGGAGGTTTTGTAAATTCTATCATCCAAGAATTGTTCATTTATGTAATGTATTGGAGGTTTCCCCCTCGAAGTGGCTTATTTATAAGGCGTTGATATCTCTTTTATTATTTCAGAGTAGAGTTCGTTTTCTTGTGTCAAGCTCCTTAAAAAATGAAACAAGTTCTTCGGAGCAGAGTTCGTTTTCTTATGTCAAGCTCCTTAAAAAATGAAACTAGTTCTTCGGAGCATAGTTTGTTTTCTTGTGTCAAGCTCCTTAAAAAATGAAACAAGCTTCTTTCGGAGCATAGTATGTTTTCTTGTGTCAAGCTCCTTAAACAAGCTCTTTTGAGGATATTTCTTTTACTATGTCAACCTCATTAAAAAAATGGAACGCGTTCCCATTCAATTCGAGTTTTTTCTTAGATCCCGTAAAATCCCAGTCGAGTCTTTCTCTTCATCCTGTAATGAGTTATTGTCTTGTATATTTCTCTTGTCTTTGATCTTTGCACAGGAATACAAGTGCCATTACCGAAGGACCGCGACCTATTGAGATAGAGATCAAGAGGCCGCCACTACTACATCTTGTGACAATTGCATTGGACTCTAGGTAGGACAATCTATCCCAACCTATGTCATTCGTTAGCTAGGAACCTACTCCTTAGCTTGTTCACTTGTTGCTAGACCCACTCTAGGGCTAGAGGGATCGCCTCTGTCTACAGAGGGGATTTACCTTTCCAACAAGTTGGAAACTCCATTGGTGATGAGTGTGAGTTTTGTCGTTTCATTGCTTATTTGGAATTAGCCTTGTCAAGTCGACTTTAGTTGTTTTATTTCTTGTCTGCCTTTTTTGGCTTGCTTGTTTGTTTATAATTCTCATGTTTAGCTCCAGAGTGTCAAGGTTGACCTCTTCTCACTGGTTCTTCCCTCCTCCCATAGTTATCCAGCTTGGTGCGAGTTTTCCTTGAATAGTCATGCCAATTGGCGCTAGTTTCTTTTGTTGCCTTGAGGATATGTCTTGAGGATATGTTGTGGGCTCCCTCCTAAGCTTGAGGGCAAACCTAAAACTTATAAAAAAAATAAGTACATTTCCAAGAAGATATTAAACCTATACTACATAGAATATACAAATGAAATATAAGAGAGAAGGGGATTAGTAGTGCAAGTCCCTTAATTCATCCTCAGGATTTGCTTTCTTGGGGGATTATGATTCTTCAACCATGTTAGCATGGCCTCTGTCTCTTTTCTTGTTCCTAGGTTTTTCATGGCAGTCACTCCTATAGTGTCCCATCTTGTGACAATGATAACACTCGATCTTGGACATGTCAACCTTCTTCTTTGACCCTTTCTTCTTGAATCTTCCTTTATGATGAGAAACATAAGCATTTGATACTTCTTCATTATCGGTTACCATGTAGATTCTTAATTCTTCTTGAAAAATCCTCATACATTTCTTGAGCATGATAAATATCTCTTATGAAGGGGATATGATTTTCCTTTATGCCTTCCATTAAATCCACAACTACTAATTCTAGTTCTTTTTGCTTCACCCTATCAGCATCACTTGAATCTTCTGTAGGTCTTTTCATATTTCCTTTGACTATATCTTGTTTTTCAAGGATGATGCCAATCCTTTTCTTCCAAGACCTATAATTTGTAGCTCCTTAAATCTTGTTCTCTCCCTTGATAGTGTTAGAAATATTTATTAAAGATAGTGAATGATTCTTTCTACTAGTGAAATCCTTTTCTTCCAAGACCTATCATTTGTAGCTCCTTAAATCTTGTTCTCTCCCTTGATAGTGTTAGAAATATTTATTAAAGATAGTGAATGATTCTTTCTACTAGTGAACTCCTTCCTTGATCAAGTCCTTAAGACTGCCTTTTTCTTCTTCTTTCACCAAATCTCTAAAACCATGTTAGAGAATCAGAAAGGAAGAAATATCCTCTTGTTCTTGATTATTTTCTTGTGATATTCTTCAGTTATTATTTTCTTCTTCTTATCTTTTTTCTTATTAGTTCATTAAGAAAATATCAAATCAAATACACATAGATCAAGGAAACCATATGTAGGCCAACAACCAGAGAAAAACCCCCCTCGAGGGGAAAACCAAGTCAAGATAATTCTTCCTTTCAATAGTGATTCTTGAGACTCTGGACCTTGACCTGGACTTCCTCCACACCAATTCAACCTTCCTTGTGATCCTTCCTAACTCTGGTAGAATTAGAAACAACAACACTGGAACTTCAACCTTGCTTCTTGAGAATTTGATCTTGAGGTAGAGAGTTCGATATAACTTCCAAGACTTTGATTTAGGCCCAATAAAACTTCTCCAAGCAGAAACATCCAATAGAATCACCTTCTACTTCTCCTTCACTTAGAAACAACAACTTGGCAGCAACTAGTGCAGCAACTGCAACAAAAAAACTTTGAGAACCTCGACCTCCCAAACTATAGCCCAGAATGCAGTGAGAGTAGTGCCAAAATTTTTATTTTCTTCAACTCTATAAGTGTGCCAAAAACTGAACCCAAAAATTCCTTCTCCAAGATTTCATAATTTATCCTTGTCCTGGCTTCCAGATTGAATTTCTGTGTTGCATATTGATGTCTTCAAATGAGTTTGATTTCATTTTATATATAGACTTTTGATGAGTTCGAATTTCATGAGTTGAGACCGACTTGATCACCTTTATGCCAACTTGATGTGGAGGCTTCATAAATTATATTTTAATCAATACTTGACCTAATTACATGATTCAAAAGCCCAATATGGATCAACTTAAATCTGCAATAAACCTATATACTCGAAATAAAACCTAGAAGTCAACAATAGGGACTTTGGCCTAAAATAAATATGACCAAAGCATGAAACCCATGCTTTAATAAGTCATTCAATAACAATATAAAATTCTTTTCTTTATTATTTTGAAAATTACAATAAGTATTGACTCGAGTACAATTTATGAAGACCGAACCTAGTTACATTCTTCAGCAGGTATCGCTGCCATTAGAAAGATTATTTGACTAAAATCATATACCTATCAAATCAATCACAAAATAATAATCATAGCGAGAAAAACACTGTAATGTTGGAATAGAAGAAGAACCAAAGTTTATTAAACATCGTTGCCTCATGGAGTGAAGAAAAGGTATGTGAATATTTTCCAGAAATATATAGATGTATTCACATGGAAATATGAGGATTTTAAAACTTATGATGCCTCAAAATTCAAAATAAGATTCCATTGAAATTATGTTCTAATCCATTTAGGAAGAAACTTAGATTAGTGAATCCTCTTTTTCTACCAAAGATGGAAAAGGAAGTAAAGAAATTTCTAGATGTTAAGATCATAGTGCCTTTGACTCATATTATGAGTGGATAAAAAATTTGGTTCCTATGAGAAAGAAAAATTGTGAGATCATATTTTGTGTAGACATCAAGAACTTGAATAATGTTTCTATGAAAAATGATTATCCACTCCCAAAAACGGATCATATATTGTAGTGAGTGATCGGAGCAACAAGAATTTCAATGATTGATGGATATTTAGCTTATACTCAGATAGAATTATAGGTTGAAGACTAAAGTAAAACAACTTTTACTATGCCATGGGGTACATTCATGTATGTCAAAATTCATTTTGGATTAATGAATGCAAGTGAAAATTTCCAAAGGGCCATGGATCTTTCATTCGTTGGAGAGAGATAATTTCCCTGTAATTTATTTACATTATATAACAAATTTTCCAAATTCATATTTAGAGCATTTGAAGCGTCTTCAACAAAATTTCTTAAATGTAGAAAATTTACTATTTCCCTTAATCCCAAGAAATCCCATTTTGATATGAAGGAGGGAAAATTACTAGGCCATATTGTTTCAAGAGAAGGAGTCTGAGTTGACCATGGAAGAGTATTAACAATTAAAGTTATTGATTTTCCTTGGTATAAAAAGGAAACACAATCATTTTTATGTAATATCAACCTCTTAAGAAGGTTTGTTCTTAATTTTTAAGAGATAGTTAGATATGTGACTAATATGGTTAAAATCAATCATGGTGTTAAGTGGTCACCTCGAGCACAAACTTATTTCTACTAGATCAAGAAAGCATTAGGTGAAGCTCGTGTTTTCCCCAGTCCATATTATAACAAGAAATTTATTATATTCTCCTTTGCTTTAAATTCTACAATTGCAGTAGTTTGTTACAAAAGAATGAAGATAATTATGAAAAACCTATTTCTTTCTTTAGATTAAAAAATCTAAGAGATGGTGATTTAAAGTATGATATTTTGTAGAAACATGCTTATGCATTAGTTAAAGACTTTAAAATCATTCAGGGCATATGTTTTTCATTCCAAAATAACTGCATATGTTCCTAATAGTATTATCAAAACTATTTTAACTCAAATAATGATGGAAAAAGAAGAAATTTTATTGCAAAAATCCAATAATTTGAAATGGAGATTAATACTACAAATTAAATTAAAGGACAAGAATCGACTAAAATATTAGAAGAATCAAATTGTAGATTTGTTAGGGTCCCATGATTTAGCAGATTGGTAGACCAAATGCACAGGGTAACATAAGTCCAGTCTTTGGAGTCCTAGTACCTAGCCTTCCTGGACTCAGAGAGGGCTCTCTCTATTGTATGCAAAGGATGTGGCATTTTTTCTTTTAGGGTTTTATTTTAGGCTAGTTGTTAAGTGTAGGGTTTGTTGTTTGTTTGGTTGGGTAAGATGGTCAAGTAGAATAGGTGGAGTGAGAGGTCTTCAAATCATTGGGCTATGGAGTCTAAGGAAATTCATTTATATCTCAATAATGAAACAAGATGCATAACAGGGCAAATCTAACATGGTCAAATGGATCTATAAGGCATGTGTGAAGTGAAATGAACAATAAGTTTGTGAACATAGTAGGTGTACAAGGGCAGTAAAGAATCCTTAAACAAATACATTTAAACAAGATAGTCTCAAATACTGATTAAAATGAAGAAGTAATCAATAGACAGGGAAAACAAGTAACTCTTTGATTCAACTTAGGCAAATAAGTATTCAAGGCAAACATTCCAATGAAATATAGAAGGCGAGAAACTCATTTAACTTCTAGTGATTTCACCTTCAAGGTTAGAAAACATTCAAGATAACAAATAACTTTAATCAATGAAGAGGGAATGCCTAAACATCAATTATAAAACTACAAAGAACTTTAAGGCAAATTCTTAAGCATGGACAAAGGGCATGATCAAAACATGGCCTCTTTGGCTAAAACCTAACAAGTAATAGTTCAAAGAGATATTCCAAAACAGAGTTTAAATGGCATCAAATAGGCAGGGCTAACCATAAAACATATTTGAAAACTACAATATTGAACCATTTATGGAATAAACAAGCATAGGTAGATCTAAGGAGCAGCAAAGAATTCCTTAAACAAACCCAGCAGAGGAAAACATCACGCAATAGAAAACAGGAAGGACTAAGGTGCCTCCAACAACATTTCTTAGCCTATACTCTTCTGTTCTACTGCAGCATAGAAGGATGGAACATAATGAAAACATGAGAAAACAATAACATGAAAGAGAAGCACTTCACCAATAACCAAGCTCAAGGATCTTGCAAGATATCCTTCTTCATCATCAATCAAAACAATCCATTCAGAAAATCCACAAGACCAATTTCTTCTTCAAACTCAAGAAAACCATGTATTGCTCCCAAAACTCATCAAATGCCAACCTAATACATAGGACCTCCTTGCTCTATTATCTAGAAATTGAGGATGTGGAAACCATAAGAGGCTTATAGAAACCCTAAATTCATCATAAATGTCATTTGTGTGCTTGAAGACCATGCAATGGCCAAGACACAAAATATCCCATGAAATAAATGCCAAAATAACTTCTTGCACCTAAGTCTAGAGTGATTTTCCTTAAAAAGCACTAAAATATGATTTTGCAATAAATGAGTGTGCTTTTTTTACTTTTGGCCAAAAACGCACAATATTGTCCATAAGCGCAGCACCACCTTAGGCAGAAAATAGGTCCTGTTGCAGCCAAGTTTTGGGGGCCTTCCCGATGTCGGATTTTTCTCCGTGATGGCCCGTTGGAAAGATTTTTGAGTTCTATTTCCAGATATGCCTTTGGTTTTCTGATTGAGAACATGTAACCTATTCAAAAATTCAAATCCCCAAAACTTCTATGAGTGTAGTGCTAGGCCTGAAAAGGAGGCAGAATGGTGAAAAATGAGGTGTGTTTTGACCTTCTGAGGGGTCAAAAATGCTCCAATTGCTCTGAAATTTGGTGAGAATAGTGTGTTAGTCATGAGAAATCCAAAAATGTATAGTTTTCCCTTTGAGGATTCCTGAGGGAAAAGCGTAGCGCCAATGACACTGCGGTTATAGGCCTTCAAATTCTCAAAAAACAAAAACTTGTCCAAATTCCTTCAAAATTGGTGAAGGTCTCCTTCAAGGGGTTTGAGAGACCTATAGGGAAGCTAATGCCAAAATTCCAATTCTAGCTTGGTCTTTTCCTCCTTTTAGTGTTTGAATTTTGGTTTGGGCCTTTTTTAGTTTTCCCTTGCAACTTGATTCCTCCGGGTATAATGTATGGTCATGCTTTATTTGTAGGTCAAGGCCCTAATTATCTTCTTTATATGCTTGTGCTTATCCTCATAAAATTAAATGTTATGCATGGCCATGCAAAGACACCTTTCTAGCTCTCTAAGTCTCTGCATATTCACTATGGAGTGGTAAGCTAGTGGCCATTCCCTTTATCTTCTTTTTGCCTTTGTCTAGTGGTTTTTAGGAAGTGAGGAAAACATGGTTCCTTACCCTTTCTAGCGGTAGCAAACACATACCCTGTTCTTTTTGTGATAGTTTAATGAAGGAGGTTTGTTAGTGATCATAGTGGTGTCTTCCTCTTCATTATTGCTCTTACTATCATTAGGGACCTCATTGTTTCTTACTTTCATTGTGGCTCTGAGTTTTGCTTCTCCCCCTAGCATTATTATTGTCACTGTAGGGCTCACTGTCTCTAGTCTCTTCATCTTCCTCACTATTATCATCACCTTCACTGTCATGATAGTCCTTAGTGTCACTATCATCACTAGCCTTATCATCAGTTTGCACATTCTTCACTTTCATTTTGTTCATCATTAAGACTGCTTTTCTCTTTATCTTCTGCATTGTTATCATCCTCCCCTAACACCTTTGACTCCTTTGCAGGCTCTTTAAGGAAATTTGAAGGGTGATCCCTTGAGTTTTTTTGTCACTTTTCCGCAATTGGGAGGGTCCTTGGCATGAGCGCAGCGTCGGGCAAGTCGGGTCCTGTGTGCATAGCGTCGGGTAGAAACTGGGCCAGTCGGGCCTCTTAGCGTAGCGTCGGGTCTGTCGAGTTAGCCTTTGAGCGCAGTGCCCTCCTCCTATGCGTGTCGGTCTGCCTGAGTGTAGCGCCAGGCTATGCGCGCAGCCCCACCCGGTGTATGCACAACGCAGTGTAAAAATTACACTATGAATACCTCTATTGGCGCAGTGCTAGGGTCTGTTAGTGCAGCACCAGTGTCTGTGCATAGCGCCAGGTAGAATTAGCCAAATTTTCATTGAAATTCTCAAATTTCTTCTTTGGATTCTCTGATTGCCTCTGCAATGTTATAATGAGTTGTTTAAAGTGTTAGATGACCTTGTATGGGCTTTATGAAACTTTGATCTATCTTTGCAACTCATTTTCTAAGGTTTTCAAGCCTTTCACCTTATCATTGATATTTTACACTGTTTTCCCTGCAGGTTAGCTAGAGTTATGAAATTTTCTTCTTTTCTGATCCTGGATACTTGACACCTTTATTTTACATAGCAGAAACTTTGAAATCATTCCTAGCTTCAACCTTGGAGCTCAAACCTCCCTTTGATTATTTGACATGATATAACTACTTTTGGATAAGTTTGGGATCTTTACCCATAGTGACATATTCAGAATCCTTTGGCTTTTCTCATGGTGTTTGGCTTACAATTTTACCTTCTCTGATACACTTTACACCTTTGCGCTTGGAGGTAATGAGACATTTCGCCTTAGCAAAACTTGAATTTGAAAAAATGTTCTTCTTTGGAGATTTTCTGATCTTTTTGGATAACCATGTGTTAATCTTCTTTCCCATTTGATTCAAATTCTTAGTACAAGAAAACAGTGATTTAGAATGCCAAAGGAAATCCTACAACCTATGAAACCCTAGTGACCTAGTGGGAGGCTCTTTTGACTTGTCCTTTGACTGAAATCTTGACTTGGGGTCTTCAAGTATGAAAAACTGAATTTTTTGACAATTTTATGTATTGAAGATACAAAATTAAATGTACTTGATTTATCTAAAGAGCCTATAGAGATAGTTTTGAGACTATCAATACTTGAGGCATCTAGGGAAAATGGGAATGATTTGGCTTGTAGGAAACCCCAGATGGACAATGGAGTTATAGGCAAGGGAGAAACAGGGTAATGAGGTTATGGGTAGGAAAAAGGATGGAGATGAGGGGCACAAGCCATTTGGAGTCTGTAGGGGTGACAAGGAGACCATGAAATGGAAAAATGGTAGGATAGTGAAAAAATTTATCTAAGGAAAATGAAGGTAGTGAGATTTCTAAAACTCACAATATTCAGGGATCTTGTTTTTAGAAATCTAGAAATGATATTTAGTCATTTGTAGATAGTAAAAATTACTGATGACTAACAAGAGTATTAGGAATAAATTCCATCATGTAGATTTCATATTCTATTTCAGATAATCTTACAGAGAAGAATCCATAAGAACCTTATTTGATAGAACCCAATAGGAAGAATCCACAAGAAAAATCTTTAATAGAACTCAATAAGAAGAATCCACAAGAACCTTTTTTGAGGGTAAAATGAAAATTCTCTTTGTGAATATGGTATAATAATATTGTGTTTTATTTTTAGAATTTAGAATGTCCACTACAATTAAATAAGGCCAAAATTAGATCTCTAAAACTTCAAGCTATAAATTTTTGCATTGTAAATAAACAATCATATTAGAAGGATAAATTAGGTGTTCTTTTGTTATGTCTAATTAAGGAAAAAACAAATGGAATAATTGATGAATTTGACAAGGGAGTGTGTGGCGGACACTATGATTTGAGAGCAATATCCTAGAAGATATTGAGAGAAGGTTTTTATTGGCCCAAGTTGTTTGTAGAAGTGAATTCTAGAGTTCGATTGTGTGTAAAATATCGAATATTTGCAAGTAAACATAAGCTCCCTCCATTTCCATTGATTCTAGTTTTGGTAGAAGCACCATTTACACAATGGAGCCTTGATTTTATAGGGGAGATCCATCCAACCTCTAGCATCCAACGTAAATGGATACTCACAACCACATATTACTTCACCAAATGGGTGGAATCAATCCCAACCAACATTGCAACAAATGCAGTTGTGATGAATTTTTTAGAAGAAATTATTTTGTCTAGGTTCTACTACCCATGGAATATTATCATAGATAATGTCCAAGCTTTCAAATAAATTAACATCGTCAATTTTTGTGAGAAATATAATATTGTTCTTAATCATTCAAAAACCTATTATCCTCAAGGAAATGGGGTACCATAATCTTCAAACAAGAGTTTAATGAGAATGATTAGAAAGGTTTTATCAAAAAGCTTGATAAATTGGGATGAAAATATTAAATATGCACTTTCGGAAAATAAGGTCTCAACCAAAAGGTCTACAGGTAAAACTCCATTTCAATTGGTATATGGAATTGATGCCATTTTTCCTACTCAAAATTTTTTTCCTATAATTAAGACCTTGCAAGACTCATATGGAAAAGCTAATGATCTTATAAGGAGAATAAATCAAGTACAAAATTACAACAAGATAGAGAAAAGGTAAAATAGACTTATCGAGACAAAAAAGAAGAAGATATTTGACAAAAGAACCAAAGAAAGAGAATTTAGTCTTAGAGACCTAATATGAAGATGGGATGCTCGACGAGAAGACAAAGGCAAACATGGGAAATTTGGTAGCTTGTGGTTTGGACCTTTTAAAATAGAAAATGTCAAAGGAAACTGTTGTGGATGATTTTGTCACCCCCCTAGAGACAGCCTAGAGTTGCCATAGACCAGTGCCTAGGACATCTTAATATAGCAAGGAGCCCTTTTAGTTTGGGTTGTCAGTCCAAGAACTCGCTTACTATCTCTTGTTCTAAACAAGGAAATTAGTTTTGAATGGGACCAATCTCTCTCAGAAGCTAGTACAAAGACAAGAATAATGTAGGAACATCATGTAAAACTTCAGCATGAAAGCATCAGACAGTTAAGAGACCGCTTACTGTAAAGAGGGACGATTCAAATAATATATCACAGAAATCAAATATCAGGAAGTGAGTGCAGTGAGGAAACATAAGGAGATATTAGTTGGCATGAGACTGATACCCAGATACACAACAGAACCATATAAGGGCGCACCAATTTACGAATCCTTATATGACAATGGCGTTTTAAAAGCACCCTCCTCAAGCAACTAATATAGCAGAAAATATGGAAAGAGTGAACATGGAACAGTATATCATGACTAGGCCTATTTAAAGCGCTTGACTAATTCCAAAAAGGGCACCACTTAAGATGAATCCTTACTGCAAACTAGTGAGCCACTCGCATTCTAGAGCATGATACAAGAAGATAGATCGCATGAACTGAGATAATGTATTAACACATAAGAGAAATTACATACTGTGAGATACCAAAGACCAGAATCCTCAATACAGTTATAACCCCTCCTCACTGAGACCCTACGGGCTCTGAAACTTCATACAGAAATGCTACAAAATGTATACAGAAGTCTTCTCACTACACAGTTTGCTGATAGAAATCTGGAACCCTTATCCTGTCTTTCCTTTTAGCTTTTATAGAAGAGATAGAGAATTCTAGAGGAGGAGGTAGATGGAGAACATTTAATGACTTATTTTGAATTGGATGGCGGAAAACATTCGTGCCTATACTTATGAATGACTGAACATAAATGATTGTACTTCACAATTTATTTCTGGAAATGGAAATCCGCTTATATACAAGATATAAATAATAAAATATGTAGATAGTCAGCTCTTCTCTGGAGGGAGAAGATCTGCGGCAATAAAACCTTGAGGCGCCTGCTCCTGTGCATGGTACTCTCGATCTTCGGATTTTGAATTTAAACTTGAAACCTTTATCAAGTTGGACACTAAATTTATTGCTTCTTCATTAATGATCTGTAGCTGCGTTAATGTTTTCATCCGCCTCAAATGTGCCTTCTTGATTTTCTCTGGAGAGTTCTGTAGATCGAAGTACCCTTCTTTAATGGCGGTCACATCATAGTGACTCCGGGATCCTTTCCGCCAATTTTTCTCCCATCAGGAGTCCCCGCAAAACCAAAAGCCTGCTGAATAAAACTAATGACAGAGATGGTGGACAAAACGGAACTAACAGAAGTGGTGGCATGGATTTGAGAGGATGATGGAACGACGTGGGGCGAAGCCTTCAAACAGAACACAGTAACGCGAAACATAACCGAAGTATGAGACTAATGGAGGAGAAGTGGGTGACACGTAGGCAAATGACGAGACGTGGCGGAGGAATGCTGGCAGTATAAAGACTTTGAAAATTGACTTTTAGGAAGTTACAAAGGGAAAACATAACAAAACGATGAACCCAAGGTTTTAGAAGTGGGACCCGGAGCGCATATCGCAAAATCGCAAGAGGAGAAAATGCGATGGAAGAAGAAGGGAATAACCAAAATTCCGCGCTCTGCGCTATGCGATGGGCGTGGTCAGTCGAGCGCAGATCGCAAAAGTGAAAAATGCAATGGTGGGGATAGCGCGTGCGAGAAACTGCACTTTTGCGATGAGGCGGACATGTGATGGCGCGATTATGAGATCTGCGATAAACGCTCAAAGGGGCAGCGCTTGGTTATATGCAAAAGGAGGCGCGGAGCTAGGAGGAAAAGGGGCTAAACCTTATGTAATCTTTCAAAGTGGACTTTAGCCCTTCTTCAATGTATTTCCGATGCAGGAAGGGCAACAATAGGGAGAAGAAAGGGGATTTTGGCCGAAAGGTGAATGGGGGGCTGATTTGTACAACATCGGCTCCAACTGGGGACGGCATGTTCGTCCTCGGGCATGCCGAGAACTCGCAGACCTCAGACCCCTTTGCATTATCTTCAAAACTTATTAGCTTATTTACATTATTTACATTTCAAAATTGAAATCACACTTGCTTATATTATATACATAAATATACCAGGCCTGGTCCGCCTGAGTCAGTACTGAAAGTAGTGTTTAAGGAATTGTCCATTCACGGGAGCGTCCAACAGATCGCCCTGTAGATTTTCTAACATGAAAGTATTATTTCTCCCTAGGTTCACTATTTTAAATGGACCGAACCACAGCGGGTCAAATTTGGCATGCTTGCCTTTTTCTGCTCTGCGAACATCCCATTTGAGAACCAGGTCTCCAACTTGAAAATTTCTATCTTTTGCACGCTGATCAAATACATTCTTCATTTTCTCCTGATATTCTATTAATCTCTGATCCACCTGGTTCCGCGTTTCTTCCAATTCTACCAGTTGATTAATCCTTCTGATCATATCGTCTGGTTCTTCCTGATTCTCTTGCATGAAACGTGCCACCGACAATGCTAATTGCAGAGGAAACACAGCAACTCGACCATACACCAGCTCATAGGGTGACTTGCCTGTTGCTCTTTTGCTAGTTATCTTATTTTCCCATAGAGCATATTTTAATTGAGAGTCCCAATTCTTCTGATTTTCACTTATCGTTTTCTTCAAGGCTCTCACCAGAGTTTTATTAGAAGATTCCGCTAAGCCATTCCCCTGGGGATAGTAAGCTGTGGAGTGAGTCAATGTAATATTATATCTTTGGCAGAACTTTACAAACCTGGCAGACTTAAAAGCCTGTGCATTGTCAGTTACAATTCGGGCTGGACAACCAAACCTGGATATGATATTTTCCTCTATAAACCTCATGATCACAGCATCTGTAGCGTTTCTTGTAGGTATTGCTTCCACCCATTTTGTGAAGTAGTTCGTGGCTGTTAGTATCCATCTATGCTGGCCACTTGATGGAGGATGTATTTCTCCTATAAAATCTAGTCCCCATTTCTGAAACGGTTCATTTACATGGATGGGAATCAAGGGCATGGCTGCTAGTTTCTGTCTCTCTGCAAATCTTTGACACTTGTCGCATGCTCTGACTTGGGCAAAAGTATCTGAGTACATTTTTGGCCAGTAAAAACCGGCCCTCAAGATTTTATGTGTTGTGGCCCTCCAACTGTAATGTCCTCCACAAATCCCTTCATGAAATTCTGTTAATGCTTTTTGCGCTTCATCTTCTGTGAGGCATAACAATAATATACTTAGAGGGTCTCTCCAATAGAGTTGTCCATTGGCAATTACATATTTATGAGATTTCATCCTTACAGCTCTATATTTTACCTTATCACAATCTGTAGGACAGCTGAGCGTTAAAAGATATTCAGCTATTTCTTTATACCAAGGACTAATTAGATATTTCACATGTATCTTTTGCGTAGCCATCTTTAGTCCTTGCTGCTTCTCTTCTTTTCCCGATTCTTCATTTGCTAACATGGATAGATTAATGCCTAAAGCTTGATTATTAGATTCAGATAACATTTTGGCAAGTCCCTGTCCTTTGATTAACTTAGTAGGCCTTATGTCCAAATCATATTCCTGAATTTTTGCAATCCATCTTCCTCTTCTACCTTCGCTGTCTCCCTGAACCAGAATGTCTTTTACAACGGCTGCGGGGACGTATGCAGTAATATGAGATTGCAAAACATAGACTCTAAAAGCTTTAAGGGACTTTACCAGGGCATATGCCTACTTCTCCAATATATTGTATTTCAATTCTGCATCATAAAGTACTTGACTGAAGAAAGCTATAGGCTGTTCATATCCCTCTTCATTTTTCTGTAGTAATACTCCAGCAATTGTATGGGGTGAAGCAAATGAGAAAATCATAAATGGTTTTTTGTAATCTGGCCCCACTAGTACAGGAGCTTCGGCAAATGCCTGTTTTATCCTTGTGAATGCATCTCTAGACTCCTAGGACCATTTCACTTCATTTTCCTTTTTCAGCATATTAGTTATATGCCTAACTATCTCAGCATAGTTAGGAATGAACCTTCTTAAAAAAATTATTCGGCCCAAAAACACCTGTACCTCCTTTTTATTCCTGGGCAAAGGAATGTTGTTTATCACTTCAACTCTCTTAGGATCAATTTTCACACCATCTTTTGTTACAATGTGCCCTAAGAGTTTTCCCTCATCTAAAGCAAATAAGGACTTTTGAGGGTTAAGAGAAAGGCCATACCCTCTGCATTTCTCAAAAGTTTTTCTTAAATGCTCGATATGTTCATCATCATTCTTTGAAAACACAGTGATGTCATCAAGGTACACCACCAAGAACTTGTCCTGCTCTCCAATAAAGGCTATATCCATTGCCCTTTGAAAAGTGGCTCCTGCATTAATCAATCCGAATGGCATCCTAGCATACATAAAGGTTCCCCACGGTGTAGTGAATGCAGTCTTCTTCTGGTCTTCTAGGAATACAGCCACCTGATTATAACCAGAAAATCCATCCATCATTGACATTCTGGATGCTCCTACCACTTTCTACAGGATGTGGTCCATTTTAGGCAGTGGATAATTATCTTTGAGAGATGCCCTATTCAAATTCCTGAAATCTACACATAGCCTTATTTCTCCATTCTTCTTTCGCACAGGAACAAGATTTGCTGTCCACTCCGAGTACCTCAAAGGCACAATTATTTTGGCCTTCAGTAATTTCTTAATTTCTTTTTCAATTGAGGGAAGCAACAGAGGATTTATCTGTCTGAGTTTCTGCTTATAAGGCTTTGCATCTTCCCTCAGTGGAATCTTGTGTTGCATTATATCAATATCAAAAGTTTTTAGGTCCTCATAGGACCAAGCAAATACGTCTTTGTAAGATTGAAATAACTTCAAATATTTTTCTTTATATTCTTCTAGGACTTTCTTGGATAATTTGACAATTTTGGGATCTGCGTAAGTACCCAGATTCAAATCTCCCACTTGATCTTCTTCTGTTACTTTACTTGGCTGCAAAGGTACATCATTTTTATTAAATAATCTTTCTAGAGGTACCAGACCTCTAGGTATAACATTTCCTTTCAGCTGCAGCACTCTTTTCCCTGCTATCTTTTCTTCCCATTTACTTTCTGCAATATTTTCAACTTCTTCCTCCTCATTATCATCAATTTCTATATTTGTGAATTCTCCCACTGTCTCCATGAATCTCTTCATTTGTTCATCATCTTCGAATACCTGCCAATGCTTTATGTTGTCTGGAATGGATGGTCTGTAACGTACCTCCACTTCATATCTTAAAAGCGGGTTCTGAGGAGGACGGAACGTACTGGCAGCTATAGCAAGAGAATCTGCTATTCTGTTCTGCTCCCGGGGCATGAACTGTATATTAAATGCTGAGAATAAATTTTCCATCATGTCCCATACTTCGTTTCTATATGCTCTGAGCCGAGGATGCTTAGTTTGGCATTGATTTTTGATCTGCCTCACTACTAGCTCAGAATATCCAAGCACTTTCAAGCATTGGATGCCCATGTTCCTAGCTGTTTGCAGTCCCAATAATAGTGCCTCGTATTCGGCTACGTTGTTTGTAGCCTCGTACTCCAATTTAAAAGACAAGGGCACCCATTTTCCTGTAGGGGAGATCAATAATACCCCAGCTCCATTACCTTCCCTTGAGTTTGTCCCATCGAAATGCAAAGTCCAAATTTCTGATTCCCGATCATTCTTAGGCTGCTCAGCTTGGATTTGACCAAAAAGGGGCTCATGTGCATAATTTTGATCTTCTTCTAACATCAAACATGAAAAGTCTCCCTCTTTGTTATAAACTGGAGAGTTCTCTGAGAAGTCAGCCTTAGTCACCATTTTAACAAATCTAGTCTCTCTGTACAACCTCCTTTCTTGACCTCCAAAAATTGGGACAGTAGCATATGTTAGATCCAATTTGATTGACCCCCCAATCTTGGTACCCCATGACCTTGACAGGAGCATGCAAAAACGAGCTGGGATATCAGCAACCACAATGTCCATGACCACACTTGTTGCTGGAATTTGGGCCAAATTGACCACTAAGTCTTTAATCATTCCCAAACATTTAACTCTTTTGGAATCAAATGAATATAAATCTTTGTATGGTCTTGTAATTTGCAGCCCTAGTTGCTCCATGACAGACAAAGGCATAAGATTATGGGAAGCCCCAGAATCTAACATACAATTATGTAACAGCAAGTCATGAATGACTAGAGACACATAAAAGGGAGGAGTAGAAGGGTCTATCTCCTCGACATGTGGGCCAAAGACTACCATGGGTCTTTCTTCTTGAAGATTTAAACTATCAGGTACAATTGGTATTCCAGGAGGAAGCATAAAGGAAGTAACTTGAGACTGATATACGGGCTGCTTTAATAACTCAGTCAGTGGGACAGGAATCTTAATCTTCTCAAGTTCTTTTTGCAAATTGAAAGCAGATGGGGGTTTTTCTGTCACGATTTATTTTGACTCTTTGGTCTCAGCTAGGGACTTAACTTCTTTTGACACCGGCTCAGTATTAGGAGGAATGACTACTTTATAAGAAGAAGGAACCTGACCATTAGACTGCAAAGAGGTATTCAGAAGACCCTTACCTTTTCCCGCATTCTTCTTCGTTGCTGATTCCTTTTGAGCAGATGTTTCCTCTTGAGGTGGTTCTTCTTCTTGCTCCTGAGTTCTGGTCCTCTTCCTTGAGGATCTGAGATCATATTTGACGTTGAATTGTGCTTCCATAAAATCAGCAAATTGCTTGCAGTAATGGTCAATCTCCGCCTCTTCGTCTTCATCTTGCAGCGGGCACTCTATATCATCATTATTTGAAAAAGCCATATTTGAATCTTCTACTCCATAAGCTGCATCTCCAGTGGAGTCATCTGCTGGTCCTTCCAAGTACAAGGGATGAGGTACCTGATCTTGTTGTTCTTTCGTCTCTCTCGGCAATATCTGGAGAGGTGGCCTTCTGTACTGGAGATTATATCCTCTGTTTGGAGCGTTATAGAAATTCTTGGGAGCTGCATTTTTTGCTTCCAGTTCAAGCTTTACCATCTTCTTTATCATCTTACTTATTTCATCCAATTTCTCTGGATCTTTTTCTTGACTTGAGGTAGAAACCTCCTCTTTGCCTCTCCTCTTAGTATCTTGTTCAGCTTTTCCCTTTAGTTTCCCGGTGGAGGAAAAGTTCGCTTCTAATTCCAGAGAATCTGATTGTGCGTCATCTAGAGTGGCAAGTTTCCTTTCCCTTAAGGAGAAGCCGAAATCAGATTCA
The DNA here is from genome assembly GCA_034641835.2 of Pinus albicaulis. Lineage (NCBI taxonomy): Eukaryota > Viridiplantae > Streptophyta > Pinopsida > Pinales > Pinaceae > Pinus > Pinus albicaulis. Next base: position 336,895,655 of record CM076583.1, read on the forward strand.
AAGGCTGAAATGAAAATTATCTTGGCAGCTGCTTCATGGGGCTTCATCTCAGGGGGCAGGCTCAGGTATAGCTTATTGAATCTTTTAATGAAGTCTGAAACTGCTTCATTCTGTTTCTTCTTCATGGTATTAAATTCGGTGAGACATAGACCGTGGTCCTTCTTTTCTCCCCACTTTCTGAGAAAAGCATTTTCCATTTGGTCCCAGGTGGTCACAGAATTATTCCCCAATGTCTTAAACCATTTTCGGGCTTCCCCTTCCAAAGACTGCACAAATAATCTCAAGACCACGTCCAAATGTTCAACATTTAAATTCTTTGCAAAAGAGCAGAAGGTCTCGAGATGTTTCTGAGCATCAGCTCCATTTTCACCATTAAACCTTGGCAGAATCTTTAGATAATCTTGTGGCATGTCATTTAATACTTGGGGCAAGGCCAGTGGGGCGTATTTGTTCAAAAGAAATGCGGGGACATTGGCCATTAGAGGAGGTGGGGGTTGCACAACAGTCTGAGATGCAAAAGTAGGGAGAGGAGTAGGAGGAAGCGGAGTGTGAATAACAATGGGAATATATTGCACAGAAGCCTGAAGTGTGGATGGGAATAACTCACGGTTAACAGAAACTACTTCTGTGACTTCTTTAATTTCTTCAGCCTCAAAAGTGGGATGAGATTCTTCTTCAATTGAGGCGCTTCCTCTACGTGGAGTTTCCAAGCAAAACTCGGGATTTTCTGTTCTAACTTCTTGAGAAGAAGAGGGCGGGTAATCTTCAACGGAATATTCAGGATTTTCAGGACGGGCTGACTTCCTCTCCTTCCAAGTTCTTTTATGAATAATATTTTCTGGGTCAGACACGTAGGGTGTCTTCAGTTGAGCTGTATCTGACCTCAAATGTGGCTTACGAGGAGCCAGGACTACCAATAAAATTTATCAAATAAAGACCAGTGGAGTCGCCAAGGTGAGAGATATGCAACTCTTCAACTCTCTATGCTCACCTGATTAGAGAGTGAAAACAATTTGTCGAGACCCAGGGAAACTGATATTCTTGAATTCGTTCCCCGGCAACGGCGCCAGAAAGATGTTGTGGATGATTTTGTCACCCTCCTAGAGACAGCCTAGAGTTGCCATAGACCAGTGCCTAGGACATCTTAATATAGCAAGGAGCCCTTTATAGTTTGGGTTGTCAGTCCAAGAGCTCACTTACTATCTCTTGTTTCAACAAGGAAATTAGTTTTGAATGGGACCAATCTCTCTCTGAAGCTGACACAAAGATAAGAATAATGTAGGAACATCCTGTAAAACTTCAGCATGAAAGCATCAGACAGTTAAGAGACCGCTTACTGTAAAGAGGGCCGATTCAAATAATATATCACAGAAATCAGATATCAGGAAGTGAGTGCAGTGAGGAAACATAAGAAGATATTAGCTGGCATGAGACTGATACCTAGATACACAACAGAACCATATAAGGGCGCACCAATTTACGAATCCTTATATGACAATGGCATTTTAAAAGCACCCTCCTCAAGCAACTAATATAGCAGAAAGTATGAAAAGAGTAAACATGGAACAATATATCATGACTAGGCCTATTTAAAGCGCTTGACTAATTCCAGAAAGGGCACCACTTAAGATGAATCCTTACTGCAAACTAGTGAGCCACTCGCATTCTAGAACATGATACAAGAAGATAAATTGCATGAAATGAGATAATGTATTAACACGTAAGAGAAATTACATACTGTGAGATATCAAAGACCAGAATCCTCAATACAGTTATAACCCCTCCTCACTGAGACCCTACGGGCTTTGAAACTTCATACAAAAATGTCACAGAATGTATACAGAAGCCTTCTCGCTGCCCAGTTTGCTGATAGAAATCCGGAACCCTTACCATGTCTTTCTTTTTTGCTTTTATAGATCAAATAGAGAATTCTAGAGGAGGCGGTAGATATAGAGCATTTAATGACTTATTTTGAATCCAATGGCGGAAAACATTCGTGCCCACATTGTGAAACGACTGAACATAATTGTCTGTACTTTTACAATTTATTTCTGAAATGAATGCTGGTAATGAAAATCTTTCTATACACAAGACACAAATAATAAAATATGTAAACATTCGGCCTCTTTCTGGAGGAGGAAGATCTGCGGCAATTAAAACCTGTAGGCACCTACTTCCATGCATGGTACTTTCGATCTTCTGTTCTTGAATTTAAATTTGGAACTCCTTTCGAGCTGGACTCTGAATTCATTGTTTCTTCATTAATAATCTGCTATTGCATTTAATGTTTTCATCTGTCTCAAATGTGCCTTCTTGATTTTCTCTGGAGAGTTCTGTAGATCGAAGTACCCTTCTTTAATGGCGGTCACATCATAGTGACCCTAGGATCCTTTCCGCCAATTTTGCTCCCATCAGGAGCCCCTGCAAAAACCAAAACTTGTTGGATACAACTGATGACAGAGATAATGGACAAAGCGAGACTAATAGAAGTAGTATCGCAGATATGAGGGGATGATGAAATGGCGCGGGGAGAAGACTTCAAACCAAAACGCAGAGGTGTGACACATAACCAGAATATGTGAACAATGGAAAAACAGTGGATGACATGTAGGCACACAACGAAACACGGCGGATGGGCGCTGATGGTACGAAAGGCTTAGAAGATTAACTTTCGGAGGAGTTACAAAGGAAAGACGCGACAAAACAACGAAACAAAGACTTTAGAGGTGGGACCCGGAGCGCATATCGCAAAATCGCAAGAGGAGAAAATGTGATGGAAGAAGAAGGGGACAACCAAAATTCCGCGCTCTGCGTTGCGCGATAGGTGTGGTCGGTCGAACGCAGATCGCAAAAATGGAAAATGCGATGGCGGGGGGGGAAATAGTGTGCGCGGGAAACTGCGCTTTTGCGATGAGGCGGTCATGCAATGGCGCGATTATGAGGTCTGCGATAAACGCTCAAAGGGGCAGCGCTTGGTTTCATGCAAAAGGAGGCGCGGAGAAAAAGGGGCCAAACTTTATGTAATCCTTCAAAGTGGACTTTACCCCTTTTTCAATGTATTTTTGATGCGGGAGGGGGCAGCGGTGCAAGGGAAAAAGAGACTATGGCCATGATTCAAATGGGGGGGGGCTGATTTGTACAACAGATGGGAGATCTCAATGGAAGGGGTTTCCTCCCTTTTGTCCACCAGGAAAGGCTTGGGCGCCTCAGCTGGTTGAGCAGCTCTCTTAGATGGCTGTGAATGAACCGCATCCTTGTAGGAGAAGGGGGGAGTCGAGGAGGTTTGCCCAGAGGATCCTCATTGTAAACGAAGGGAGAGCATAACTGAAGCATCTTTTTTGATATTGTAATAAGATAGGGGCAGAGAGTCTTCGAGTTGTTTACCTTCGTAAAGCAGCCTCATGAGATCTGAGGGAATCCCCAATCTGAGTTTGAGATCTTGTAGAATATCCTGCACCAGATTCGTTGCTCGCACCCAGAGAAACTTTGTTCCACCAGATAGAAGAGAGATCTGGATCTGATAAGCGGAGGGTGAATGATTTGGAAGCCCCTGCTCTCCATTTCTAACTAGCTTCTGAACTGTGCAATATCCTTGATTCCCCAGATCCAGAGGGCTTTTGGCGTTGAGAGCAGCTATATAAGGATCGTCGGTGGCTGGACCAAGCAAGCCTAAAGGCACCAAGGCTTCGATGGCCAGACAGGGGATTTGGGCAACTCGCCACCGTTCCTGGCCTTTCTTACTGAATAAGGCTGCACTTCGTTGCAGATCAGTGGGAGCAACTTTTGCATCAGCATCCAAAGCAGAGAACTGGCGCTTGATGACATTTTGAGGCCAGATCGAGCTCTTCATGCAACTATTGAAGTCTCCATGCTGCAAATTTGGTGGAGGCGCGACTGCAACCACAGTTGCCTTAGAGAAAACGTAATGGCTCTCAAACCCTCGGGAGATGGCTTTCCGCAGCAGGAACGGGCTCTTCTGGCAATGGCATACGACATCTTGAAATCGATCGTAGGGAGAAGCTACTACAGCAGTCGCGGCCGTGGGAAACACAAAGACGGCTGAAGCCTTGGAGCTAGAAACCCTAAACATCTCCATCGCTCTCTCTAAATATTTTCTTAGCAGTAAAATATTAAAATTAATTAAATAATTACAGTAAACCATATGTTGCATCTCCCTTATAAACCCTCATTAACTACTTGTTATATAATAATATTTAATAATAGTCCTAGAAATTTAGGGTTCAAAACTCGTGGGGTAGGGTTGTCTATAGCTCGTCAATGACCAAGTTAGAGGGATAGACATCTTCGGACGCCTCGATCCTTACGAAGTCATGAGTTACTAGTATATGTGGCTTGCTTACTGTTACATATACTCAAAAAGATTGCTTAGTTCCCTATTAAAAAAATAATAATAATATTTAATAATAGTCCTCAAAATTTAAATTCTTATAAAACACAATAGAATAAAACACTACGAATCACCAAAGCACAATTCTATGTTAAAATATAGGATAAGTGTGGCCATATTTGAAAGAAAGAAATTTAAAGGTTGTAGCGAAATAATCATATTCTAAGTAGAATATTTGCCCGCGCATTGGAATAATATATGGTTGAATTGTGTAATAAAATATTAAAATGGAAGTAAAATAAATTATTTGATTTACTAAATTAATATAGTGTGAATTAAAATAATAATATGAAAGTTAAATAAATATAATAGTGTAATTTAATTATTAATTATTTTATATTTTTAGTGTGAATTTATTGTTATAATTTTAGCAAGATTATGAATTTTAGTTATTAAAAAATGTTTTTGAATTCACAAATGAATTCAATATCTTTAAACATCTTTGAGACATTCAAAATATGTAGATTATATAGTTAAGCTTTATAATTACAATAAATCTCTACCACATTCCAAATAAAAGTAACAAACATCTATATATTGTATTTTAGAGGAATTGGTAACTATTAGTAAACTTGCCTTGATCACCAAGTTGTCCTTTAAAATTATATATATATATATATATATATATATATATATATATATATATATATGAAATAAAATAACAATATTTTAAACCTGCTATAATTTGATATTTTTTAAATATTTATGTCTTTTAAAATTTTGATTAAAAATTTAAGAAAATCGCTAAAATTACAAATATCAATTATGAAGATGGTATAATTATGGTATGATAAAAATAATTAGTTTTAATAAATGTTTAAAAGTTTTAAATATATTTTAAATATTACTTATTAAAATAATTCAAAAAATGACTTATAAATTAATTCATTTGTGTAAAATTTAGTTTTGAAATTCATAAAAATATTCAAAATAAAAATTAATTATCAAAAAAATACATAAAAATATTCCAAATTTAAATAAAACATTTTTTATTAAAATATTAATATATTATTAAATAATTAATTGTACAAATCATTTTTCCATCCCACTCCAACTAGGAGCAAGTGAAGAAAAAAATATTCGCATTTAACCACATCATATATATAATTGGCCCAACTAAAATGCTATTCGCATTTAACCATTATAAACTTAATTTCCACAACTTAGAAACTTCAGTCGACATGAACTGTGCAACCCTAACATCACAGATGATACAACTTGGACTCATTAACTGCTAAGGTAACATTGAAGTATTTCAGCACTTGAAACCACCTATCCATGTCCTTGAGTTTGTGAACTGCAATAGTATCAGGAACCAAGTCATGGGCACAAGCAGGAATATCACTTCCAGGGAAGTTATACATGGCAGGTTTAGCATTAAACCTATTCTTGCCCCTGTTCCCTTCATTCAACCAGATCCCAATTAGCATATCCTCCACCCCATCACTCTTGTTCTTGGCAATGGGAGAGCCCTCAATCCACTCCACCAGATCCCAAGACAGAGCATACCCCATGCCAGCCATGTATTCCCTGAAGGGATCCTGGCTCTCACAGGGAATAACAAAGCCATAGTAAGTGTCTTCCCTGGGCAGAGGCCTGAGAGACTCAGCCAACTTATCATATCGAAAATAAATATCATCATCCACTTTCATGACATAGTCATAGCGAAGTCCCATGGCAGGCAGGCTCGAAAAATAGGTATAGGTTTTCCCATTGTTCATGTTCTCCTCACAATCCAAGATTATGATATCATTGTATCTCATGATTTCCAGAGGCACCAAGATTCTCTGGTCGTCCTTGTAGAGATTACAGAACACAAATTTCACATCAATTCTCGCTAGTGGTGTGGATTGGATTCCATAGACCATGCGAAGCAAATTTCTTCTCTCGTACAGATCTGCGAGAGTGAGGATTCCGAGCAGAATGCTGAAGGGAGGAACATTATCAGGCCTCGGCTCCACTGGAGAACTGAGCTCTGATTCATGGCTGCAGTCCCCTGTTTTGTTGGGTTCAACAAATGCAGGGCAGGTGCAGTTGATGAAGAACTGGGCTGCTCCTCGCACGTTGATGACAGAGGAATTTTCATTCTCGGATTTTACAACAATGAAGGAATTTGAATATGTTATCTCTGAATGCTGCAATCTGTCCCACGTTATGTTGCGGATGAGTATTTGTTTGAACTCTGTGCTGTTGAAAAAGATTATAACACAGGCAAGGGCCGTGAGTCCCAGAGCCGAGAACACTAGCACTCCTGCGCGCAACATGGATGTGAAGCCAGAGGAGCAGGGAGAAGAAAAATTGCTGATATTTTTCCTGGTTTGGATGGATGGACCTCAAATAGCATAGGAGCGGGGCCCTTCATGGTCGAGTGAGTAATGGATTGCAAGGTTCTATTATTTTCCATGGCCTTGTGGATGGTTTGGATGGTTTTATTATTGTAGTATATATTGTTTGTATCGTTAAAGCCATAGGTACATTTTGTTAGTTATTTTGGACTTTAATTTACTCTTCTGCCTCCTGTTTAGCACGGGCTTTGTTTTTCTCCAATTGCCAGCTATTTAGCTTCTACTTTTTTGCCTCCTCGTGTTATTCCTGGGGCCGCAGCTTTTGTATTTCTCACGAACTTTATGCTGTTTCGCTGTGACTTTGTTTTTTCTCACGATGCTGTTGTTTTTAAAGATCATCCCTGAATTAATGGAATTGTTTTTAGCTAGAGTTTTTTTGGACTTGTCAAATTTGGAATTTGGCTAAGAAAAATAAAGTAAAATCTTGATTTGGGTTATTTATTTGATCATATATGGATTCATTATTATTAAAAATCATCAAAAAAAAGTTTTCAAAAAATCACACTAAAGATAATTTGAAATTAAATTTCTAAATTGATATTTTTTGCAATTTCACAATATGCTGAAATTAATTTCATTATAAATTTTTGGAATTAGATCAATACCAGTGAAGTCAATTTAATCCTTAATTATTTGACATTATTTTTATTTATCAAATTAATATTTAATTATTGGACATTATTTTTATTTATCAAAATAAATATATATAAATAAAATATTTTTTTTTTAATTGGAAGTATATTCTAAAATTTTTGTTTTGTTAAGAGCTATTTTTTTTAACATAAAGAAATATGTTAACTTTCCAAGGTCCGGAGGCATTTAACTAAGTGTGAAAGTATGGGTTAATGGCAAGTGGTTAAGTTTTCCTTGAATAATGGTGATGAGTCATCTTACATTAGAGATAATTGTCCTCATTGCTAGTTTGACAACTAAATTATCATAAATTTTATTGTTGTATTAATCACAAATAATCATAAATCTTGGAAGCCCCAACTAGAATCAAATCTTTTGAGGTGCACAACTTTTTTAGAGTGCAAAACTTAAAAAAAAATGGAGCTATCCCCTTTCCCTACAAACACATACATATATAATTGCATTTTTGAATATATAAATGAATTCATGTCTGGTATTGCTCCACCAATGAAGCCCCCATGCCCAAGAGGGACCAAATCTTTTTAGGTGCACAACTTTGTTAGAGTGCAAAACTCTCTCCTTTCCCCATACATATATGTATATAAACTCCCCCCCCCCCACACACACATAATATTGCATTTTTGAATGTATAAATGAATTCATGCCTTCAAACTATTTTTGACAGCTTAGATTTTGTAATTTATATAAACTTTCATTTTTGAATTTTATATAAAATTGAACCAAAAATAAATTTGAAAATGAGTCAAAAATATACAATAGTGAGACTACTAAAAATATTTTAACCATAAATTTCTAATTTTTTCAATTAATTTATATAACATATACTTAACTTTTTTGTTTAATTTTGTGTCTTTGTATATATATAACATTGAAATATTTTCGGTAATTTACATTAAATCTTTTTATCATTATTAATCGTGAAATGAATTACATATCTTACTCTTACTAGTTTTAAGAGGAAATAAATAGTTTTTTTTTTACTTCTAATTTTTTTTCCTTTAAAATAAATTAATTAGCATAGATTTTTTTCCTTTGAAAAAAATTAATTATTAATTAGCATAGATATTCAAATAGTTTATTTAACTGTAATTATCAAATAATTTTAAAAATTATAAGAATAATACATATTATTTATATCTAAATAATATCTAAAAATAAAAGTGTAATAAAATACTTTTTATTAACTACTTGTATTTACTTTTGTTTTTATTATTTTCCACTATATATTTCTTTTCTATCTAAATTTAGAAAATATTTTCCCTTTTAGAAAATGTGAATTCCATATTCCTAGAATCACACATCAACCTCTGCACAAAAATAAAAGGAAATTTTTAGTAATTAGTGAACTAATTTTTCTTTTTTTTTCAACACGAAAAATACTCTGGTTTATATAATGTACCAGGACAAAAGCCATATAGCTAAAAAACAGTTACATTTTCTTTTTCTTGCACATCAATGCAAAATCTATTCCAGTCAAAAAAACCAAAACAAAAGATAAACCCATCCCATCTGTGATCATCATACAAAGATAATAATCAAGCCAGGTAGTTACTTCAAAAACAGTATCACAGAACAAAGCAAAGGAGATCCAACAGTCTGAAAATGACAAGAAAACAAAATATTTAACCATCAAAACCAAAAAATACAGCTACAGCTCAATAGAAATTAACTTTTCCATTCGCTCATGGACCATCCGAGCTGAAGAGCTGATAATGCATTTCTCTAGAACTACCTTCAGACCTTTTTTACATAAATATTCCGCAACAAAGTTTTTCTCCCTGTAAACATGGTGAAAAGATATAGAAGAGAAAGTACTTTTTAAAATATTGATTCTTTCCAGCCAGTGAGTAAGCAAACCCAGATTAATTGTGACTTTCTAGTTCATGTGACCAATAAGGACTTTTGAGTCCTCGACTACCCAAATCTTATCCAGATATAACTGACAAGCAAACCATAAAAGTCCTCAGAGTGCCAAACATTCAGCCTTCATATTCGTCCCATTCCCACCATTCCAGAAGATTTTATAGTGACAACCTGGAGATAACATTAACCAAGCCCCACAGCCACAGATCGACCGTTGTGAGGCCCCATCGAAAAATCTGACAGGAAAATGAACCTCATGTGGATGTAGTTTGTTGGATAAATCTCTGGTAAGCTTCAAGCCGGTCTTTAGATTGTCACAAGAGCTATATATCTTAAAAGCTATTTTAACAGGAGAGCATGGCGAGCCTTCAAAGAGTTTTCTAGCACCATATATACCAATGAAACAATATTGGAATAGCCCTCTAGGTCTTCCCTCTACTTAGCCACCATCTCATACAATCCTCAGTCGATCTATATGTGGGAACTTGAATCTGCAATTTATCACATAGTATAGACAATGTTTCGCAGGCAAAAGGACAAAAATAGAACATATGTAAGTTGTCCTCCTCTTCTTAACCACAGAAAACACAGACCTGGCCCTGCCACCCTCTTTTCTGTAGGTTTTTCCAAGTGAGATTTTTATCTTTCCATACTAGCCATAAAAAAATGATCATTTTAACTTGAACTCTGATTTTCCAAATAACCTTAAAGCAATAGTCCGAATCCAGATTCAGCTTGTTTTTTATCAGGGCGGAGTAAATTCCATTTGCTTTCAACCCTTCCTTTGATTTAGTGCCCTCCCATAGAAGTCTATCACCTTCTGCATTACTACACAGCCCCAACGATCTAAGCATATTGGTAAACCTCATCCAGACTTCTTCCCATCTTTGATCCAACCCCAACTCAGTGATGTTTTTCCATCTCGGAGCCACCCCAACCCAACCTTCGATGATCTGCTCTAGGTAGAAGACCCCCCTTTGATTTAAAATATTGATAAGAGCCTCAGATAAATAAAATTGATTATCAAAACCCGACAACTTACAACAGCCAATAAGGATTTTAAATTCATTACCAAAATGCCAATTGAGATGCTCCTTGAATATTGGCCATAATTTACCAAAGCCTTTCCATATATAAGATTTGCAGTGGGCATCTTTCCAGCCCCTGATGACGAGGTCCTCCAAAGACTCATGCCCCAAATATTTGTGTTTTATAATGTCTTGCCAAATACCTTTACTATGGAGACACCACCAAAAAAACTTAATAATGAGGAAGTTCCCGAAAACCTCCAAATCTAAAATGCCCCAGCCCCCTTATCTTTTGAAATAGTCAGACTTTCCCACCTCGCTAAATGAATAGATCTTTGATTTCTTCCCTCTCCCCAAATGAATTTGGCCATAATCCTTCTAATTTCCATCAATGTTTTATTCGGAATAATGTACGTTGAAAATACGTGCACGTCCGTAATCGCAATGTTGGTGGTGAAATTGAGCAGGTCTAAATCTTCGGATGGAACCTCTTAATGTCAAAGTTGGTCTTAATGGATTGAGCTGTAAACATTTTGGTGACTGGACTAAGCCTATCTTACCACGTCTCTGTAAAATTGATTTTTCACTTTTAAAATTGGTTATGAGCTTTAACCGTAAGCATTTCCTACTTAAAGTTATGGAAGTATGAAATTATTGAGGAACTTTATCAGTAAATATTTCTTAACAAATTATGGAATTGTTACGATTTTAATCTCCATTAACTCATTTTACAAATGATTTATTTATGAAGTTGGTCATGAACCTTAAGCATAGTGATCTTGTAAATTTTTATGATTAAGCCACTGCGTCGAGTTTAAAAAAGAGTGCAAAATCGATATGGCTTGACATTTTACTCCCAAGAACATGTCAATTTGAACATGTTTATATAGCAAATGTAACACTCTTTAGTGAATAGTAAAAAGTTGAAATTATTTTTATTAAAAGTAATTAGGTAATTATGGGTTAATAGAACATGATGATAAACATGAATGTTTTTATGTTAATTAAAATAACAAGATTAGTTATGGTCAGCCAAGAAATTACTGAAAGGAAGAATCACTAGATGTACATTTCACTATGCTAAATTCAAATTTCACCTATCAAACAGTTAATGGACAATTATTCCTCTCCTTATTATCTCTATTGGGAAAAGAGAGTCATTATCTCTCGGACAAATATTGAACCTATGTAAAACCCCATCAGTAACCAAGATTCATAACAAAATAATCATTGGTGTATCGATATCACAAGGAATTCCATAATAACATTCCAATCCGACTCTCGATAAGAGATAATGGCCAAAGGCCTTTCTAACTAACAAATAACCAATATATTTATATTTAGACGAAAAAGTAACCGTTGAAGAACCTTAGTGACTCAGGAAAAAGGGCATGTATGACACAAATAAGTAGTACAAATTAAGAATTAGTACATAAATTGAATGCTAATATTTTTTTTAAAAGTGGGTCGGGTCCGACAGGATGCAATACTCCTTACATAAATTAAAAGATATGCAGTAACCGTGAAATTTGTATTCTCAGACCTTAGCTCTGGATGAGTTTAAACTTCGCTACTCAGATACTAGACCAATCGTAAGTCGCTGAAGATTATAATTGTGGTGTGAACAATCTAAGACACGATAAATTCCAAAATTTTGCTCAAGGGATTAGTTTTAATGATGAAGAAGTAACCTTTATCGAAAAAGAATGGGACCAAGACTAAAATTGTTGTAAGAGTTAAGTAGTTGTAGTGGTTTTTCTTATTGAACTTTTTCAAGTAGTTAAATAACTTCAAGTAGTTAAATATAGTTATTTATTTGTACAATTACATTAATCAATGTGGTTCATATATGTTAATAAGTGTATATGAAATAGATTTACAATTATATTCATTAATGTGTTTGATATATGGCGATAGGCCTATATCACCATCTACCACATGTATTTTACCAAAATAATCATTATATATTTATGAATATAATTAGCAATATGTTTTATATATCTACTTGTAATATATATATATATATATATATATATATATATATATATATATATATATATAAAATAAAAAATTTCAATATATTAATCGTTATAACTCAAACTATACGAAAATTAAAATATAACATAATACTAGTATTATAAACCCAAAGAAGTGGTGAACCCAAGGGAAAAAAAATCAAAAAGATAAGATATCAAGAAGCCCAAGGGATCTATATTAAAAAGAGAAGAGATTAATAAAGCCAAGGAATTAATATTTTAAATACAAATGAATGATAAATTCACATGATTATTAATATTATAAACCAAAGAGAACAATCAACTTTAGGGATTGTTAATATTATAAACCCAATGAATTAAAAATCTAAAGGATTAATAAACCCAAGGGATCAATAAGGCCAAGAGATTAATATAAAAAAGATAGGAAATTTGTAAACCCTATGAATTAATATTTTAAACTCAAAAACCTAGAATATTAATAAACCATATTAATCAATATTTTAAACTCAAAAGATTAATAAACTCAAGGGATTATTAATATTATAAACCAAAAGAACCAATAAACGCAAGGGTTTAATATTATAAACCAAAGGAATCAGTGAACCGAAGGGATAAATATTAAAAAAATACAAAATCAATAAGGCCAAGGGATCAATATTAAAAACAAAATGATTAATAAACCCTAAGAACAAATTTTTTAAACTAAAAAACCTAAGAAATTAATAAACCCTAATAATTAATATTTTAAATTAAATAGATTAATTAATATTTTAAACTCAACACATTATTAATATTATAAACCAAAAGAAGTAATAAACCCAAGGGTTTAATATTATAAACCAAAGTAGTTGGTGAACCTGAGGGATACACATTAACTGTAGAAATTATATAACTGATATGTTATACATCTGAGATTCTCCTGATCACACACTATTTGACTTTATGCACAATACATAATCTCTTCTACCATTGATCATTAATTTCGGAAATACAATCAATTGCATGCACACATTAAAACCATAAAAATTCACACATATGAACACAGTAATTTATGGGAAAGCTTAAAGCTGAAAATCCCAAACTATCTGTATATTATATGTCATAGAGATCATGTAACAATCATTATACAAAGCTCCTCACAAGCTCTCAGTACAATCTCCAATCGCTACACACTAATCAGGTCCGATCTAGCAAATCCCATGCATCGATCTCTGCCACCTGCTAGCCTACCTCTACTGCACAATCACTGCTGAAGAATGGCTTTGAATGAACTCGAATTGGTCCAGCCTTGCTCACGCAATCCTCATTGGCATCTCCAACCACTGTGTGTTGCAAATCATGCAACACTATAGTCACAACTGATAGTCACACTGCTCTTTCACCTACCTCTTCACTGGTCTCCACTGAAATTGTCCATGCACTGTAGTTAACTGATGTATTCTTCAGTTGATTAATGAGTTAATAATTAGTGAACTAATTATTAATTAATTCACACCACTCTCACTATTGTATCAATTAGTTAGACTATATACAACTAGCTCAACTGTGTCTAACTGAGTTAAACTGAACACAACTCCATTAACTACTTCTACTAACTCCACCAAACTTTGTCACTTGAGTTCTAACTGAAGTCTCCATGCAATAGCTCCACTTAACCCTCAGGAATAGCTTAATTCCTTCTGTCAGCTGCTGTGCCACATCTGTGCACTTAACTGAAGTGCTCCAAGAGAATAAGATAATGTTTAGAGTCCAAATATTATTAAGAGCTAATAATATTCGACATATCTATTTTTAGATTGACAATCTAAAAATAGATTTCGCCCAATATGTCTAAAAATAGAAGTCCATCTATTTTTCCAACTTGACCAACCATCCACAAATAGCATCCTGCAACTCATAGAATATGATCGACATGTCTAAAAATAGACATAGTCTAAAAATAGACTGTGCGCCAAAAATAGCCTGCGGGCCCACTTAGTGAAGGTGACTTCTTTCCACTAAGCTCGTCATCTTGTTGCAATTTCAACATTCCCTCTAAAAAAGATAGGGATTATCTGCCACCCCGATCCTGCCCTTGTGGTATTCGAATTTTCTCCTGGTGAGTGCCTTCGTCAAGATATTAGCATCCTGATCCTCCGTAGGAATGTAAGAAAGTAACATGATCTTCCACTGCACACAATATATGATATGATGATACCAGATGTCAATGTGTTTAGATATATCATGAAATACTGGATTAACCGAGAGTTTTATGCAACTATGATTATCACAATATATCACAATAGGATCTAAGTGTGATCGAACAACCCGACTAGGATCTTCCTCATCCATATAGCCTCACATGCAACCAAACTTGCTACCATATACTCAGCCTCCACTGAACTGAGTGCCACGGATCTCTGCTTCCTGTTGTACCAAGAAACTACTGTCGACCCGATACTGAAAATCCCTCCAGATGTGCTCTTTCTGTCCATTGGGCTCCCTGCCCAATCTGCATTTGTGAAGCCACACATCTTCACCTCATTCGACTGTCTGTACCATAATCCATATCCCGATGTGCCTCTGAGATATCTCAATATATGCTTCCCCGCCTTCCAAAAGAGCTTGGTAGGCTTAACCATAGCTTGTGAAAGCTGGTTAACAGCGTAGCATATGTCGGGTCATGTATTGACCAAATACATGAGCGACCCCACCAACTGTCGATAAACAATGGCATCCACTACCTCTATCGATGTAACATCCTCTTTCCTCCAACCACTAGGAAGAGGAGTGTCGATAGGCTTGCAGCCATGCATGTTGAACTTCTCCAGTATCTCTCGGGCATACTTGCCTTGAGACACAAACAATCCGTCACTCCGCTGCCAAATTTCCAATCCCAAGAAATAATGAAGGAGGCCCAAGTCCTTCATCTCAAACTCTTTTGCAAGATCAACCTTACATGAGAGTATCAACTGTTCATCACCGATTAGTATCAAATCATCTACATAAAGTACAATGATTAGAAACATACCCTCAACCACTATCTGGTACAGGTTGGGATCTGGCTCGCTCTTGGTAAAACTAAGTCCGGTAAAGTAACTATCGATCCATGTGTACCAAGCACGAGGTGCTTGTTTCAACCCATACAACGCTCTTTTGAGCCTGCACACATGTGACTCGCTGCTGAAGATCTCGAAACCTTTGGGCTGCTCTATGTACACCTCCTCCTCAATCACTCCATTGAGGAACGCAGTCTTCACATCCATCTGATGAATGTGCCACCCCATCTGCACTGAGAGAGCAAGAATCGTCCGTATGGAAGAATACCTTGCGACAGGTGCAAAGGTTTCCTCATAGTCGATCCCCTAAATCTGTGAGAAGCCCCAGGCAACAAATCTTGCCTTGTGCTTCTCGACGCTCCTGTCAGCTGCTTGCTTCACTTTGTAGATCTATCTCGAACCTACCACTTATTTGCCTTTCGGCCTTGGGAAAATCTCCCATGCACTGTTTCTGACAATCGAATCATACCCTTCCACCATGGCATCTACCCATGCAGGGTCCTCCACAACTTCCTCGAAAGGTGATGGTTCTGTCACGATACACTTACTCATCAGAGCCATGTATCCAGTATATCGGTTAGGTGACTGTCTCTGTCTACGCTGTGATGTAGGTGCTCCTACAATCTTCTCTGCATCCTGATTCAGTTGCTCAGCTTCTGTAGTGCGCTTCCGCCCTCTGATAGTTGGTGCTGCATGAGTGGTTTCTCCCACTCCATGAAACTCCTCTTGTGGTTGATCCACATCCTGAGGCTCATCCTTAGGAACTAATAGCTCCTCATCTGCATGCAAGTGTGGCTCCCTCTCAAGCGAACACTTCATGGCTTTCTCCTCATGAAAATTGATATCCCGTTGCACAACAATATTCCGACTATCTGGAAAATACACACGATAGTTGTGGGGTGTTTTTGTGTACCCCAAAAATATACCAACCTCTGCAGTCGGCTCCAGCTTCTTCCTGGCATCCTTTGTCACATGAATGTAAACAGGTGAGCCAAAAATATTCAAATGAGAAATATCAGGCTTCTTACCAGAAAACGCCTCTTCGAGTGTACTCATGCCAAGTACTCTATGAGGACAACGGTTTGCACATAAAACACGATATTGCATGCCTCGAAGCCTGAAATTAATAGGAAGGCACGATCATGCAACATGCCGTGCGGCACCCACATCTCAGATTAATTCTCATTTTAAAACTCCATTTCGTTACCCAACGTAGGTTATGAGCCTCCCGCTCTCTCGGAATTCATGCAACGCTACAAAGTCATGAATTCACCGGAGATGAATTCACCCACCATTTCGCTCCTAAGAGCCTTCCACTGCTTCCCCTCTTTCTCCACCAATGCCTTGAATTCATGAGCAGAAATGTCTCACTCTTCTTATGCATGAAGAAGATCTAGCACTTACGAGAAAAGTCATCAACAAATATCACATAATACCTGTGCTTTGATGTTGAAGCAACCGAGAAAGGTCCACACACGTCTGTGTCAATTCTCTCAACGATCGTCGTGGCACAACTATCCTTCTCATGAAAAGTGGCCTTCATAAATTTTCCCAAAGTACATCCCATACCGGCAGTCATTTACGCAAGTGTACCCTTGGGAAAGGCGGTGAAATCTCTGCAAAATTTTCAAAGCACCATGGTGAAGATGAGCCCAATCTTACGTACCATAAGCAGCCTCCAAAACTCACCACTCCTTGCCTTGCCAGCCCCATTCTTTAACGACCATCTACTTGCTTGATAGGAGTTCTTGGCAGACCCCTATCCTCTGGGTTTCACCAGTTGCCTTACTGCGCAGGAAAGCCTTTCCCTCGCTAAAGACAACATCATATCCCTTGTCTTCCAACATGGCCACCGAGATCATATTCTTCTTCAATCCTGGAACATGCATGAAATCCTTCAATATGAAAGGTTTACAAAACTCCCTCTCAAAGGAAATGGTCCCGATACGAGTCGCACTGTATCTACCATCATCGCCCATCCTTATGTGCACTCCAAGATCCTTCTGATCCAGATCACTGAACAAATATTTGTCTCCGGTCATATGAAAAGACACATCACTGTCAAGAAACCACACTGATCCGTTCACACTTGAGACCAAGCATGCGATCAGTGAAAAATCCAGCTCAAACTGCAAGGCTAAGGCCTTTCCAGCTGCAGATCCAACAACCTTCTTATTTTTCTTCTTCTGTGGACAATTAGTGGCGTAATGTCCGTGTTGGTGACAGTGAAAGAACTTCACCTTGGACATTTCCTGCTTCTTGCCTTTCGCACCGGATTGAGAAGCATTGTTCTTGCTCTTCCCCTTCCTTGCTTTAGCAGCCAAAGCACAATTTTCGTCATCTACATTCTTCGATGAAGATCTGTCCCTGGTACTCCGCCTTATCCTCATACGAACCAGGCCAAAGTTGCTCCCATCCTAAGCGAGTTTCTCCTTACCATTGATCACGATGGGAATACCAACTCTTCAAGCCCAAGGAAAGCCAGCTCACCAAGTCTTCTTCATCTCTGATAACCCGCTGCACGACTCATCCACCTTTGGACAAAGCACCGCCAATTGCTTGGGTATACTTTTCGCCTTTCTCCATTTATATTCACGAGCTTATCCTTGGCGCTTGACTTCCTCTGGTCGCTGCTGCTTTGGAAAAATTTTGTCAAAGCTTTCCACATCAAGAATGGAGAAGCTTTACCATGAAGGCTGGACACTATGTGATCCTTCACACCTTCCAACAGAATCCTTCGACACTTTTCTGTCTTCTTTTGCCATGCGTCAAGTGCGGCAGCATCGCCAGAAGCAGGTTTTGGAATTTCTGCATCTATGAACTCCTTCAACCCATTGTCATCTAACACCGCCTCCATCCTGTCCTTCCATGCAATATAATTCAAGCTGCCCTCAAGGGCATACTCCAATCGCAATCCGTTGAAAGACATCTCAACTTTGACACCAAGAAAACACTGCTGCAAATTCGAATTCCACCTGCTCAAAACTCAACCGCTTCAATGATTTGCAATTTATCCAATAATCAATATCGCTTTGATACCATGTAGAAATTATATAACTGATATGTTATACATCCAATATTCTCCTGATCACACACTATTTGACTTCATGCACAATACATAATCTCTTCTACCATTGATCATTAATTTCGGAAATAAAATCAATTGCATGCACACATTAAAACCATAAAAATTCACACATATGAACACAGTAATTTATGGGAAAGCTTAAAGCTGAAAACCCCCAACTATATGTATATTATATGTCATAGATATCATGTAACAATCATCATACAAATCTCCTCACAAGCTCTCAGTACAATCTCCAATTGCTACACACTAATCAGGTCCGATCTAGCAAAACACATGCTCCAATCTCTGCCACCTGCTAGCCTGCCTCTACTGCGCAATCACTGCTGAAGAATGGCTCTGAATGAACTTGAATTGGTCCAGCCTTGCTCACGCAATCCTCATTGGCATCTCCAACTACTGTGTGTTGCAAATCATGCAACACTATAGTCACAACTGATAGTCACACTGCTCTTTCACCTACCTCTTCACTGGTCTCCACTGAAACTGTCCATGCACTGTAGTTAACTGATGTATTCTTCAATTGATTAATGAGTTAATAATTAGTGAATTAATTAATAATTAATTCACACCACTCTCACTAGTGTATCAATCAGTTAGACTAGATAAAACTAGCTCAACTATGTTTAACTCAGTTAAACTGAACACAACTCCATCAACTACCTCAATAACTCCACCAAACTCTGTCACATGAGTTCTAACTGAAGTATCCATGCAATAGCTCCACTTAACCCTCGGGAATAGCGTAATTCCTTCTGTCAGCTCCTGTGCCACATCTGTGCACTTAACTGAAGTGCTCCAAGAGAATAAGATAATGTTTATAGTCCAAATATTATTGAGAGCTAATAATATTCGACATATCTATTTTTAGACTGGCAATCTAAAAATAGATTCCGCCCAATATGTCTAAAAATAGAAGTCCATGTATTTTTCCAACTTGACCAACCATCCAAAAATAGCATCCTGCAACTCATAGAATATGATCGACATGTCTAAAAAATAGGCTGTGCGCCAAAAATTAAAAATAACCTACGGAGCCCACCTAGTGAAGAAACAGCCTAACCACTAAGCTCATCATCTTGTTGCAATCTCAACATTAACATTATAAAAAGAAACTATAAACCCTAATAATTAATATTTTAAACTCAAGAAATTAATAAACCCTAAAAATTAATATTTTAAACTCAAGAGATTAATAAACCCAAGGGGTTATTAATATTATAAACAAAAAGAACTAATAAACCCAAGGGTTTGATATTACAAACCAAAGGAATTGGTGAACCCAAGGGATAAATATTAAGGACCTAAGGGATCAATAAGTCCAAGGGATCAATATTAAAAATCCAAAAGATTAAAAACATTAAAAACCAAGAAACTATAAACCCTAACAATTAATATTTTAAACTCAATAAATTAATAAACCCTAAAAATTAATATTTTAAACTCAAGAGATTAATAAACCCAAGGGTTTGATATTACAAACCAAAGGAATTGGTGAACCCAAGGGATAAATATTAAGGACCTAAGGGATCAATAAGTCCAAGGGATCAATATTAAAAACCCAAGAAATTAAAAAACCCTAAGAATTAATATTTTTAACTCAAGAGATTCTAAGACCCAAGTGTGGTTTAAAAATTATAAACGAAAAGAACTAATAAACCCAAGGGTTTTATATTATAAACCCAAGGGATAAATATTAAATACCTAAGGGATAAATAAGGCGAAGGGATCAATATGAAAAACATAAGAGATTAATAGAGCCTAAGAATTAATATCTTAAACAAAAATGTTTGATAAAATCACATGATTATTAATACTATAAAATCAAGAGAATAATATTAAACCTAAGAGATTAATATTATAAATCTCAATTATATAAAAACCTCTAGATAAATACTATAAACCGTAAAATAAACATGGTTGAGCATGCTTGACTTAACATTGAGACAATTGTTGTCATAATGTGACGTTGGACGAAGAATGACCATGGTTTTCCATGGTTTATTTTCACATTGAGACAATGTTTTTCATAATGTCACATTGGACCATGCATTAATATTAAAGTGTATGACTAATATTTAATGCCTATTGTTACCAACCCAAAGAATTAGAAAACTCAAGGGATTAATAAACCCTAATAATTAATATCTTTAACTCAAAACCTAAGAATTAATAATTTAAACTAAAGAGATTAATAAATAGAAGGGATTATTAATATTATAAACCAAAAAAACTAATAAACTCAAGGGTTTAATATTATAAACCAAAAGAATTGGTGAACCCAAGGGATAAATATTAATATTATAAACCAAGAAATTAATAAAGCATAAGAATCAATATTTTAAACTCGAGAGATTAATAAACCCTAAGACTTAATATTTTAAACTCAAGAGATTAATAAACCCAAGGGGTTATTAATATTATAAACCAAAATAACTAATAAACCCAAGGGTTTAATATTACAAACCAAAGAAATTACTGAACCTAGTGGATAAATATTAAAGACCTAAGGGATCAATAAGGTTAAGGGATCAATATTAAAAACAAAAAAGATCAATAAACCCTAAGAATCAATATTATGAACCAAAATATTATAATTCTCAATGTTATAAACTCTAAATATTAAACACAATATTATAAACCCTAATATTAAACCCAATATTAATCCCTAATTATAAACCCTATATATTAGAATCTATATTATGACCCAACATATTATGCCATAATGTAAATCATAATATTAAAACTCAAAATATTAATAAACCCTAGGTATTGTTAATATTATAAACCAAAAGAACTAATAAACACAACGGTTTAATATTATAAACTAAAGGAATCGTTGAACCCAAGGGAGAAATATTAAAAACCTATAAGATCAATGAGGCCAGGGGATCAATATCAAAAAACAAAAAAGATTAATAATCCCTAAGAATAAAAATTTTAAACTCAAAAACCTAAGAAATTAATAAACCCTAATAATTAATATTTTAAATTAAATAGATTAATAAACCGAAGACATTATTAATATTATAAACCAAAAGAAGTAATAAACCCAAGGGTTTAATATTATAAACTAAAGTAATTGGTGAACCTACGGGAAAAATATTAATATTATAAACCAAGAAATTAAGAAACCCTAATAATCAATATTTTAAACTTAAGAGATTAACAAACCCTAAGAATTAATATTTTAAACTGAAGAGATTAATAAACCCAAGGGGTTATTAATTGGGTTATTAATATTATAAACTTAAATAACTAATAACATTAAGGGTTTGATATTATAAACCTAAGGAATTGGTGAAGTGAAGGGATAAATATTAAAAACCAAAGGAATAAATAAGCCCAAGAGATCAATATTAAAAATGCAAAATATTAATAAAGGCTAAGAATTAATATTTTTATCTCAAAAACCTAAGAAATTAATAAACCCTAAGAATTAATATTTTTAACTCAAGAGGTTCTAAGACCCAAGGGTGGTTTAATATTATAAACGAAAAGAACTAATAAACCCAAGGGTTTTATATTATAAACCCAAGGGATAACTATTAAAAACCTAAGGGATCAATGAGGCGAAGGGATGAATATGAAAAACATAAGAGATTAATAAAGCCCAAAAATTAATATCTTAAACAAAAAGGTTTGGTAAAATCACATGATTATTAATATTATAAACTTAAGGGAATAATATTAAACCTAAGATATTAATATTATAAACCTCAAGTATATAAAAAAGTTTAGATAAATATTATAAATCTCAAGTATACAAAAATATTTAGATAAATACTATACACCGTAAAATAAACATGGTTGAGCATGCTTGATTTAAACATTGAGACAATTGTTGTCACAATGCTACGTTGGATGAAGAATGACCATGGTTTTCCATGTTTGATTTTCATATTGAGACAATCTTTGTCACATTGTGACATTCGACCATGGAAGACCTTGATTGACTACAACTAACTATGATTAATTATGGTAGCACATGGTTGATTTTCATATTGAGACAATTTTTTTCATAATGTGACATTGGACCATGCATTAATATTAAAGTGTACGACTAATATTTAACGCCTAATATTACCAACCCAAAGAATTAGAAAACTCAAGGGATTAATAAACCCTAAGAATTAATATCTTAAACTCAAGACTTAAGAAATTAATAAACCCTACGAATTAATAATTTAAACTGAAGAGATTAATAAACCAAAGAGATTATTAATATTATAAACTAAAAGAACTAATAAAACCAAGGGTTTAATATTATAAACCAAAGGAATTGGTGAACCCAAGAGATAAATATTAATATTATAAACTAAGAAATTAATAAAGCATAAGAATTAATATTTTAAACTCAAGAGATTAATAAACCATAAGAATTAATATTTTAAAATCAAGAGATTAATAAACCCAAGGGGTTATTAATATTATAAAACAAAAGGACTAATAAACCCAATGATCTAATATTATAAACCAATGGAACTAGTGAACCTAAGGGATAAATATTAAATACCTAAGGGATCAATCCAAGCGATCAATATTAAAAACACAAGAGATCAATAAACACTAAGAATCAATATTATGAACTGAAATATTATGATCCCAATGTTATAAACTCTAAATATTAAACACAATATTATAAACAATAATATTAAACCCAAATGTTATAAACCCAATATTAAACCCTAATTATAAACCCTATATATTAGAATCTATATTATAACCCAACATATTACTCCATAATGTAAATCATAATATTAAGCCCTATATATATTAAACACTCAATATTATAAACTCTAATATTAAAACAAATATTATAAGCCTTATTATTAAACCCAATAATATAACCTTAATATTATAGCCAAATATTACAAACCCTCATCTTATAAACCACAAATATTATATGCCCAAATGTTATAAATGTTACAACACCCACATTAGTAAATGTGTTTCATACATGTTGATTAGTGTATATTAAGCACACTCATAACCACAATAGTCAATGTTCTTACATAATTTATACTAAATACTATAGTATAAACTATACTATATTATAAATCTAATAACCCAAAGGATTATAAAATCTAAGGGATTATATATTAAACGCTAATAATATTGGCATATTAATAATATAAAACCAAGGCATTAATAAACCAAAGGAATTAACATTATAAAGCCAAGGTATTATTTTTATAAAATGAAGGGATTAACAAACCCAAGGGATTATATATATTATAAACCCAAGTGATTAATGAACCCAACGAAATAATATTATAAACCATTGGGATTAAAAAACCCAAGGGATTAATAAACCGAGGGGGTGTTATAAACAAAAGGGAGATTAATAAACTCAATAGATATTAATATTAGAAATGCAATACAACATTCAAAAAAATTTCATGTTGATTATGGTTGATCATGGTTCACCATTTTCAACCATGATCATGTTGATTATGGTTGAATGTGGTTAGTCATGGTTAACCATATTCAACCATAGAGGCCTTGATCATAGTTGATCATGGTTGATGATATTCAACCATGGAAGATCACAGTTGACTATGGTTCACCATTTTTATCATGGTTAACCATTGTTGAGCATGGTTGACCATGGTTAACCATATTCAATCATGGTTGATCATAAAAACATTAATTTACCATAATGACCATGGTTGATGATGCTTTACCATGGTTGATCATGGTTAACAAAGGTTCACATTAAATGACCATGTCTGGCCATGGTTGATCATGGTCTAAAATCATTGTTTACCACACTCAAGCATGGTTGACCAAGTTCAATGAGAGGGACCTTAATCATGGTCGATAATGGTTGAAAAAATTTAACCATAGGTAATCATGGTTGACCATCACTCACAATGGTTGAATATGGTTGATCATCATTGACTTTTATTAATTGTGATTCATCATGTTTGACACAAGAGACATTGTCCATACTTGACTAAATTTATCCATGATTAACCATGATTTACGATGGTTGACTATAGAGATATGGATTAACCATGAATATGGAATTGTACCATATTCAACCACAAATATCTGCATTTTTCACAATGGATGACCATAATCAGGCATAGAGACCTTGGTTGACCATGTTTGACCATTATAACAATCATTGACTATGGTTGTCAATAAGGAGTCTATAGAACATGAAATGTTCTTGGTTAACCATGGTTGACCAAAGATGACCATGTTGATCATGGTGGACCATGGTTGATCATGGTCGACCAGATTCAACCATATGGACCTCAATCTTGATTTACCATAGCTGATCATGGTTACCGATATTGAACCATGCATGATCATGGTTGACCATAGTCAACAATGATCAACCATTCTTGACCATGGTTGATCATGGTTGACTATTTTTATCATGGTCGATCATGGTTGGCCATGGTTAACCATAGAGACAGTGACCATGGTTAACCATATTTAAACACGGTTAATCATGGTTGACAACAGAAATATTGGTTGACCATTATATCCATGGATGATAATGCTTGAACATGGTTGATGGTGGTTCAACATTATTGTTCATCATTGACAATGGTTCACATTAAATGACTATGGCTAATCATGGTTGATCATGGTTAGCCATGGTTGATAAAATTAAATCAGAAAGACCTTAATAATGGTTGATGAAATTCAATCATGATTAATCATGGTTGACCATGGTTGGCTTTGGTTGATCGTGGTTGATCATAGTTCACAATAGAGTCATTTTCCATGGTTGATCATGGTTGGTCATAGAGACAATGATTAAAAAGTAATAGGGAATTGTGTTTGACTAAACTTGAGGAGTGATGAATACCAAAGATACTCCAAAATAGTCAATTGTATTAGTAGACGTGTTTGACTAATGTAGTAATGTTGCATTGCGACGTTGGATAAATTGAAATGTGTAACATTGCGACAATGTTTGTCAAATTGAAACGTCTAATAGATTTCTTTACCATTCAAGCATCACAACATATTTAATTGTCAATATTAATCAATAATATTAATAGGAAATTGTTTCTCACTAAAGTTAAATACTGTTGATTGTTAAACAGAGTTAAACATAGTGAAGGATTCACCCACATTCTGAAATGTGGTTTACCAAATGTTTTAATGTCACATTGCAATGTTAGAAACATTTGTTTACAATTCCAATTCTAATAAATATATATTAATATTAATTAATATTAATATATTTACTTAAAAAATTTTAAATTATTTTTTAATGTTATAAGGTATGTGTGTGTGTGTGAGAGAGAGAGAGAGAGAGAGAGATCCTCTAGACTTGAGGAACCACGATTGAGGGACATCTAAGTCATCAAAGTCACCCGCAGATCGCACTCTGCATGGGCCACGAGATCCCTTAGCTGACTTGATTTTTTAGCATGTCCCCTCCACCTAACATAGGACATAACCACCCCTCATGAGGTTTCATCTTCGGTCACCTTGCTGACTTTTATATAAATTCTTTAATTAACATATTGCTAAGTATTTTAATTAATGTTATTAAATATTTTAATTATTTAACTTAATATTACTATTAATTAATATGAAAATATTAATTTTAAATTTTAAAAATTAATGTTTATTGTAATTGAATTTTTTTATATAAATGTTTTAATTAATTAATATTAATGTTAATTATTGTTTCAATTCTTTAATTAAATAATGTTGTATTAATTCATTTCTTTAAACATGTTTAAGTTAATGTTATTAAACAATTTTAAATAAATGTTTTAATTAATATATTGTCAAAAGTTTTAATTAATGTTTTAAAGTTAAAAGCTTTAAGTATAATTTCAACATCTTATTATTATTATTAACCAAAACGAAATATATTCATGTTTAGATATATTTGAACGATGTAGTTAAGTATACTAATCATGTATTAATGATTTAATTAATATGTCTGTAATAATGACAATATAATAATTGTTTCACTTTATTATTAATTAATATTAGTATATTATTTTACATATTTTTGAATTAATGTTTAATGTTATTAAACATTTTATATATAAAAGTTTTAATTACATATTGTAAAATGTTTTAATTAATAATGTTTAATGCTCCAATTTATTAATTTTTTAATTTTTTAATTAATTAATGTATATTTATTAGGGATTGCATTAAAATACAATTTACTCATCTAAGTGATCAAAGTAATTTTTTTTAATGCTTACAAGGATAAGATATTATTAAAATAAATTATAAATTTATTATTATTATTATTATTATTTTATATAATAATAATAATTTAATAATATAATATTATAATATAAATGTATTAAAATAATTATTATAATTTAATCTTACAATTTATTATTGTATTAAAATAATTTTATTATAATTTAACCTTAGGTTTTATTCCTTATATAGAAGTTATGTGATAATGAAACGCTATTATTAAGCAAAGCTTTCAATACACAAAACTTTAACACAAATGTTGAGTACAAAAAGAAGTATAATTGCTTTAGTTAAGTGATATATGATTACATAATAGCTACAATTTTTTTTACAAGTAATTTATGAAACTAAAACTATATTATAATTTAAACCTACAATTTATTAGTTATTCATTACATTGTTTAAATAATATGAAACATCATACATCATGTCAACTCTATTAATCATTGTAGACAACAACATTTTTTTTGAATTAATAAAAAATAAGTCCACGACATCAAGAATAATTTAATAAAATAATATTTTGTTCTTTATAGTTAATTGTGAGTAGGCATACATTTGAATGGCATGCATAGGACACCACTACTCCATAAACCTTATAATAATTTAAAAATATAATATTATAATATAATTGTATTAAAATAATTATTATAATTTAATTTTACAATTTATTATTGTATGGAAATAATTTTATTATAATTTAATATTAGGGTTTATCATTTATATGGAAATTGTGGAAATTGTGTGATAATGAAACCTTATTATTAAGCAAAGCTCTCAATACATCAAAGTTTAACACAAATGTTGAATACAACAAGAAGTATAATTGCATTAGTTAAGTGATATAGATCACATGATAATCACAATTTTGTTTTTACATTACATTATGAAACCTGAAACTATATTGTAATTTAAACCTATTATTTATTATTTATTCATTATATTGTTTAAATAATATGGAAATGTAATTATTTTTTATTATCATACATTATGTCAACCTCATCCAGCAACAACAGTTTTTTTAAAGTAACAAAAAATCAATCTACCGCAGCAAAAATTTAATAAATAACATGTTTTTCTTTATAGTAACCTTTGAGCAGGCATACATTTGAATGGCATGCATAGGCAACCACTAGGGTAATGGAGTGGAGGAAAAGTTTTTAAATGCACACTTGCCAAGTAGTATACGTTTGAGAATGTGAACAGTTGTAAGTTTCAAAATTAATCCACATTGCAATGAATGTTTTATAAGTTTGTTTTTTCATTTCTAACTAATTAGCATACGTGGTTATCAATAATAGGCACAGTAAATTTTTAATCGTGTTTTGTAAAAAACTAATTTAATTATGGTTTAAACATGTTATTTATATATGAAAGGAAGTTATCACTTTTAATTCTATTCGTTGATGGAGTGGCGACTACAAGAATATGCTTGAATCATCCAATTCACACCTTCCGATAAAAAATATTAATTAAATTTTTTATTAAAGTAGCCAATTCCACGGGGGAATACCTATCGACGTAACAAGAACATAATTTTATTAACAACAATTGTGGCATATAAGTAACTATGAAGCCATACAAATGAACCATTGGTGGGTCATATAACAGAATAAAAAAATGAACATACTTTAGCTACAAAGTATACAATGCAGAATATTGGGAATGTTCTTTTATAACATGTCACAACTTAAAAATACAACAATACAAAGATTAATAATTCGATGGATTATAATTACTTCCAGAAGCATGATAAAATTATAGCAAGAAGGGACAATGAAAAGGGTTTTTCCCCTTGAATGGAACTCCCTATTACCAAAACCCATTTATCATTGATTACATAAAGGGTTGTGAAGGAAGTTTGTAACCAGAAATATACACAGTAATCCTCCAATCCTAGGACTAGCAAACCCACACATCGAGGCATCCACATAACCTTAAGCACCTCAACAAAGAAGCAGTGGAGGCATTTTTAGAGAATAATTTGGTCGAAAATTTCCATAGGATACATGCAGACAATACCCCTGACTTGACCATGGCAGAGAAAATTGGATATGCTTTGTCATTCAGACAGACCTGTTGATAAAATTGGAGATGTTCTAAAGAGCAAACAGTGTCTCAGATATCCATCTCAGTGTCCATGAGAGGAATATGGGTGGATGAGCTAGAAAGGGATGAACGCTTGGCCATAATTCTTCTTAGGGTGGTGAACAACAATGGAAGGCATTGGTGAAATTAGGTTGACAAATACTGAGGAATAACATAAGACTTGCGAAAAGAAGAACCAGTTTAAATAAATGGCGCGGGGTTTATAAATTAAATGCTGAGTTGACACGCTAAAGACCGTTAAACGTTACCATGACGTGGCTGGAAGTTGTCACCAACGAGCAGCTTAGGTCATTGCGGGAGGCCTCAGGGGTATAGAGCGCTCAATGGGGCCCTGCCCCCGTAGTGAATCCAGATCGTAGATCTTGATCAACCAATCAGTCAACGGGTTCAACTGCGGAGGCACCCTCCCTGTTAAAACGTGTGTCGAATGTGCCTGCGGGTTTCCGCCTTTCTCTTCTGACAGGAAAATCTTCGAATCCCGCTAGCATAGTTGGTCGATCATTAACTTAAGCATTAAGACCCACCTTCTCAAATCATTTAAAGTATTCAACTTTAAATTTACAAAAACATTTACAACTTTAGTTAAAGTATGAGAAAAATATACTTTAACATATATTTTATATATTTTTCCTTTTTTTGTATTTTTGAAAAATTAAAATAAAGAACATTGCAAATGAGCCACAACAGTTGGTTTGCAACTTTTATTTAAATTTTGGAAAATAACATAAGTTAAAAAAGAGGGACAATAGAGGAGATCATGTATATATATACCTAATAATTTACACATGACAATGGATGTGTATATTCAATGCTCTGAGGAGTAGGATTATAAATAATTAAGGAAATTTAGGATTATAATTTTATGGAAAACCTAAAGTTATGATAAAGGAATTTTGGTAGCATGTTGGTAGAAACAACACCTATTACTATTAACATAGAAAGGGTAGTATGTCACCATCCAATGTTACCCTAGATAAGTACTTAAGGAATGTTACCCTAGATAAGTACTTAAGGAACTTAACATGATTTTTATAAACATAAGGGAAATTTGGAAAAATGATGGATTAGAATGAACAAATGCGTACAAAACTGATAGGACAAGATAACCACATGAATATGATGTGTTGAGACTGCTGACAAGCATGGAAGATACAACTGTTGCTAGGGCACATGTAATATCATATATTTTAATAAATAATTTGCAATATACTAAGGGGTATAAACCCAATGAGAGAGTGGAGGAATAATTTCATGGGTAAACTTTGTCGAAGTTGTATAATTATAAGATTTGGTGATGTAAATTTATAATTATCCATAATTGATCTTTCGAATGTCAGTTGTGTCCTAGAGTTATCACGGTCTAATGGGAAAAAAAGAAAAGGGTTCTAAGAAGAGGAAAACACCTGAAGTATAAAATTTGGATTAATACTTATGTATGAAAAGACTGATGAATAATTAAGGTGGTCAAGACCAAGTCCACATGAACCAAGGACATAGATAATATCTACCCACAAGGTAGTAAGTCGAAATAGTTGTGTTAAAATGTTATCCTAGCATAATTGAAAACCAAAAAATTATGTTGGTGTACAACATAAAATTTATATATTACTGATTATAAAACAAAACAAAAAACAAGTAAATAAATAAAAGATAATATATAAAAAAATGATCAATGGTTGTAAGCCATCATGGAGACAAGGTGAGGAAAATATTCCTTGAACTTAAAGAAATCAGATAAAAGGGGAAAACAAATATGACTATTGGGTGAGTGGTATCACTAGATAATTAATTATTACCATGTTGAGGTAAGACTAAGGTTTATCAACATTCCACCAGACCCAACATGTTAGTATAATATGATAATTTTTTTTTGGATAAATTAAATAACATGTTGGGATATGATATGTAGGAAAGGAAATAGTAGAGAAATTCCATGACTATACACAAAAGAAAAATTGTGTATCTTACACCAACAATCTATAACATAAGATAAGAAAATATCCAAATTGTGGGGATGTTGCAAAGTGGACTCTTGGTGGGTGTTAACAGAGAGTAACAAAGTAGTTCAAGAGGGGCATAACTAGAGTTAACTAGATAAAGTAGACACCAATGTGGCCACTTTGAATATGGTAGAAGAAAAAAGATACCCTAAAATTTACCTATGCATGACTGATGCATATTCGAATTAATATAAAAGCACAAGTAGTGCTACTTAGTATGATAATGTGCTAGTTGCAATAAATGAGTCTAAACTGTTATCATTACAAAACAAGTAGTAAATATGGAATTGGTTCCTCCGTGGTTTGAAATGTATGGGGACCACATGGTGAGATTCTTGTTGACTAGTGTAGTCATGATATAGGTAAAAAGGATGTATCGTTATTAATTGACGAGTCTACAATGATGCTGTTAATTTTTATTGATTGGAAGTTGTTAACCCTTGTTGGATGCATAAATAACAACTCATGGTGCCTATGATAAAATTTGAAATAATATATAGATATGTTCCTAAATAATGAGAGACAAAACTAATGACAGCTATAATGGTTGTGGATGTAGGTCAAATCAAATGGACTATTGTTGGTTGAACCTTTATACATTCTTGATCAGAGAGAAATTAAGCTACATAATAAAATGGTTATTCAGGTTACAATGCAAGGGAAGCAGAAGAGGCTACTAGATAGGTTGAATATTTTATGAGTAAGGAATATTTCAGTCTGTTGGAAGGTCAGGATACATCGAGGATGGTTTTTCGCCAAGGGGGGAAATATGCAACACCCTCAGTGAATAGTAAAAAATTGCAATTACTACTACTAAAAGTAACTCGGAAACTATGGGCTAATAAAAGGCATGCTATGTTGATAACACATGAATATTTTTATATCAATTAAATTAACAAAATTAGTTATGGTTAGCCAAGGAATTACAGGAAGGGGGGAAATGCTAAATGAAAATTTCACTTATCAGACAGTTAATGGGCATTTAATCCTCTACCTAGAGAGAAATATCTCTATTGGGGAAAAGAGAGACAAGAGGGTAGCGAGGAACTTGAGGAAATTAATAAACAGGAGAAGAAAAATTATTACCTCAAACAAGACGTTGTTGAGGTGAGGCATGATGCTACCTTTGAGAAATTATTGAGTTGGTTATGGTCAGTGGAATTTTTGTACACACCTATGAGTCTTTGAAAGTTCTAACCAAGGAATTCTTGAGATTGTTGGGACCAGTGGAATTTCTATACAGATCTATGTTGTTCTATCCAAGGAAGACTATTCTGAAGGGAAATTGGCTAGTGGGGATATTTGGTGTGGTGTTGTTCTCGAAGGGTGGGAGGAGAATTCTCCCTTACCTAGTGATTTATTGTGGAAACCTAACTTAACTTTAACAGATAAGTATTTTCTGTGTATATAGGAAGGAAATTTTCTATCGAATATGTATTTCTGTAAAGTATTTATTATAAAACTATTTATGTAAGTTATTCTGTGAACTTTGTGTGGCTAGCTTAGAGGAATAAAGAAAGGAAACATATAAACATTGAAAAATAGTTTCTTTCCTTACAAGTTAATTAATTATATTGGAATCCATTGTGTTAAACTGTGCAACAATGGTTGTGTTGAAATAAAGTTTCTAGAGCCAAATTAAGCCAATGTAGATTAGCAAAATGATTTATAGTTGTTATTCAAATGTAACTGAAATCTATTATTTTAGTGAATGTAGCTAAAATATAAAAGGAAATTAATGAAATAGGAATTCAGGGGTAACTTCGTGAGAGAATTGGAGTTAGTTTTTGGGTCAGGTTGATAGGGTAAAAAACCCGAAATCGGTCCTCGTCTCCTTGACGAGTCATTCTAGAAGATAACTATTGTCCTGGGAAATCTTAGTCAAACACTTCAAGATTATCCATAACTGATAGACCATGTTACACTGAAGTAGGCCTTAGGGCCAAAGGTTAGTTACATTAACTAACAATTCTGCAGAAGCAAATAAGGTAATTATAAACCCTAAATTAGTGATATTTATAGAACGTAATAGAATATACAGGTTAAGTTTTGTATTTTATGTAAAAATTCATATGAAACCTTAGGTTATTGAAACAATATTATTTTGAGGGGCTCAACATCCTGGATAAAATATACACCATTGGGTGGAAATGTGAAGTTGGGTTACAATTTTTGCCCCTCTTTAAGAAAAAAGTATCTTTTTTTTTTTTTTGTGTTCTTCAACTTTCTGTAAGCCAAAACAATTTTTCTGTTTAGAATTTCATTTTGCGATAAAAATAAAAGTTGTTAGAAATTTTATTAGCTTTCTATTAATTATTTTTTTGAATTTTTTTATACACATTTGATATGTCAACTTAACATTTCTTTGAGTGTGTGTTCTTTAAAAATAAAAGGATTCATAAAAAGTCATGTTCAAACGTGTTGGTGTATTCTTTGAAAAATTTGTGTTTTTTAGAAACAAAATCTGTTACAACAATCTAGACAGAGTCTAATTCAGTTTCGTTATATTTACGAAACCAAATGATGCATATCGTAATTACTAGAATTTGTTTAACTGATCCAATATGAAAAAACTGCATATTTTGAATATGTTTCAGCTAGCACAAAATTTCTCAACATATAAGTTATAAACTAAAAATCTAAAAACTACCCATTACAGATGATGGACCAATGTAATGCAGCATAATTTTTTCAAATTTTTTTACAGTATACTTTGGAAGATACAAAATATGGATTTCACTGAATCATATTGTCCTTCAGAAATTGTTTGCACCCATTTCATTACAAAATTAATTAAAATTAGTAAATATTTATGAAATTCCATAAAATTTATATTTCCTGAAAGTAGATTGAATTCTGCAAATGCTTGTCCTGGCTCCGATAGTTAATTCATAAAGTTTCATGGAGTTTAATCAATCCAAATTTGAAGAAGTGTGTTCAGAGCCGAGCTGCTACGTAATTGAAGACGTGTTAGTTTGGTCAAACTTTTAAAAAAATTTGGCCGATTTTTTTTTTCCCGGTGACCCGTCAATTCTAACGACACAAAATTTCAGTTGAAGTTTTCACAAAATTTCAGCCAAACTTTTAATTTACTTTACGTCAGCCAAAAAATTCAATGAAGCCACTCCAAAAAAACATTTCACAGCTGTATAAATAGGCATAAAAAGATTCATTATTTTTGCACATTACAACAAGGAAATCTCATATAAAGATTGAACCTCTATAAAACCCCATCAATAAACAAGATTCATAACAAAATAGTTATTGGTGTATTGATATCGTAGGGAATTAAATAATAACATTCCATTTCTATTGAAATGTCTTGTTTCCTATATGTTTCCCACCATGACAGAGACCAAGTCAACAGAGACTCGAGAATCATTGATTTAAAATATATTAGGTGTAAAAGGAAATATTGCAAACATGGAAAATATACAAGTAAGAACAATACAATCTTCCTGGATGCAACAATAGGAATACAAAGAGTCTTTATATAGAAATTTCATGGTAGTATGAGATGAGAATTGAATGCATAGAATGAAGGACAGGGAAACCAATCCGATACGAGCCACAATTCGTTGGATCAACAACCTCAACCAATATCCATAGAAAATTACAATGCAAGAGACAACAATACCATGATATCCTCTTCAATTGTACGCTTTGTGTTTCTTATCGCACTTGTGCTTTCATATAAATACCAGTATTCATATCCATGGCTATTTTTTTGTCTCCTTGAGGGATTGTGTTGTAGCCGAGATTGTTGCACTTTCCCATACTTAAGTAGAATTCAAAAATATAGAAAATGGCAGGACTTCACTATGTGGAGGATTGAGTAAAGGGTTTGGTAAAATATTTGAGTTTGAAGTCCTTCCTTTTTTCCTCCTGGTGTTTGAATATGATCCCCATGAAATTCACACGAAGTGTCCCAAGAAACTAAGAAATGAAAGAATATCGTTACTCCTCGGTGGCTGCAAATGAATCAACCCTAAGCATTTCTTGATTTGTTATGCATGGTAAATAGTAATAATCCTTCCAAAAATAATTGTAATGTCTAATGTGAATTTAGTTTATAAGGACATTACATACTCCCCCCTTGAAGAAAACAGTGTCCTTGGTGTTTATCATTAACTGTTACTCATGATATAACAATATAAACCACCTAAAAGGAAATACTTCTCCTTCAAAAGGAAGGGTTTTATTTCCAAAAAATACTTAGAGACAATAACAATAACATTTTCTCAATATTCATAAGCATTTGTAACTAAAAAAATATCCATGTTCTACTTTCTATCACTTAACCATTATTCAAATTCATAGAAACATAACAAAAAATATATACCAACTTACCATTACTTACCAATTTCTCTTAAAATTCATGGTTATCTTGTAATAATTTAAATTGCATGTGGTTTCACAGCTTCCATGGCAAGCACCTTGTAATATATGATCAACAAAGTCAACATAATCACATTAGTGACAAAATTTCCAATCAAATGAAATAATCTTAATTATCAATTATTCATATAATGTCAAGTAATATTTTAACCACAATACTTCCACAAGTACTTAGAGAGCACCAACCCTTTAATCATAAAAATGATAAATTACTGCACCGAGTGAACATTGTTGGTATTTCTAAAAGCACTCAGAGAGCACCTATCTCTTTAATCATAAAAATAATCAATAACTGAACCAAGTGCATATTGTCTTATCCCCTCCTAAGAAATTCACAAGATTTCTAATAAAATAAAGGAACTACACTTCCAGTAATTCCTTACCGAGCACTAGGATTCTTTTCCTGTGAATATGTACATAAAATATTTGCACAATTACACAAAAAATTCATGTTTAACACAACACATAACTGATAATTTAATTTGTTCGTCTATGAGAACTACCGCAGGAAAAATAATACTCCTCCTAACTAATGAGAACTGGTTTCGAAAACGAGAACAAGTCATTGTCACATCCAGACAGATCTATGAAAGAGACCATACGAGGTCCATTCTGGAATTCCACTGCCCAACCAGCTCAAGAATTCCAATGACCACATAGAGTCTGATATAGGATTCCTCTTGGAAACATCCTTCCTATTCCTCCGAAATCGTCCCATCTATGAGGAATTTTTGGGCCTCCTCCAATAGGCTCCAAAATCAATAGTTTTTTCTCAGGATTTGTCCCCTCTCACCATATTGGCCAATTCTTTTCCCTTTTTGAGATTATCTATCTCTAAGGAGAGAAAAATTTTGCATGAAAGCACCATCAACCTAAGGCCTCCTGGTCTTTCACAGCTATCCATAATTGTCTGGCATGTGGAATTATATTTTAGCACTCTTTCCAACATCAATTTACATATTAAACCATATGCACATTATCATTAAAAAAAAAAACTTTTATGTACATCATGCATTCATACAACTTAGGTCCACAATATCTAGATTGGCAAGAAACATAATTGACGTATAGGTGGTATACATTTTGATTTTCAAAATATCACAATCATGCATATCATAACATTATTCTTTCTTGTTTACAGTTTCAATTTGCATTCCAACGTTTTACCTTCATAGGTTTTCATGTTGACATTAAGCTACTCCTGCTTAATCCCATCAACAATGTCAGTCATAAATATGCATTGCTTAAACAACTATTCATTTTTGCAACCATTTTAGTTTCATGCATAAAGTTATATATAAATGTTCATTAATGTGTAAATGTCAATAAAAGTTAGGGTAACAACCCAAATATTTCCAGTTCCCAAAGTGTACTGTCACCAACAGACCAGTAAATGAAGTAACTACAATAATCACTTATTTGCAACTTGCAATAAGCTTAAATCAAATCCAATTCATGCATATAAGTTTTAATAGTTAGTCATGCAATACTAACTAATCACTACTACCAATCATCTTAATGTAGCCATGGCACGACTCAATCTACAAATAGTCATTACAGTAAAGTCTCGCTACTCAAATCATTGTGCATTTTTAACATCTAAAAGGGTTCATTCAATTTCATTTTAAAACACTCTATCGTCCTCTTCAAGGAAATTCCCCATCTTTTACATTCATGCATTTATTATCCATAAATAGTGCATTCTATATTTAGTCAAAATCACTAAATGTATCGGTAATATTGTCATATATGCAAAGGTCGGTATTCAACTATCACTTTCACCAGTGAGTACTCAGGTTGTTCATAAGTGCAAAAAATATTTTATTATATTTTATCCTTATCAAGATTCAAATTTCATGACCACAATTTTGCAACAAAAGTTATTACTTATTATTCTTCAATGCAGTTATAAAAATGAATCATGCATCTATGTCAAAAGTAGTATACTGCATATATTAATATGTAGAATGTTAGACTCATACATGAGTTTATGCCCACTAGTGGCATACCTCAATTTATTTTATGCTTAACAATTACCAAATGCGCCAATGCTGTAACCTTCAACTCTAATACCACTTGTAACATCCCTAGTAACCTCACATGAAATTGTATGGAGCCAGAATTTTTTATACAATTTACCCATGAGTAACTATCCAAATTTCTATTTCATATTCCTCATTAACCATTACAAATTTAGATATAATATTCATCATTAAATAGAGTAACTTTGGTAAAGGAATATTAAATTACATAACCATTTGAAACCGTTTTTGGAGCATATTAACATAAACTTTTTGATATAACCTTGCATCAATTCCATGATTCTTTTAACTTGGTTAGTTAATCATACTCTTGAAAATAGAAATGTGACATCATTCAAGGAGTCAAAAACATAAAAATTGCACAAAAGGCAACCACATCATTAGACACAGATATACCTTGGAAACCTCGTAGGGTGAAAACCAAAAAACGTTTAATTTTATTATTAAATTCTCCTGAGGGTGTTCACCCCAAACTCAATGGTTATAAGGGAGTCAATCTCTTGACCATTGTCATAAAATATTACAAAGAGTATCATCTTAAAGACAACATAAATAGCTATAAGTAATTACAATCATTATGTCATCATTTACCCACAAACCCTTGAGCATTGTGTCTTTATGGCCTGGTCTCCCCATCAGTGGATTATCATATAGTTGGAATTCCTTCAAACTACATAGACTACTAAGATTTCACTCACCATAATGGAAAATATATTCCATATTTTCATATCTCGCAGTGCTTCCTGCAACTACTACTGTCGGTAACCTTTGATATCATGACTAGATCATGTATAAATTAAACCAATAATCAATATATATTAGAGTTGTATCCTTATCTATTCATGTGTATCCATGAAATGTAACAAAATGTTGCACATGATTCCTTTAACAAAATTTCTCATGAATTATATAACTATCAAGTATGTCTATAATAAATACCACATTACTATTATTCTTCTCACACCAACACAAGTTCCTTTTCAAAGGGACAACACTACATCTATCCATTTTATTTTAAATGGTACTATCATATTAGTTTTAATCTTCATGCATGCACATGCAATTAGATAGAATTATTCAAAAGAAACCAACCCCTCATGTAATTCTTTGTATATGAAATTAGGTAATCCTTTCCAAGATAACTATTACCATAGATGTTATTCTTATGCATGTGAATGCATGTTCCTTTCTAATAGAATTTTTTTTCCAAAGAAAAATTATTCCAAAAAAAAGCTAGCATAGTAGGGATTATTTCTCACAGTAATTATTTGTTATTTCCAAAATAAAATAACATGATAGCTATGAAAAACACGTATTTCTTTCCAAATGAAGCTTAGTAAATCTTGCATGGAAAGAAAACACATTTCTTTTTCAATGAATAGCAACCATTCTTTCATGCATGCAAATGCATAATTTTCTCCCAAATGAAATATAATATCATAGTTGATCCTCTTATGCATGCAAATTATGTTTTTCTTTTCCACATAGTATCTTTTCCAAAAGAGGGCTATTCACAATAACTAGTATGTGCAAATACCTGGTATATTCTAATGAATTTGACATATTAACAATTATTTTCCTGTATGCAATGTGTATTTTTTTCCAAGTATTTTAACACAACAATTATTGTTTTACTACATATGGATATGTGTTCTTTCTAATGAAACATCTATTAATTTTTTCATACCAACACATAATCTTTCAAGAAAGATAGCATGAGTTTTATTCTTGTATGCACAAGATGCATATGTAAGTTTTAACAAACCTTGCATTCTTACCACTTCATGCCCAAATCCTTAAGAAAAATTTCAAGAAATAGCTTTGAATTTTATTATTTTATGCACCATAATTTATAGGTAATATTTCAAAAAAAATCTAAGAGCATAAATATTATTTTTATAGGAAAATACACAATTTAAATTCATAATATTTCCAAAAAATAAACTATTACCCAAGTAAACATGGAAAATACTTTCAATAGAATAATCAAATTAACTCATAATACTTAGCACATGAACCATTCAATATTTCATGAGAAATAAAAACATTAGTTATCTTTTTACTCATAACCCTTAATTTGCTTCCATCTCCAAGTTCGAGTCTTCACGCTTGCAACTTTGGCTTCTTGCAGTGGCTTCAGGCCTCAACTTGTGTCATTTTTTCCATATGTTTCCCACCATGAGAGAAACCAAGTCCACAGAGACTCGAGAATCGTTGATTTTTAAATTACTAGGTGTAAAAGGAAAGATTGCAGACACAAGAAATTTGCAAGTAAGAACAATACAGTCTTCCTGAATGCAACGATAGGTAGACAACAGTCTTGATATGGCAAGGTCATGGTAGTATGAGTCAAGACTTGAATGCATAGAAGAAAGCACATGGAAACCCAACCCATACAAGCTATAATTCGTCAGATCGAAAACCTTAAATAATATCCATAACAACTTACAATGCAACAAAATCAGTGCCACAGAAGACAACAATATCATGTTATCCTCCTCCATCGTACGCTCCATGTTACATATCTCACTTGTGCTTTTATACAAATACCATTATTCGTATCCATGGCTATTTTTTCGTTGCCTTGTGGGAGTGTGTTGTAGCCTAAATTGTTGCACCTTCCCATACTTCATTAGACTTCAACAATCTATAAAATGACAGGACTTCACTATGTGAAGGGTTGAGTTAAGGGTTTGGTAAAATATTTGAGTGTTAAGTCTTTCCTTTTATCCTCGTGGTATTTGAATTTGATTCCCATGAAATTCACACCAAGTGTCCCAAGAAACAAATAAATGAAAGGATATCATTACTCCTCGGTGGTTGCAACCGAATCAACCCTAACTACTTCTTGATTTGTTACGCATGGTAAATAATAATAATCCTTCCAAAAAGAATCATAATTTCTAATGTGATTGTATTTATAGGGATATTAAATTTTTATTATTATTTAAAATATTTACGAAATTTATTAATCCTTAATATTATGTATATTAAAAAAATAATTCATTAAAAAACTTTAGACATAATCTAAAATTTTATTTTGTCCTTTATTTTTCAACTTAAAAAACTAAAATATATCCCTGATCGGGGTGCAAGAAGGCAATATTAGGTTCCTCCATTATCATTCATTAGGTATGAAGATACTGAGGAGGTACTACACCACCCTCTACATGCACAAGGCACATGGAGCAGTGGCCTTGTGCATGTCTCCACTTAATGCTTACTGAAGGTGGTAGTATCACAATAGAAGTGAAAGTTTCTGGTGTTTCTGCTGGTAAGGCTTGTAAGTTTTATGTTTGCACTAATTTCTCAAATTAGCCTTGTTCTAAGAAGCTCCGTAGTTTGGGGGAGGCATCCTTCAAAGTCATTTACCAAGTACCGATTCACTCACAATTGTTTCAGACGACCACTCGCGGGTTCCCTAGACTAGTGCGGTCCCTAGAAGCATATTGCTATTGGTTATAGGATCTCCTCGGGTCGACTACCAAGATCCAAGTAAAATTTTATCAGTTCTTTCAACTACCTTCGTACCATGGTCTATGTCGCTTCTGGAAAAAGGAAAGCCCACCTGGGGTTCTCGCAAACGTGGTAAACAACATAGAGGCTCTCCTAAGTCTCATGAGCCCAGCGCTCAAGATGGTAATCCTTGTGGTTGTAAATCAACCTCCCAAATTAGTAATGAAGTTGCCTCTACGTATCATGATGGCAGTTATGCCTAGGTCTTCCAGCTTATTGAAAAATGGGAAGTCAAGATTAACCAAAAATCTGATATTATGGATATCGATTTGGATGATTGACATACTATTGTGCCTAACCCTAAACACTTGCAGGGAAGATATTCTCTATACAAAAAAACTATCCATTTGTATTGGATGATGAAGAACCTCCTGGTTAAAGCTTTGTATCATATGCCTTCTGGCTCGCCGTCATCTTCTCAGAGGTTCCCAGATTATAGTAAGGATTTCCAGCAGATTCAATTTCAACTCCAAAGACAGAATGGTCACCTTAGTCACATCAAAGAGAATATCCCATGCATCTTGAAAAATTATCTTCCAGGCTCAAGTGCAAAGGATCATGCTCATATTGATTCATTTGATGATTAGTTTGATGTTTTACTTCTAGTTTTAACTTTTCCTGTCTACATCACTTTCAAACTTTCCATGTTTATGTTTATAGTTATCCAGAATCTAGGAAGTATAAGGACACTCAGAATTATTTGGCTTGGATTGAAAGACACATAATATTTTTTTTATGGCTTATCATGTCATTAGGTGGTCAATAGACATGGTTTCTCTTTGGGTAGGTTGAGGCCACCTAACCATTTAATTTCTGGATGTAACTTGTCTGTTTTGAAATATAATGAATAGAAAGGTCCTACCAAGCTTACAAAAAACAAATGAAAACTAAAATTGAAAATTCCAATTTGCTTATATAAGTTTGTAAGACCATAGGACATGCAATTAAATTTTATTTCTTTATTGAGAAAATAGAATCACGTCATAATTTATTCAATTATGTGATGGATCGGGAAAACTTATTTTCAAAAAAGAGAAACTTCCTAATTTAGTGTAACTTAGTTGTTGTAATTTATCAATATATATTATCTTAATTAGTAATCTAGCAAGTGTTTTTGGTGCTTGCTATGATTAATATGGATTTATATTGATTAGATATATATAAGTATAGATTCATCTTAACCATGGATTTAGCAAGGGTCCTGAGGGATCAAATCTCTTGAGGTGCAAAACTTGAAAAAACGGGTTGCATCTGCAGACATTTGATCCCTCTAGATGCTTAATATATCCATGGATCTATACTAGTTAGTTACATATTAACATATATCCATCTTAACTCTGGATCTACAAAGTGTTGAGAGAGATCAAATCTCGTTCAACTCTCTCTTTCTCCAATATTGGTATATTAGGAATTAAGATTGATCTAGGCGAGTTTAGTTATTAATCATAATTAATTATAATTATAATTATTAATTATTTTATTTTATTTTTATTTTTACTTGAGGACAAGACATTACAACATCTCTCCATATTGGGCTAGAGAGGCATTATATATGTATATGTATGTGTACCACGTTTATGCATTTTCCAATGCATAAATGGATTCAATGCCTTGAAAATTTCCTTGGCCATATGGATTTTGTACACTATACAAGTTAAACTTTGCAATTACTACAAATATTTATTGAATTTAAGACAAAATTAATTGGAAAATATGCCTAGGGCCATAATGCCAAAATGTAAAATAGTAGAACTCCAAATGTTTTAAGAATAAGGTTTTTTTCAATTTCTTTATACAATATTTATATAGTTTCTTTATTTTAAAGAAACCATAAATAATATGTATAGTCTCAATATTGAAATATTTCATTGTATATGAGCATTGAGATGTTATATTTATTAAATGTATTGTCCACATTATTTTTTTTTGGTTATTAAACTCTATATTGAAATATTTTATTTGTATTCACATTGTATTTTTATTTTTATTAATATTTTTCAAATTCTACATATTCATTTCATATTAAAATTTAAATGAATTACACATACTCTCTTAGAAAGTAATTAAATTTCTTTTATTTTAATTACTTTTTTTAAGCATTGAAATATTTTATTATGGTTAAATTCAAATATTTTTCTTCTTATTTGATCTCTCCCCACACATGTATCGGAAGTTGATATTAAAATAAATTAGTTAACATAGATATTCAAATAGTTTAATTAAGTGCCTTACTATAATATTAAAAAAAATGAATTATACAACTCCCCCACACTCAAAACTGAAAATACTAGTTTTTTCCTTAGCATCTCATATTGGAACCTAAAGATAATAACTTTATCTCTCTCTGTAAATTTTATATACAATTATGTTACTTTATAACAACATAGAAATGTTTTATTTATGGCATGAGAGTGAAATATTTTTGCCACACTCCTTATGTGTTGTAATATGAACAATGAGCCAAGTGATTATAGTGAGGCTGAGATTATTGATGTTTTATAAGAGCTTTAATTAAAATGAATCAAACATGTATATTCATTTTGGTTTTTTATTATATTTGACATTGCTTTTTTATTTAAAGAATATTTTATTTTTATTTTAAAAGGGGCAAGTGTATGGAAAGAATTACACATCTCTCTTATTTGATGTAGATGGAGCATGTAGGCTCAATAATTTTAATTTAATTTTTGTATGCATAAATGAATTCAATACCTTAAAAATCTCATTTGACGCTTGAATTAGGTACACTCCATAACTTAAACTTGCAATTCCAACAAATTTATTAAGAAAGTAACTAACTTATTTTACTTTTAACCATTTCTTATTTTGGGC
The DNA here is from genome assembly GCA_034641835.2 of Pinus albicaulis. Taxonomy (NCBI): domain Eukaryota; kingdom Viridiplantae; phylum Streptophyta; class Pinopsida; order Pinales; family Pinaceae; genus Pinus; species Pinus albicaulis. Next base: position 336,939,175 of record CM076583.1, read on the forward strand.
ATATATATATATATATATATATATATAAGAAGTTCATATTAAAATATGTCAGTTAACATGAATATTCAAACTATTTATTTAAATCCTATATAGAAATATTTATAAGGTAAAAATAAATGTATGTATTTATTACTTTATTTGTAATTACATTATTTCTTAGAATTGATATTTAAAAAAGACATAGGGGTGGCATGAGGGGGAGGGATTCTTCTAAATCCCAAAGGAATAATTAAGGACACATTCTTGTGGGGCCTTGGTATGAAAACTAACAATCAAGAAGATATGTATGGACTTTATTTGAGGCTAACAATACCTCATCATCGAGGTATCTAGGACATAACTATTTTGAGAGACTCCTACCTAACTATTCGACACTTAAGAACTAATACTCATCCAAAATATAATATGCTAAGTTTGGTGTTCCACCATATAAAAGATACCCTTTTTTCTTTCTCTAGCTCCCCCTCCTTCTATATTATTAGAATTCTAAATATTGAAGTAGATCTTCCAGCCAATAAGACTTGCCTTTTGGAAAAAGGGAAATCAAAAATCAATGGTGTCACTAGTCATACTATTAGCCCCTAAAAGATCCCATGATTGATTTATGTAATCAAAACCTAAATTTGTATCCCTATCCAACTATAGTGCCAATTTACAAATCCCTTTTATCATCCCTCAATCAATTGTGCTCCCTCATCTTGTCTCCCTCTCTTTCCTCCTATCTCCTTGTATGATCATTAGGCATAAATACGATGAGGATTATCCTACAATGATTATGTGTGAACCCTTGTACCTGCCCATCAGGGATTCCTGGAGCGTTGTCTTTATGCAATCGTGTTGAAATTATTGGCACTTACGCCGCCACTTTTCATCCTTAAGAAAAATAATTTGGTTTATCTCAGTAACATCTCTTCTAGTGCGTTGCATTTATTCGTATTGAGGAAGATTAGATTGGAATGAAATACAGAGCTCATGGCATATGAGCAAGGTGTATTTTTAGTTATTTGGTGATGATTACTCCATCTTGGGACCCTGGATTATGTGATGCGGGCTTGCAGAATTGCATGGGGTTATTTTTTGACAAAAATAATAAATTGAGGAGCGGAGGCATTGTTTTCTTTGTTCTATGTGAGCAGGGTTGGTTATGGTATGGACACCCTCTAATAATTAGGTGAAGGGAAGTTATGATTGCAAGGGTGGTGTTTAGTCGAGGAAAGTGGAAGCTTGGTGATGATCTTCGAGAAACTACTAGGATCCCCTTTTGTTGTGAACTTTGTTCGAGAGTAAATCATCATTGTAGTTAAGAGGTGCATTGTGATCTCACTCTCTATGAATCAGAGGTAATTGTGTCCATTCTCATCTTAATAGGTTTGATGCAAACCTGGAGGCATTCTATTTGTTTTGAGGCCTCATCTTATAGTATAACAAATGGTAGAGTCATGTGTTTATTAATAGATTTCCTTTCCCTCCTATGTTTTCCCTTTCTATTTCAGTCTACATTTTCTAGTTTGGAAATTGGGCTACATGGTCTAATCTCTCTAAGCATAGGAAAGAAATTTGGAAGTTTATTTCTAATATAGTCTTAGTTGGTCCTTCTCTTCTCTTTTGGCCTTAGTATCAATGTGTCTTACTCATGGATTCAAGCTCAGGTTTAGACTCCTCTGCCTCAAATATATGTGAACACTGCAAGAAAGAAAATGCAGAAATAAACTTTGAAATATGGAATTTGCATGTCATTTTGTATGAACAACAAGATTTTAATTGCAACGCACTTGTAACACCCCTCGGTGAAGATGTAAATAATTTTTGTTTAACTACAAATGACTTAGTAAAAATGTGGGCTAGGTGAAAGGCCTCACATGAATGGTTAAAAAAATGTTATTTATTTTATATAAATAACATTAATTATGGTCATCCATAAAATTATAGGAAAATGAGAGTTTGACTTACCAGACAATTATTCTATCCCTAGAGATAAATAATCTCAGTTAGGGCTAGGGAGCTAAGAGGGTGAGAGGGAAGAAAACATGAGGCAACCTTGACGAGAAGAGATTTTAATTCTAAACCCTCTAGCAGGATGATAGAGATGGAGGAAGGACATTGTCAGGACACAAAGTTCTTGAGTTGGTTTGCCAATGGAACTCTATCTGAAGCCTAAGTGCTCTAATTAAAGGCCCTAAATTGTAGTTTTTGGGACCAGGTGGTCTTGGGTGACCCTGTGAAGGTTATTGAGCAGAAAATTGTTTGGTAGTCAAACTTGTTAGAAAATTATAAATTACAGAGCAATGAAACACATATAATATGTGGAAAACACAACCACAAAAAACACATAAAACTAGAGAGACATAGATATACGTGGTTCACCCAGTTTGGGCTATGTCCATCCTGAATAGACAGTCCTTCCTTTCTATTATCCAGAAAAATGAATAGACAAAACCTACAACAGATTCATTGTAATATCCTTTGTTCTCTCTCACAGTCTTCCTATCTGTTTCTCGCTCTGATAATACACATACAATACACAACCACAATACAATACCCTCATACAAAACGAGGAGTTTCCTTCTAGGGAAAAAAACACTAAATTAAACATAACTTCTACCGTCAGATCATCCACCTAATGAATGCCTCAGATTGACTACAAATTACAATACTTTTAGAAGGAAATTTTACATTTGTTTTTAGCTTCAAGGGTGCTGCAGCCGCCCCCCTAGGACCCCCTAGGCAGCGTTTAATTATGGGCGGAATTGCTGCCCCATTAAGAACAGGGGTCCAACTCTGTGATACAAAATAAAGAAGATAATCGGGCTACACCCAACAAAACTAGCTCTGGGGGAGGTCTGGTATTTAGATACAGTACTCAATGGTTGGGTGGAGCACTTCCTTTCCTAGTAATTTTGTCGTTAGTCAGACACTTAAGAAAAGATAAGTAATTGACATGTAACTTGTGATATTTATTTTATGTGATAAAAATGAGTAATCGTAGCTGTGTTAAAATATTTTTCATTCTGGATATAAATTTTGGTATATGAATGGTAGAAACAACCTTAGTTCTATAAAATGAAACAAAACTAGAGAAGTAGGTTAGTTTCAGACTAACCTAGTTAAATATTATCCAAAAAAAATCCTGGCTTCAGTATGCAGAAGGGTTGGAACAAATGAGCAAATCCCACTCGAGAAAATCCCATAATCAGTATGTAGAGAAATGATAAAATAAGTCTACAAATTAACAATCTGAATTCAACTATACTTAAACCTAATCATTACCAGTATTCTTGGAAATATAAGTTGTAAAAGGGGGGTTGACCTCTACTTTACAAAACCATATTATATATCATAAAAAATTTCCGCCAATTCGTAAAGGTTTGTGTACAAATTTACACAGATCTGAGAGCCAACTGCATTTGTACAAAATAAATAAGTCAACCATAATAGAAACAAACATATTTTAAGCATGACAAAGAGTTAGACCCACAACAGAAGTGGAGTTACCAACAAAGAAATAATGAAGTGAGTTGGCCAAAAGACTTATTATAAAACCATTCAAAACAATGGTGAATGTGTAAATAAATGAATTAGTGAAGAGTGACCATCCTTATGATTTTTGAATAAACAGACGAGAAAAGAGTTAAACCATTTAATGGTAAACATATGCAATCATCGAGAAAAAGTATAGGAGTAAACATTAATAATTACCAAAAAACCATATTTCATTGTAGCATGAAAAATAAATAACAGTCTAAAAGTACTGTAAGTTATATTGTTCCAAAGAAATTTATGATTCATATTATGTGTTTTTACTTAGACTTAACATGGAAATAACCAACAACGATTAAAACTCTCAGTGTAACCATAAGGGTTTTACATTATCCAACCTAAATAATTATAAACTTATTAATTTACAAATAAAACTGCATATTCAAACCCTGATAAAAATATTCAGTGGAAGTATTAAGAAAATAAGAGGGAACAAACACAATTGATGGTTGGGTTATAATCCAAACAAATAAGTGGAAAACCCTCACAAAGCTGAAGAGAACAAAGTAAGTACGAACATTAATAGTGCTTGGAACCCGTAATATGTGTGAATAACTAAATCTGTAAGAATTGATGAGCCAAAAATGGCATGACAAAACCAAACCTAAGATCCATTTCTAGTAGAAGGTAGTCAGTACTATTTCAACAGCAAAACAAATATTAAAAAAATTAATATAAGAAAAATGACAAATGAAAACTGGGAATAATTACATGTAGTGTGCTCAACATCTTTTTTCTCCCAAACCTGGTGACATGGAAAGTCTATGTCTTTAATTAAGGGAATATACATATATAAGAATTAGAGTTATAATATATGAATTATATTGTGGCATATCTAGTGGCACCTCAATTCGAGGGAGATACAAGATTATAAGTTGAATGATACTCTAGGAAAGACCTCTATAGGTGGAACCCTACCTATTAAAACGATAGGGAAAACCACTTAGTATGCCGCAGGATTATGGAATTCATAGAGAGAATTTCTAGAAGAATACAAAACCTTGCTTACCTAAGTCTTGTTGAGATGAGAGGAGTTTTGAATCCATCCAATATACGCGAAGGGAACTACTATGAATAATCACCAACAGATAAACTCGTACTGTATCAATTAGTATTCATTATTTGTGTCCATAAGAGGTGGGGGGGGGGGGGTAAGTGTTTCACTCAAAAATCCTGCTCAAATGCCATAGCCATTCCCAAAAAATGACCTGTTAAAATACATAGTGAGGAAATTTCACCAAAGAACTGTATAAAAAGATGGAAAATAACTCAAGAAGGAAATTCATGCCTTGCGGTAAATTTTAATCACTTGAGATCTGAATCAAGGATAACGTTCAAACCACAGAACCCTCCAAAGATAAGCGTGCATGGGAGATCGTCAAAATATTCATATAAACCAACCATGTTCTTTATATAAGGGGATAAATTCAAAAGGAAATGGATTTAAAGAATACAAAATATAAACCCTCATCATAAACCATCAAACAAGACCAAAACGGAGATAGGAATTTACCTCAGAGAGGATAATGGTGTTGAAATAATCTAAAGAAGTCAATCCAGGCATCAAATCCCACATAATCGAAAGGGTTGTTCCAGATAAAATTCTGCGTGTGAAAGATTGCAAATGACTAATCACATCACTAGGAAGGGAAGGGGATTACCCTCTAACCACCTACTTCCCTATCTACCGTAGATGTAACCCTAATATTGGTTACACCATTTATTAGAAGTGCCTCGTATACCAAGGTGGATATATACTGAGGCGATAATCTAAAATTGTGATTGAGGTAAGTAAAAAAAATTGAGGTGTAGTTGTGTTATTGAAGTGGTAGCTACAGTCTCAACTCTAAGGCCCAAGGGCCAACCTAGAGTTGAAAAGATTAATAAGTTGATGTTGATATTACATAAAACAAAGATATAAAGAAGGTAGTAAGGGCAGAAGCACCTGCTAGACCCCTAGGGAAGAGATTAGATATGGATGCACTCAGGGGATGGAGTGGCATCTCCTATAGCACAATTGTTGGAAGTAACCGGCAACAAAGTAGCTTCCTGATAAAGTTACTATAGTCACAATCAAGAAGAAGGGTGATGGAACAGAAAGGTGTATACTCTTTAATAATCGTAAGGATATGACTTCTTATATATTTGCGTACATATCACAAGAAATCTCTTATTGAGGCTTGAAATGTATTAGTGATAGTAGCATTAGTATAGCATATCAAAATTATTTCGTGTAGTTAAATGCATAGTTAAAAGAATTAAAATGAATGCAAGCTGGAAACCTACATAATTGAAAGACTTATTCAAATAGAGATCCAGGCACCAATTTATGTGAACTACACAAGGTTTTGTTGAGCCCATGAAGGAAGCAACATTTTTGTCATTATATATATATATATATATATATAATTTGGGTGAGGAAAACAATTGGTTGTAGGAGTACAGAGTAACCCCTACTAAGAGTTAATGTCATAGAAGGAATATCGACAAGCATGAAGAGAATATGTCGTTTTTGATCTAAATGACATGCTTATGTAAAAATTTATTATCGGTAGAGAAATTAACACACAAAGGTTGGAGATTAAAATTATCTTATAAAAATTATATATATGTGCTAATTAACGGTTGTATTCTTATGATTATGGAATAATGAAAAATATATTTCAATTTTGGTTATCGAAGTATTAGAAGCCATAAGAAAAACAATGATAAATGCATAGTATGTGTTAGTTCCAGTCTTCACAGCCTATCACCAGGGATCAAAATGGGCTCTTACTATGTCTAGTTTTGTTAGATGTTTTTCACATGATCTTCAGTGAAAAACATGTTATAAATATTTCCATCAGAAGGAGCTCGGAAAAATATTTCCAACGGTATATCACACTCCCGTAACCGGTTTCTGGATCAGAAGATATGATCGAAATGAATGATTGATTCTTGGTTATGGATGTTTTGAGGTCAGTTCTTGTACACAGGGACAAGTTTACTACAAAATCAGTTTGGACAGAAATTTTACAAAAATTAAAGAGGTTTTTGTCCATCACATACTGAATAACAAAAACCTCCTTCATTTTATGCATAAATGTTACTATGTGGGAGATATGCAGTGATATTTGAAGCCTACATTAAAACAAAACAAATTTTGCGGTTATTTTACTGTTTTAGTCATTTTAGTGCGGTGCCATGTTACAATATATGGAAAGTAATTTTGAGAACCCCAAAGCGGTTTTTGTTAAAAACGAGCCATATAACAAAAACCTCTTTTATTTTATTCACAGGTGTCATGAATTGGAATATTTGACTAGATCTTTACAGCTCATTTTTACAGATTTAAAATTTTAATGATTTTCTGTTTTAGAGTTGATTTTGTGGCACAGATTCCGAGCAACTGGAAACGAATTTCAAAAATTTGAGAGAGGTTTTTTTCAAAAATGAACTTATCTACACAAACCTCTTTCAGTTTTGTAACAGGTGCTATTTTTCAGGAGATACGAGTTCATCTTTGACACCTAATTTCAGAAATTCGGTCCAAATTAAATGTAACTGATTCTATTTTGAAGAAGATGGTTGAGCTCAATTCCCTTAATACAGGGATGAGAAAATTGTATATATTTGATGAATTTCAGAGTGTAATGGTTGGATTTTTGCAGCAGAGGGAGGCTGCTATTGGACTGTGTAAATTTTTTCTTGAATATTATTCTAATAAAGCTTTTTCTGCTCTTTAAATTTGGGATTCATCACGGTGTTTAATGTGTAGCATGTTTTTCTTGTAAATTCATTTCCATGCTTTGTTTTTTTTCTAATTTTGTTACAAAATTCTCTAAGGGAAGTGTTAGGAATCCATCCAGGCACGATGCTCCTCTCACAATGATTATGTTGTTTGATGTAGTGGTTATCCTTTCAGAATCCATCCTCTGTTAGATGCTCTGTTGAGTAACCTGGTGCTTCTCTTTCTTCTAAAGCTGTCACTGTAGATCAATCCCTTGATTGATGCCTATAGGGTAGCAGTCTTTTCCCTCTTTTATTCTCTCATTACATCTTTAATCTGGTTGTACATTGCACTTACTTTGCCCCAAGTTTGCCGAAACTAGCCCCAAATTCATAGCCCAATAGCCCCTTCTCTTGTTATTTTCATCCCATAATTTTCAACCAAATCCTTATTCTTCATAGCTAGCCTAAGATTCAGTTAGTGTAGCCACATTTTGTTGGCAAAGAGAGAGCCCTCTCTAGTCTGGCAGGGCTAGATGCCAGATCAAAAGCTTGGTTTGTGGTTACCTCAGAGTTGCCTCATTTCAGCCTTGAGGTTCATTTTGAGTGCTAATAATATGTAATTTAATTATGAATCATAATATTATGCTTGTATGTTCAGGAGTACAGTGAAAAGTGTTAGTTCATCATGATGCAAGGGGAACAAGTCCTTATGTAATATCTAGAAATCTTAACCACTAATGTGCCAAATAGAAGGAGATGTAAATCCCAAGAAGAGAGTTGAGAGAAAATAAATAATCGAGGTGTGTCAAAAAAGTACTAATGTAATGTTGGTGATGTAAATATCTTGTATATTTTGTTGATTTTAAGTATTCTCATACAACACCAAGCTATGCCCTTGAATAGTCACAATTATTTCTTTTAATATTACCTTGTGCCTCTAGCCCCGATGGTCTACTTGGGAAAGAGCAGAAGGAAAAGAATAAGATAAAGGAAACCAACTGAATTGAAAAATCGATGGATAATTAATATGGACAAGTACCAGGTTCACTTGAACAAGGGACAAAGATCATATCTATTGTGAGGTGGTGAGTTGAAGCAATTGGAAATGTTTGGTTGTGGCTTATGGATAACATGAAATTATGATGATGTGATCTGTACTTATGCATGAACGCAAAAAAATACAGATATAAACAAGAACACATAGATGTAAAAAAAAAATCATCATTTCATTAATATCAAAGAACTGAAAAAGGCTTACATGTAGAATCGAAAACTAGCTCGAGTGATGGTAGCTTATCTTTAAGAAGAGATGTGGTAGCTACATGCCTTTAAACTGTATTAAAATGCAGCTCAAGGGACCTTTTATTATTGAACAACAAAGGGAAACCTTAACACTAGGAGATGGAACTCCAAGGGTTTGTGGGTCTTGTTGGGGTTAGTTTGGCAACTAACTTCATAGGGTTGTAACTTGATTATATGATCTTTTTTTGGCGTGTATGATAGATTGTTAGAAGGGTCTCTTTGAGTACTAAAGGATTTCCGATAGGCCCTTACCTATGGCTATGGGTCTATTTGGGACCTCAAAAAATTTTCGTTTAGGGGGTCAAAACAACTCTAAAATTTCAGGACCCGAAAAACTACTAAAAATATTAAATGTTGCTATAATCAAGGAAACTGATGAAACCAACTAGAGGTCTAGTTGGAATAGGAAGGTGGTCACCGATATCCACCTGGATCATAGTGCCCAAAGAGCAGATCATAGGTTGCAAGCTATCATGGGAATAATGTACGGAAATCTTCTTAAAAAAATGAAATGATGAGTATGGTTGTTGTGTGAATGGCATAATAAAAAAAATAGTTATTCTCAATTTGGAATAAAGTTGTTGTCCACAAGACCTTACATGTCAAAGGTAGTAAAATAGCATTTTGTTGATATATTATGAACCGATATAGAAGAAATATTTATATTAGAGTAACATAGTGAAAGTGACACATTCAATACACTTACGAGCGTAAAAGGGGCAAATATTAAACTATGAATACTCTTATTTAGAGTATAAAGACATAATAAAATGAATGCAAGATGCTCCTATGGGATGAGGGTAGAAAAATATATATTGTATAGAATAAACTATAGTATAATGCAAGTATAAGTATGTTAAATGTTGCAACTTATGATTGTGACTAAACTCTTATGGATACTAGGAGCAAGTTTGGCATTCTGGACTAATAAAAAGTGAAATAATTAATCATATATTGTTAGGTCCCTATATTAATAGTGTAGTCCTTTATTTTTGTTAGTGTAGCCCCCTTATTGTTATTTTTGTACCCCTGTAACCCCCATATTAGTATTATTGTGCCCTTACATTATTATTGTTAGGTCGGTTAGGATTATATTGTGAACTCATGGACTCCTATATAGAGCAAGGAGGTTTTTTCATTTGTATCATCCAAGAATTGTTCATTTATGTAATGTAAAGGAGGTTTTCCCCTCGAAATGGCTGATTTCTAAGGTGTTGATCTCTCTTTTCTTCTATTTTTGGAGCTGATTTCATAACATTTGGTATCAGAGCTTTGGATTCTAGGGTTTCACTGCTTCAAACAGGTCATCGTGGAATTTTCGCTATACCTTTTTTTATATGAGGGTTCAGACACTATAAAACAAAACCCATTTCGAAGAAATCCTGTGGAACTTCATGTAGAAATTTTAGATCTTGGTTCACAATATTTTCAGAGATATGATCTGTAGAAGTTAGGGTTTTTGTAGGCTCCTGAATTTCATCTAAAAGAGGTGACCTTGATAAAATCGTCATAACTCTCTCTCTGAGCATCGGATTGGAATTCCATAAAATTGGTCAAAAACACACGGAATTTAGTTTCATATGTATCAATTTCAAAGCCGAAGGAGGAAAAAATGACACGTGGAAAGTCGTACAAGTTCGCTTTACTGAACCAATCCATAATTAGGTCATTGTGGGAGATTGGGCATAACTTTTCCTTGAAGAATCCAAATTAGGTCAGACTTGTGGCATTTGAAAGAATATTCAGAGGTCTACTACATGAACTAATTCCAGATATTGAAGATCCAAAATCATAGAGATAATTCAGTTTGAATATAGAGCTCCTAAAAAGAAAGAAAAATGTGTGTATTTTTTTCATATTGCTTAAGTCTTGTTTGAAAAATCAGTTTGAAGTGATTCCAAGGGAATATTGAAGCATTGATATCAGTATTGGGTTCTAAAATCCCCATAAAAAATAATTCAACACCCATTAATCCCTCAGAATACTCTACTATGACTCATGAAGAGGAATAAGTGCAACATGATATATCAAATTTACAAGAGCAAGTGCACCAAAATTCGCTCTCGCAAAGAGCAAAAAAAAATGAAACGGAAGTTTTGAAGAAAGGCATAGAACCTAATATGAATTATTTGAAGAAGGGCATGGAAGCTAATATGATATATCAAATTTACAAGAGCAAGTGCACCAAAATTCGCTCTCGCAAAGAGAAAAAAAAAATGAAATGGAAGTTTTGAAGAAAGGCATAGAACCTAATATGAATGATTTGAAGAAGGGCATGGAAGCTAATATGGATGGTTTTAAGAAAGGCGTGGAAGCTAATATGGATGGTTTGAAGAATGGCATGGAAGAAATGGAAGAAAAAATGAAAGACAATATGGAAGACATGAAGAATGATCTAAAAGTAGACATGGAAGGTTTGAAGGAAGGTTTGACAAAGTTGATACAATAAATGATTCCTAATGGAGAAAATATAGTAGAGGAAACTCATGATGAGAACAAAATAAATGTTAATCGTGATTTCATAAACTCTAATGTTCGATTGAAGAACCACCATATTCCAAATATTGATATGAGGAGGTTTTATGCCAAGGATCCTGTAACATGGATAATACAGATGGAGAAATATTTTGATCTCAATAATGTGCAAAACACACAAAAGGTACACCTTGCAACTTTATATTTAGAACAAAATACATTTGTATGGTATCGATGGATTTTCTCTCGTAAAAAAATTGTCACTTGGTCAATTTTTATGGAGGAAATGATAGCACATTATGAGGATACAAAGAGAAACACCTTATTTAGCCCACTGATAAATCTCAAACAAAAGGGTTCAGTGATGGAGCACATTAAGGACTTCAAAAAATTGAATATAAGGGTAGCTGATATCCCAGAGAAACACATGATTGATGTCTTCATATGGACTTTAAATGATAACATCCAACTGGAGGTTTCTTCATATGGACTTTAAATGATAACATCCAACTGGAGGTTTGCCTTTGGTAAAATGATTCATTGGAGAAGGAATTCAGGTTGGCAAGAAAAATTGAATGTAAAATTATGGCGACAAGGAATCCTACTACTCACATCTATAAAGATGGAAGTGTTGCTACTCCTAGACTTCCACAACCTACAAGGTTGACACCACAATAATTGGAAGACAAAAGATCAAAAGAAATTTGCTACAGTTGTGATAGAAAATACATTAAAGGTCATAAGTGTGCTGAGAAGAAATTATTTTACATAGATTGTGAAGGGGAGAAAAAAAATTAACAAGAAAATTCAAAATAAAATGATATACACTATGAACCAACCCTAGAGAAAGAACAAATGAGTCTGACCATATCCTGTAATGCATTGGTAGGAATTACTGCTCCTCAAACTCTCAAGATAGAAGGACATATCAAGAAGAAAAAGGTAATTATGTTGATTGACTCAGGTAGTAGCCATAATTTTATTCATTGTAAGTTAGCCAAGGAATTGAATTGATTCCTATACCTAGCACCAGAATGTCAAGTGATGGTTGCAAATGGAGGAACTATAAATTGCTATGGAAAAAGCCATAATATCAAGCTAACCATGGGGGAATATATATTGAATATTCCAATGCTTTCCATTCCAATGGGAGGTGTTGATTTTGTACTTGGAGTACAATGGTTACAATCTTTGGGGATGATAGCTTTTAATTTTCAAGAAATTTCCTTGAAAAACAAATCGGAAGGAAAGGAATTTGAATTACGAGGTCTCACAGGGAATCCAGGTAATATAATAAGCTCTAATGTCATGAAAAAAATTCTGAAGAAAGAACAATGACGTGTAATTGCAAAAATATGCTCACTATAATTTCCAACATCAAAATCATCTATTTATCGAGATCTCCAAAAAGTCTCTGAAAATCATTCCAAGGTGTTTGAAACACCCAAAATACTCCCACCTATTCGTGATCATGATCATGCTATTCATTTGATTCCAGGAAGTGTTCCTCCAAAAATCAGGCTTATAGATATCCTTGTGCCCAAAAGAGAAAAATTGAACGTATGATTGCAGAAATGTTAAGGTTGGTATAATTCAACCGAGTCAATGTTCTTTCTTTGCTCCAATAGTATTGGTGCATAAGAAGGATAAATCATGGCGCACGTGTCTGGATTATAGGGAGCTCAAAAAGCTCACTATTAAAGATAAATTTCCCATTCCTGTGATTAATGAGTTATTGGATGAATTACATGGAGAAATTTATTTTGCCAAGTTGGATATTCATTTAGGGTATCATCAAATTAGAATTAAGAATGAAGATATTTCAAAAACAACATTTCGAACTCATGAGGGTCATTATGAGTTTTTGGTCATGCCTTTTTGCCTTACCAATGCACCTTCTACATTTCAAGGGTTGATGAATTCTATTTTCAAACCCTTCCTTAGAAAATTTGTGTTATTATTTTTTGATGATATACTAATCTACAATAGGTCTTGGAAGGATCATGTTCAACATGTTGACAAGGTGCTCAAACTATTGGAGGAGAAACAATTATATGCAAAAAACCTCCAAATGTTTCTTTGGAGTACAAGAGGTGGAATATCTGGGTCATATTGTATCTCACGAGGGTGTTAAGGTAGACCCTAACAAAATTAAAGCCATTAAGGTATGGAAAGTCCCCATAACCATGAAGTAGTTATGAGGATTTCTTCGGTTAACAGGGTATTATCGCAAGTTTGTTAAGAATTATGGGAGAATAGCAGCACCTATAACAACATTAATGAAGAAAGATGCATTTTCATGGACTCCTAAAGAAACTAAGGCCTTTGAACATCTTAAAGAGGCAATGTGCCTAGCACCATTCTTAGCTACACCAAACTTCACAAAAACCTTTATTGTGGAGTGTGATGCCTCAGGAAATGGAATTGGTGTTGTTTTAATGCAAGAAGGAAGACCTGTTGCTTTTGAAAGTCATCCAATCAAAGGAAAGTATTTACATAAAGCTATTTATGAGAAGGAAATGTTGGAAATACGAAATGCACTAAAGAAATGGTGACCTTACCTAATGGTAAGACACTTCAAGGTTATAAACACTAATCATGATAGTATTAAATACTTTTTGGAACAAAGACTATCTTCAGAAGAGCAGAAAAAATGGGTCACAAATATGTTGGGTTATGACTTTTAAATAATCTACAAAAAAGGGAACCTAAATGTTGTTGTAGATGCACTCTCAAGAAAGGATGAAGAGGTGGAATCATTGCTTTGTGCCATTTCTAGTATCCAACCAGATTGGATAACCGAAGCAAGGTATGAATGGAGGAAAGATGAAGAAATGTGGACACTCATTCAAAATTTGCAGCAAGATCCTAGTACATATGATACATTTGTTTGGGTGTGGAGCCTGATTATCTTGTTTATTTTGTATCACAGTGTTGGACCCCTATACCTTAATGGGGCAGCAATTCCACCCTTACTTAAACACTGCCTGGGGGGTCTAGAGGGGGAAACTGTGACTTTATGGAGCCCCCTCCTGGCGAGGGGTTTCGGGGGCAGCGCCCTCGAAGCTAAAAACAGATGTAAAATTGCCTTGTAAAAGTATAGTAATTTCTAGTCAATCTGGGTCATTCATTAGGCAGATGATCTGACGGTAGAATTTATGTTTAGTTTAGGGTTTTTTGCCCTAGAATGCAACCCATCCTTTTGTATGAGGGTATTTTATTGCAGCTGTGTATTGTATGTGTATTCTCGGAGCGAGAAACAGATAGGGAGACTGTGAGAGAGAACAGAGGATATTACAGTGGATCTGCTGTAGGTTGTGTCTCTTCATTTTGCTGGATAATAGAAAGGAAGGACTGGCTGCTCGGGGTGGACGTAGCCCAAACTGGGTGAACCACGTATATCTGTGTCTCTTTGGTTTTATGTGTTTTGTGTGCTTGTGATTTCCGCATATTTTATGTGTTTCATTGCTCAGTAATATTTAATTTTCTAACAACATTTAGTTGGAAAAGTAATTCCTTATGGTACAAAGATCACTTATATCTTTGTAAAAATTCCCAAATAAAACAAAATATTATTTTGGAGTTGCACAATTCTCCCTTAGAGGACACTCGGGATTTTTAAAAACTTGCCATGGGGTGAAGAAAGAATTTTTTTGGGATGGCCTTAAATCTGATATTCAAAAGTTTGTGGTGGAATGTTTAGTTTTCCAGCAAAATAAATTTGAGACAATTAAGACCCCAGGTCTTCTACAACCTTTATCCATTACAAGTCAACGTTGGGAGGATATTTCAATGGATTTTATCACATGTTTACCTAAGTCCGAAGGAAAGAGTGTCATCACGGTGGTAATTGATAGACTTACCAAGTATGCACAATTTTGTGCATTATCTCATCCATTTAAATCAAGTACAGTTGCTACTACATTTATGGAAACAATTCAAAAGCTACATGAAAACCCAAATATTATTAAGTGACAGATCCCAATTTTACTGGAAATTTTTGGACGGAATTATTTTCTTGATTGGGTACTCAACTAGCTGATTGCTCATCTTATCATCCTCAATCTGATGGGAAAATTGAGATAGTGAACAAATTTTTGGAAGGATATCTTCGTTGTTTTGTATCTGATAAACAAACACAATGAGTCAAGTGGTTAACTCTATTTTAATGGTGGTATAACACTTCCTTCCATACTGCAACAAAAATGACCCCATTTATGGCACTTTATGGATATCATCCACCGTCCATCACATCATATTTAAGAGAAAATTATAAGGTTCAAGCAGTGGAAGATCACATCGAGCATCAACAACAAGTTCTCCAACTCTTAAAAGATAAACTAAATTTGGCACAAAATCAAATGAAATAGTAGGCAAATCAACATTGCAGCGAGAGAAGTATTGACGTAGGAGACTGGGTATTTTTATTACTACAACCATACAAACAAATGTCCCTCAAGCAAGATAATAAGGATAATAAATTATCGCCAAAGTACTATGGTCCTTACAAGGTGTTGCAAAAGATTGGTACTATGGCATACAAATTGGAGCTTCTTTCTTCTTCTCAAGTGCATCCAGTTTTCCATGTCTCATGCTTAAAGAAGGTTATAGGTGACAAACTTCCAGTTCAAACAATACTGCCAGAAATTGATGAGGAAGGAAAAATAATATTGGAACCTAAAGCAGTCACAGAAAAAAGAACTTGAAAGTTATGAAATCGATCAATTCTAGAGTATCTCATTAAGTGGAAGAACTTACACACTGAAGATTCTACATGGGAGGATGAGACTTTTATACAAAAGCATCCATAGCTACTCAAGCGTTGAGGACAACACTTTTTTGAATGAGAGGGGCATGTTAGGTCCCTATATTACTAGTGTAGTCCCTTATCATTGTTAGTGTAGCCCCCTTGTTATTATTGTTCTACCCATATAACCCCCATATTATTATTATTGTGCCCTTACATTATTATTGTTAGGTCGGTTAGGATTATATTGTGACCCCATGGAATCCTATATATAAAAATGAGGTTTTGTCATTTGTATCATCCAAGAATTGTTCATTTATGTAATTTAAAGGAGATTTCCCCCTTGAAATGGTTGATTTCGAAGGCGATGATCTCTCTTTTCTTCTATTTTTGGAGATAGTTTCATAACATATATCCCCTAGAAAATAGATAGAACAAAAAAAAATTATGTTCTCCTTGAATGTGGATTGTCAACAATTGACTTATTTATAGTCTAAAAACTCCAGTTTCACACATCATAATAACTTAAAGAATGATGGCACAGGCATATCCATTGAATGTAGTTTATAGGAATATTTAATTTTTATTATTATTTTAAATATTTAAGAAATTTATTAATTTTTAATATTATGTATATTAAAAAAATAATTCATTAAAAAAAATTATACATAATATAACATTTTAATTTGTCTTTTATTTTTCAACTTAAAAAACAAAAATATATCCTTTATCGAGGTGTCACAAGGCCATATCAGGTACCACCATTATCAGTCATTAGGTATGAATATCTCGTGGAGGTACTCCACCACCCTCAACATGCATGAGGCACATGTATAGGTGGCCTTGCACATGACTCCAATTAATGTTATTAATGAAGGTGGCAGCCTCATAATAGAAGTGAAAGTTTCTAGTTTTTTCACTGGTAAGGTTGGTAAGTTCTCTATTTTCACTCCTTGCTCGAATTTGCCTTGGTCTGAGCATCTCCCTGACTTGGGGGAGGCTTCCTTCGAAATCATTCACTAGGCGTCAGCTCACTCACAGTCGTTTTAGACCACCACTCTTGGGTTCCCTATTCCAGTATGGCCCTTGGAAGCATATTTCTATGAGTTACAGGCTCTCCTCGGGCCGGCTAACAAAGTCCAAGTCAAGTGTTATAATTTCTTTCAACTACCTTTGTACCATGGTCAGGGTCACTTCTAGGAAGGGAAAGCCCACCCGCTTTTCTCACAGTCATGTTAAATAGCCCAAAGGCTCACTTGAGTCTCATCATCCCAACGCTCCAGATGGGAAGCCACGTGGTTGTAAATTAGCCTCCCGCATTATTAATGAAGTTGCCTATGTGTATCATGAGGGAAACTTTGCCTAGGTACGTCAGCTTATTGCATAATGGTAAGTTGAGCTTAACCAACAAGATGGTACTATGGATATTGATTTGGATGATTGGTAGACTCTTGTGCCTGACCCTGGACACTCCCAAGGAAGATCTTCTCAGTACAAACAAAATTTCCAATTGTACCAAATGATGAATAACCTCCTGGTTAAAGCTTTGGAGCATATCACTTCTAGCTTGCCATTGTCTTCTCATAGGTTCCCGGATTATAGTAAGGATTTCCAACATATTCAATTTCAAATCCAAAGGTAGAATGGTCACATCAGTCACATCAAAGAGAATATCCATCCATCCTACAAACTAAGCTTCCAGGCTCAAGTGCGAAGGATCCTGCTCCTATTGATTCAGTTGATGATGATTAGTTTTTTGTTTTACTTCTAGTTATAATTTTTCTTTTATGCAGCAGTTTTAAAATTTCCATGTTTATGCTTATAGTTATCTAGAATCTAGGAAGTATAAATACACTCAAAGTTATTTGGCTTGGATTGATAGTCTTATAATAATTTTTTTTGGATGGATTATCATGTCATTAGGTGGCCAACATACTTGGTTTCCCTCTGGGTAGGTTGAGGCCACCTAACCATTCATTTTTTAGTTGTAACCTTCATGTTTTGAAAGATAGTGAATAGAAAGGTCCTACCAATCTTATAACAAAAAAAAACTAAATCATAAACCATAAACCCTAAACCATAATACATGCAATTAATTGTTATTTCTTTATTGAGAAAAGAGAAACATGTCATCAATTTATTCAATTATGTGATGGATAGAGAAAACTTCTTTTTTTAAAAGAGAAACTTCCTAATTTAGTGTAACATAGTTGTTGTAATTTATCAATATATATTATCTTAATTACTCATCTAGAAAGTGTTTTTGGTGCTTGTTATGATTAATATGGATTTATATTGATTAGATATATATAATTATAGATCCATCTTAACCATGGATTTAGCAAGGGTCCTAAGGGATCAAATCTCTTGAGGTGAAAAACTTGAAAATTAGGTTTGCATCTCCAAAAATTTGGTCCCTATAGATGCTTAATATATCCATGGATCTATACTATTTAGTTATATATAAGCATAGATCTATCTTAACTCTGGATCTACAAAGCATTGAGAGAGGTCAAATCTCGTTTCACTCTCTCTTTCTCAAAACTTGGTATATCTAGAGTTGAGATGGATCTAGGTTGGTTTAGTTATTAATCATAAGTAATTATAATTATAATTATCAATTATTTTATTTTTATTTTTATTTTTACCAAAGGACAAGACTTTACAACATCTCTCCATATTGGACTAGAGAGGCAATATATATGTATATGTATGTGTACCATTTTATGCATAAATGGATTCAATGCCTTGAAATTTCCTTGGGAATTTGGATTGTGTACACTATGCAAGTTAAACTTTGCAATTACTACAAATTATCTTTATTGAATTTAAGACAAAATTAATTGAAAAATATGCCTAGGTACTTAACGCTAAAATGTAAAATAGTAAAACTCCAAATGTTTTAACCATACAATTTTTTTTTCAATTACTTTATATTATATTTAGATGGTTTCTTTTTTTTAAAGAAACCATAAATAATATATACATACTCTATATTGAAATATTTCACTGTATATAAACATTGAAATGTTTTATTTATGGATTGTATTGTTCACATTAAAATTTTCTAGTTATTAATATATTTTTAAATACACATCAATATTACTAACTCTATATTGAAATATTTTATTTTTATTTGCATTGAATTTTTATTTTTATTAATATTTTCCAAATTCTACATATTAATTTCATATTAAAATTTAAATGAATTACACATACTCTCTTAGAAAGTAATTTAATTTCTTTACTTTTAATTCTCTTTTTTAAGCATTGAAATATTTTATTATGATTAAATTAAAATATTTACTTCTTATTTTATCTGCCCCCACACTCATATATGAGAAGTTGATATTAAAATAAATTAGTTAACATAGTTATTCAAATAGTTTAATTAAGTGCCTTACTTGAATATTAAAAAATGAATAATACAGCTCCCCCACACTCAAAAGTGAAAATACTATTTTTTTCCTTAACATCTCATATTGGATAACTTTATCTCTCTCTATAAAGTTTATATAAAATTATGGTACTTTATAACAACACATTAATATTTTATTTATGGAATGAAAGTGAAATACTTTTACAACTCTCCTTATGTGTTGTAATGTCAACAATGAACCAAGTGATTATACTAATGTTGGGATTATTGATGTTTTATAAGAGTTTTACATCTCTTATGTGTTGTAATGTCAACAATGAACCAAGCGATTATACTAACGTTGGGATTATTGATGTTTTATAAGAGTTTTACATCTCATATTGGAACCTAAAGATAATAACTTTATCTCTCTCTATAAAGTTTATATAAAATTATGGTACTTCATAACAACATAGAAATATTTTACTTGTGGAATGAAAGTGAAATACTTTTACAACTCTCCTTATGTGTTGTAATGTTAGTAATGAACCAAGTGATTATACTAACGTTGGGATTATTGATGTTTTATAATAGTTTTAATTAAAACGAATCAAACATGTATATTCATTTCATTTTTTCATTATATTTGATATTGTTTTTTTATTTAAATAATTTTTTAATTTTATTTTAAAAGGGTCAAATGTATAAATAAAACTACAAATCTCCCTCATATTGGATGTAGATGGAGCATGTAGGCTCAATAATTTAAATTTCATTTTTTAATGCATAAATGAATTCAATACCTTGAAAATCCCATTGGATGCTTGAACAATTAACATGAATATTCAAACTATGGTAAAAAAAATATTTTTATTTATTTAATTTTATTTGTAATTACGTTATTTCTTAGAATTGATATTAATCAAATACATAGGTGTGGCATGAGGGGGAGGGATTCTTCTAAATCCCGAAGGACTAATTAAGGACAAATTATCGTGGGGTCTTGGTAGGAAAACTAACAATCAAGAAGAGATGTATGGAATTTATTTGGGACTAACAATAGCTCATCATCAAGTTATCAAGGACATAACTATTTTGAAGACTCCTACGTAACTATTCGGCACTTAAGAACTAATACTCCTCCAAAATATAATATGCTAAGTTTGTTGTTCCACCGTTTAAAAGATACCATTTGTTCTTTCTCTAGCTCCCCCTCCTTCCATATTCTTAGAATCCTAAATATTGAAGAAAATTTTCTATCCAATAGGGCCTACCTTTTGGCAAAAGGGAAATTAGAAATCAATGGTGTCACTGGTCACATTATCACCCCTTGGAGCCCATGATTCATTTATGTAATTACAACCTAGATTTGTATCCCTATCCAACTATAGTGCCAATGTAAAAATCCCTTTTATCCTCCCCCAATAAATTTTGCACCATCATCTTGCCTTCCCTCCTCTTACTCCTATCTCCTTGTATGATCGTTAGTCACAAATGCGATAAGGATTATCCTGCAATGATTATGTGTGAAGCCTTTTACTATCCCATCGTGGAATTCCTGGAGTGTCGTATGTATACAAATATGCCACGTTTATTGGAACCTGTGCCACCACCTTTCATCTTGAAGAAAAATCCATTGGTTTGTCTCTGTAACATCTCTTCTAGCCCGTCACATTTATTCATACTGAGGAAGATTAGATTGGAATGCAATACAAAGCTCATGGAATATGAGAAAGGTCTCTTTCTAGTTAGTTGGGTGATGATTACTCTATCTCGGGACCCTAGATTATGTGATGCAGGATTGTAGAATTGCATAATTGCATGGGGTTATTTGCTAGAAAAAAGAAAAAATTTAGGAGCAGAGCCATTGTTTTCTTCATTCTGTCTGAGCAGGGTTGGTTATGGTTTGGACACCCTCTTAGAATTAGGTGAAGGGAAGTTTTGGTTTCAAGGGTGGAATTTAGTCATGGAATGTGGAAGCTCAATGAATAGCTTTGAGCAGCTACTAGGATCCCCTTTTATTGTGAAATTTGTTTGGGAGTAAATTATCACTGTAGTTGGGAGGTAGGGTGTGATCTCACTCTCTTTGACTCGGAGGTAACTGTGTCCATTCTCTTCTTAATAGCTTTGGTGGGAACCCGAAGGCATTCTTTTTGTTTTGAGGCCTCAACTTACAGTATAAAAAAGGGTAGAGCCCTGTGTCTGGGAATAGAATTCCTTTCCCTCCTATTTTGTCCCTTTATATTTGGGTCTAGAATTTCTAGTTTGGAAAATGGGCTACACAGTCGAATCTCTCTAAGCATAAGAAAGAAAATTAGAAGTTTTCTTTATAATACAATCTTAGTTGTTCCTTCTCTTCTATTTTGGCCTCAGTCTCAGCATGTATTACTCATAGATTCAAGCTCAGGTTCAGACCCGTCTGCCTCAACTATATGTGAAAACTGCAAGGAATCACGTGCATAAATAAACTATGAAATATGAAATTTTCAAGTCATGTTGTATCAACAATGGGCCTTTAATTGCAACACACTTCTAACACCCCTCGGTAAAGTTGTAAATATTTTGTTTTTACCTACAAATGACTTAGTAAAACTGTGGGCCAAGTGAAGGGGCTCACATGGATGGTTAATTTTTATTTATTTATTTTTATATAAATAACATTCATTATGGACAACCATAAAATTACGGGAAAATGAGAGTTTCACTTACCATTTAGAAGATAATTATTTCTCTCCCTAGAGATAAATAATATTATTTAGGGCTAGGGAGCCAAGAGGGTGAGAGGGAATAAAACCTAAGTCAACCTTGAGGAGAAGAGATTGTACGTCTAAACCCTCTTGTAGGACGCAAAGTTCTTGAGTTGGTTGTCCAATGGAACTCTATATGAAGCCTAAGTGTTATGATTAAAGGCCCTAAACTATAGTTGTTTGGGACCAAGTTATCTTGGGTGACCCTGTGAAGGTTATTGATTAGATAATTGTCTGGTAGTGAAACTGGCTCTGAGGGAGGTCTGGTATTTAGATACAGTACTCAACGGTTAGGTGGAGCACTTCCTTTCTTGGTAATTTTGCGGTTAGTCATATATTTAAGGAAATATAATTAATTAATGTTTAACTTGTGATGTTTATTTTATGTTTTAAAAATAAGTAATCCTAGCTATGTTAAAATATGTTTCCTTCTGTATATAAATTTTGGTGTATGAATAAAGGAGACAACCTCGGTTCTATAAAATGAAACAAAACTAGTGAAGTAGGTTAGTTTCAAGCTAACCTGGTCAAATAGTAGTTGAAAATAGTCATGGCTTCAAAATGCATAAGGTCTAGAACAAATGAGTAAGTCCTAGGGATAGGTCCCGCTCGAGAAATTCCCATGCCTAGTATCCAAAGAGATGATAAAATCATGCTACAAATTACTAATCTGAATTCAAATATACTTAAACCTAATCATAACTAGTACTATTGGATATATATATAAGTTGTAAAATGGGGGTTGACCTTTACTTACAAAACCATATTATATATCATAGATATTTTGTGCCAATTCATAAAGGTTGGGGTACAAATTTACATGGAGTCGAGAGCCAACTACATTTGAATAAATAAGTCAACCATAATAGAAACAAAAATATATTTAGCATGACAAAGAGTTAGCCCCACAACACAAGTGGAGTTACCAACAATGAAATAATGAAGTGAGTTGACCAAAAAACTTATTATAAAACCCCTTCGAAGCAATGGTTAATGTGTAAATAAATGAACTAGTGAAGAGCAACCACCCTTATTATTTTCGAATAGAGAGTCAAGAAAATAGTTAAAACATTTAATGGTAAACATATGCATTCACCAAGAAAAATTATTCTAGGAATACACACTAATAATTACCAAACCACTGTATTGCATTGTAGCATGAAAAATAAATAACATTCTGGAACTATTGTAGGTTATATTGTTCCAAATAAATATATGATTCATATTATGTGTTTTTAATTAGACTGAACATGGAAATAACCAACAAGGATTAACACCCTCAGTGTAACCCGAATATTTTACATTATCCAACCTAAGTAATTATAAACTTATTAATTTACAAATATAACCGCATAGCCAAACCCTGATAAAAATATTCAATGGAAATATTAAGAAAACAAGAGGGAATGAACACAATCGATGGTTGGGATATAATCCATATAGATAAGTGTAAAACCCACACGAACATGAAGAGAACAAAGTAAGTACGAACGTTACGGTTTGGAACCCATAATATGTGTAAAGAACTAAAGTCATAAGAATTGATGATCCAAAAAGGGCATGACAAAAGTTAAAACCAAACCTAAGATCCATTTCCAGTAGAAGGCAGTTAGTACTATTTCAACAACAAAATATATTTAAAAAATAATAATATAAGAAAAAATACAAACAAAAATTGAGAATAATTACACGTAGTGTGCTCGATATATTTTTTCTCCCAAACCTGGTGACATGACAAGTATAGGTCTTTAATTAAGGGAACCTACATATGTAAGAATTAGAGTTATAATATATGAATTATATTGTGTCATACTAGTGGCACCTGAATTCGAGGGGGATACAGGATTATAAGTTGAATGATACTCTACGAAAAATATCTGAGGGCAGAACCCTACCTATAATAATGACATGGAAAACCATTTATTATGTCACAGGATTATGGAATTCATAGAAAGAATTTCTAAAAGAATATGAAAGCTTGCTTACCTAAGTATCGTTGAGTCGAGAAGAGTTTTGAAGCCATCCAATATACACCAAAAGAACTACTATGAATAATCACCAACAGATAAAACCCTACCGTATAAATTAGTGTTCATTATTTGTGTCCGTAAGGGAGGGGGGTAAGGCTTTAACCCGAAAATCCTACTCAAGCACCATAACCATTTCCAAAAACTGACATGTTCAACTACATAGCTAGAAAAATTCACCAAAGCACTGTATAAAAACATGGAAAATAACTTAGGAAGGAAATTCATTCCTTGTTGTAAATTATAATAACTTAAGATCTTAATCAAGGATGACGTTCGAACCACACAACTCTCCAAAGAGAAGTGTGCATGGGAGATCATCATAATAGTCATATAAACCAACGATGTTCACTATAAAAGGGGAAAAATTGAAAAGGAAATAGAGTTAGAGCATCCGAAATATAAACCCTCGCCCTAAACCAGCAAACAAGACCAAAACATAGAGGAATTTACCTTAGAGAGGATAATGGTGTTGAGTTAAGCTAGAGAACTCAGTCAGGGCATCGACTCCCACAAAATTGAAAGTGTGGTTGCAGAGAAATTTTGACGTGCGAAAGAATGCAAATGAATGGGCACAACGTTAGGAAGGGTAGGTGGTTACCCTCTAATAACATCCTTCCCTCTCCACCGTAGATTTAATGCTACAATTGGTTACACCATTGATCTAGAAGTTCCTCATATCCTAAGGTGGATGTATCCTGAGGTAATAATCTATAATTGTAATGAGGTAAGTATAAAAAAATTTGAGGTGCAAGTCTATTTTTGAAATCGTATCACAACTATAGTATAAAATCGAAGGCCTACGGTCCAACCTATAGTTGAAAGGATTAATAATAGTAAGGGCAGAAACACCTGCTAGACCCCTAGGGGAAGAGATTAGATATGGGTGCACTTAGGGGATGAAGTGGCGTATCCTATAACACAATTTTTGGAAGTAACCATAATAAAGTAGCTTCCTAATGAAGTTACTATACTCACAGCCAAGAAGAAGGGTGATGGAACATAAAGGTGTATACTCTTTAATAATCATAAGGATATTCCTTCTTATAGATTTGCATACATATCACAAAAAGTTGTTGTTGAGACCTAAAATGTATTAGTGATAACAAAATTAGTATAGCAGATAAAAATTATTTCCTACCGGTAAATACATAATTAAAATAATGCAAGTTGGAAACCTACATAATTGAAATACTCATTCAACCATAGATCGAGGCACCAATTTATGTGAACTACGCAAGGTTTTGTTGAGCCCATGAAAGATATATATATATAATCTCAGTGAGGAAAACAATTAGTTGTAGGAGTACAGAGTAAATCCTACTTAGAGTTAATCCCATAGAAGGAATATGGACTAGAATGAAGAGAAGATGTTGTTTGCGGTCCAAATGAAAGGCTTATGTCAAAAGTTATTATGGACGGAGAACTTAACACAGAAAGGTTTGAGATTAAACTCGTCGTATAAAAATTATATATATGTGTGCTAATTAGCGGTTTCATTCTTATGATTCCGAAAGAACCAAAAATATATTTGAATGTGGGTTATGGAAGTATTAGAATCCCTCAAATAAACAATGATAGCTACATGGTATGTAAATTAATTATGAATCATAAGAATTTATGCTTGTATGTTCAAGAGTACAGTGAAAAGTACTAGTTCATCATGATGCAAGGGAACAAGTCCTTATGTAATATCTAGACATCTTAACCACTAATGTGCTGAATAGAAGGGGATGTAGATCCAAAGAAGAGAATTGAGATACAATCATGAGTGAGATGTGTCAGAGAAGTACTAATGTAACGTTGTTTATGTAAATCTCTTTTTATGTTTTGTTGATTTTAAGTATGCTCATACAACACCAAACTATGCCCTTGAATAGTCACAATGATTTATTTTAATATTAACGTGTGCCTCTAGCCTTTATGGCCTACTAGGGAAAGAGCAGAAGGAAAATAATAAGATAAAGGAAACCAACTAAATTGAACAAGCATCAGATAATTAATGTGGAAAAGAACTTGGATCACTTGAATAAGGGACAAAGATCATATCTATTTTGAAGGTGGTGTGTTGAAGTAAATGGTAATGTTTGGTTGTGGCTTATTGATAGCATGAAATTATGATGGTGTGATCCAGAATTATGTAGGAACGAAATAGAATATAGATATAAACATAAACACACAGATGAAATAGAAATAAATCTTCATTTCATTGATATCAAAGAACTGAAAAAGGATTACATGCAGAATGGAAAACTAGCTTGAGAGATGTTAGCCTCTAAACTATGTTAAAATTGGGCTCAAGGTAATTTTTATTATTTAAAAATAAAGGGAAACCCTAAACAACCAAAACCCTAACACTTGGAGATGGAACTCCAAGGGTTTGTGGGCCCCGTTGGGGTTAGTTGGGCACCTAACTTCCCAGGGTCGTAACTTGGTAATATGATCTTTTTTTGGTGCATACAACGCCTCATTAGAAATGTCCCTTCGAGTGCTAAAGGATTTGCGGTAGGCCCTTTTCTATGGCTACAGGTCTATTTCAAACCTCAAAACAATGTCGTTTAGGGGGTCAAAACAACTCTGAAAGTTTAAGACCCGAAAAACTACTAAAAATAGTAAATGCTACTATAATCAAGGAAACTGATGAAACTGACTGGAGGTCTAGGTGGAATAGATGGGTGGCCACCGATATCCACCTGGATCATGGTGCCTAAAGGGCAGATCACTACTTGTGAGCCATCATGGGAATAAGGTAAGGAAATCTTCCTTGAAATTAAAAAAAAAAATGAAATTATGAGTATGATTGTTGTGTGAATGACATAATAAAAAAACTTAGTTATTCTCATGTTGGAATAAAAAAAAATTCCACAGGACCTTACAGTTAAAAGGTAGTAAAATAACATGTTGTATTTGTGTTATGAACCAATATAGAAGAAAGAGTTATATTAGAGCAACATAATGAGAGTGACACAGCCAATACGCTTGTGGGCGTAAAAGGGACAAATATTAAACTACGAATAATCTTATTTAGAGTATAAATTCATAATAAAAAGGATGCAAGCTGCTCCTAAGGGATGAGGGTGGAAAATTCTATATTACGTAGAATAAATTATAGTATAATGCAAGTAT
The DNA here is from genome assembly GCA_034641835.2 of Pinus albicaulis. Classification (NCBI taxonomy): domain Eukaryota; kingdom Viridiplantae; phylum Streptophyta; class Pinopsida; order Pinales; family Pinaceae; genus Pinus; species Pinus albicaulis. The sequence continues at coordinate 336,966,205 of CM076583.1, forward strand.
AAGTATGTTAAATATCACAACTTATGATTGTGACTAAACTCCCATGGCTACCAGGAGTAGGTTTGGCATTCACGATTGATAAAAAGTGAAATAATTAATCATATATTCCCCTAGAAAAGAGATAGAACAAAAAAAAATGGTGATCTCCTTGAATGTGGATTGTCAACAATTGACTTATTTATAGTCTAAACATTTCAGTTCCTCATATCAAAATAACTTAAATAATGATAGCAAAGACATGGCCAGTGGCATTCTCAAGGAAAATAAGTGTGTGGAAGCGGGTAATTGCGTTATATAGAAAATTTCCAACTTATTAAAGCAAAACTCTATTGAAACCGCAGATTGATGATAAGTCGAGATAGAATATCATCTATCAAAATAATAAAATAAATGAAACATTGAGCCTATCAAATCAAAAGTGATATTGATAATGATATTCTTCTTAGAAATCATACTGAAAATATTTATAAAACGATAAGTTTACGCATCATGGGAAAGGTGATATTGCTTAAGGCTAAGATTGAGAGTGGAAACAATAATGTGACAACCAAGTAGGTTGGTTGAGTCCATGGAAATGATGGAAAATACAATAGAAAGAGGAAATTTTCAACTCAGTCCAGAGCCCACTATATGTAACAGGTAGAAGAAATCACATAAGTCAATATATATATATATATATATATATATATATGGAAGTTCTATTATGTTTAACATGGTTTTCAGGGGGTCATTGGAGTATAAATATGACTACTTACGTATAGTATGAAAAAGAAAGTGATAGGTTGAAAAAAAAGGGGCAATTCCTACTAAGCGGGAAGAGGAAGTATGGCCTAGCTCATATGAATAGATATTGTGTGGTCTTTGGAACTATATGAGGTAATGTGTTAAGTGTTATGTAGTGTGTTTATATGCATATGTTTGGATGTATTGTGTATGATGATATGTGTGCATGCCAATGTGAATAGGTGAATACATATAAATATAATAATAAAAAATGCATGGGATATGTATGAGGCACAAATTTATGTGACAATTAACTAAGATTGATTGAGGTGATGTTGAAATATGAATAGAAAAGCATTGATTAGGTTCCCTAGAGAAATCTGGGGGAATTGAAAGATTTTATGACATAGAAGAATCTAGTGGAAGGAAAAGGATTGTAATCCAGTGGTGCATCTCTAAACCTAGTTTTCGCAAGCTAAATCAATGTGGAAATGAGTGCAAAGGAAAGAAACCCCATGGTTGTACATACAAAAAAAATGTGTATAACCCTCATCAACAATGTACAGTGCATGATGAAAAAGGGCCAGAACTAAAGGAATGTTACAATATGGACTCCTGTGTATACAGAGAATAACAAAGCATTCCAAGATAGGCATAACTTATTTACTTGGGAAAGGTAGATAACGATATAGCCACCTTGAATATAGAAAGAAAATGAAGTTGTCTTAAACTTTACCCATGCATGACTAATGCATATGTAACATTTGAATTAAGATAAAAGTATAATAGCGTTGTTTGGTATGAAAATGTGTTAACCTCTTTCATAAAGACAATTATAAATCCAAAAATACATAAATTAAATAATGTAAAGTTAGGATAAATATATTTATTAAATTAGAATATTTAATAAATATTAGAGATACTTTGAATTAGTATTTTTTTAGTAAAAATAGGACTCTAGAATAGAGTCGTTTCCTAGGCTCTAAAATAGGAATAAAGTTAGTAGGATGGTTAGAAGGTCATTTATTGTAAATGGACACTTGTTGGTTTTCCAAGTGATCCATAACTAAATTAAGTTAGAACATAGAGCTTATAAATAGGTTAGTTTCCTAATTTCATTGTAGTGAGAGTTTACATTTGTAAACTCTTGCAATTTGTTATGTAATATTTTTTCATGATCAATAAAGTTATGTGTCTGAGGTCACTTCTGAATATACATGTGGTCTTAGAGATAGTTTCTATTAGAACTTCGACATTGAACGTTCAAGGTTTTTTGTAGAGCACGTCCTTGTGCGTGGTAGCCAATTGCTAAAGCCTATGGGGGACCTCCATGTCCTGGACCTCGAAGGAGTCGATATATTCGAGTGCTGGTAGCCAGGTCTGATCCCATAAGACTGGGTGCCTACAGTCCACAACGCCGTGAGCTGGTGGCAGAGATAGAATTTTCTTTTGCATTTATGGGCACGTGAAGAAGCCCGGTGGTGAATCTGTGGCATTTGGTTATGAACGTTTGGATCCGTGTTTGCAATTTTTGTATGATCTGTGTTAATTACTATGGATTTAACATGCGAGAAAGTTGTAATCATGCTGATAAGTGCTACATATCTCATACATATGTGATTGATCATGTGAATTATCGCTGGAAAGTTTGCTTATTTATGCAGAAGCCGTGGGATTTCATAACGCACAGAGCCGTGGTCGTTGAACATGTGGGAGAAGACAAATTTTTCAGATAAAGAACAAGTGAATCAGCTTTCCGTAGATCTGAGTAATCTGCAGGAGTGTCGAGAGTGCAAGAGCGGAATAGCATATTTTCAGTTAGCGTATTTGCAGTCATCTCGAAGACCGAGGAAGAGACCGTGCCTTACACTTTGCCAGCACCTGTGTTGATATGAGTTATTGACAACACTTGTGTTGAAATGAGTCTGCGAGTGTGGCCATTTTCGGCCTTCTCGTCGAAAGATGCAGCGGATGAACCAAACAAGCTGCGTGGATTTTAGTGATGAGATATGGTTCCAAAATTTTTAATAAAACAACATTGTTGAAGACGAAGACTAGATATGTGGCCCAAAAGGGTTTAAACACTGATTAAATTACATTACAGGATTGCATTGCCGAAAGTTTAAACGGTCATTCCAATGGGTCTAATGTTGTAAGGATGAAGGTTTAACTGTTTGTTCCAAAGATTTTGAAACATTGATTAAATGTATTTTAATGCTATGATCATAGAGGGTTTTAAAACATTGTTTTAAAAAGTCAATTATCATATTCCCGAAGGCCTCGAACATTGTTCCAGGGTCAATCATTATATTCCGAGAGGTTTTTAAAAGAGTGGTTTAATATATCCGAAGGTTTTGGATATATTTCAAAGGCACCTTACTTAAGTGTTGAAATTCGGATATATCATATGAAAGGATGAAGATGGTTTATGTGCTTCCGATATATATGAATACATCGAAGTAGCGCATCAGAAGCATGGTGGGCTATAACCCATAGGTCCCAGGATCAAATTTCGGAGCTATGAATTTGCAGTTTTTACATATGTTTTAAGATTGCAGGTTCATATTGATTAGATATTGAGGTGATATTGCAGGTCCATAACAGTAGATTGATATTGCTCTGCAACAAAAAGCTTGGAATCCACATCAATTTGATTTATTTGTGACACCGGCAACAAAGATAGCTAGTGTAGAAGAGCCAACGTGTGCCAAAAAGGAAAAATTGGCGGCCACCAAATTCAAATTCTTCTCCAACGAGTTTTTTTTAAGGTATCATGTATGCAAATTTTAACGTGTGTTTTAATTTCGTTCACTTCAAAAAGTGACTTTATAAAAGTTAATTCACATTTTAAAGTGAACTTCAACTTCATAAAATTCTTTTGATGGGAGTTTTAAAAGAAATAAAAAAATGATTAAGTTAGTGGAGGGATAAGGTGGATTATTAAGTTATATATATATATATATATATATAATGGAGAAAAGGGTGTATTTTTTTTTAATGAGTGAATGGGAGAGATAAAAAGTGACTCTCTTTGTAATTGAAGAAATAAGGTGTGTTTCCATTTGTATTTGGAGAGATAAGGTGATTTTGGAGGGGTAAGTGTTTTGTATTTGGAGTGATCCGTGGAATTTTTTAGAGCAATTTCTTGTTGTAATTCAAAGTATTGGTTTACTTTGAGAGAGATTGAGTTGATGAATATCCAGATTTTGAAGAAAAATTGCTTCCAAGGGTTGTGAGCTTGGCATATTCATTACTTGAAGGTGGAGATTTATTATGTACTTAATACTTAATAAGGATATCATTTTTTTGGTGATTGTGTCCTAGACCTGCTCGAAATTGAATAAGGGGATCTTAGGTACACCATGTGTGTTTGTGATGGCACATGTTTTTTTTTGTGGCTTCATGTTGTTGCTTTTTTATTTGTGTCTAGTTGTGACACATCAATAATTTCATTTAATATCACATACATAAAGTTCAATATCAGTAAGCACAAGACATGTAACGAAATAGCTGCAAGATCAACACATGCATTTGCGCCACTAAAAAATATAATTAAAGATTGTCTACATCAGCATTCTAAATCAACAATCAAATTCACTTAGTCAATCAAGTTAATGCATTTCAAAGTAAAGTCTACATCAGCGTTCTTGCAAATCCATTTCATAACTTGTAATCAAATTCATTGTTTTAAGTGAATCATTAAAAATTCATTGTTAATGAATTTTTTAAGAGGACAAATGAATTCATTTCTTTAAAGTGAATCATTAAAATCATTGTAAGCTTTCTTGGGTGCATTGTCGACAGTGTTCAACACCCTTCCTTTATGAAAAATCAAGAGAGTGCATGAATTTCTAAAGCAAAAAAGCCACAAGTTCACATCTCCTGCAAGCAAGCGTGAGTAGTCATTCAAGAAATTTGCGTCAAGATAGTACAAAGATTCAAACTTTCAAGCGAGCCAGAGTGAAGTCCATCAAAGCAACCAAACAAGTTCAACTCTAACACCAATCAAGCAAGTTGAGATCGACATCAAGCGAGCGTGAATATTCATTCAAGTAAGCGTGAAGTCATCAAGTAAGTCAAGTGAGCACTTAAACAAATGCGATCATCATCAAGCAAGCTTGAATTCCAGAGTTTAAGCAAGAAAATTCTACAATTCTAGCAAGTGTTTCAAGCACGCGCAATCAGCAACCAATCAAGTGAGCGTGCCATTCAAGTCACATAGCAAGTAAGCCTGTCATTCAAGTACCAAAATCAAGTGAAACAGTTCAAAGCACGACATCTACGACAAGAGAGCCTGATTTCAAGTGAGCAAGTTCAGATGGCGCAACATATTCAGTTGTTAAAAATTCTTCATAGTTTGATCATCACCAGTGATGAAGACATGGTGCAAGTCAGCAAAGAAACTCTTGTTGATCTTTCACAGCATCTACACCAAACAAATGAAACTATTGAGTTTCATCAACTTGAGTCGCAACTTCAAAGGTTTGAATTGCAAGAAAAGAGTGATACTTTCAAGTCTTTGAACCATCCAGATGATAATTCATTCATTCAAACAGCTTCAAGTGTCGAAGTTGTTCCAGTTCAAATTTCTTCCAAGCCCATCATCAAGCCTTGGGAAGAAATTCACAATAACAAGAATCAACGAGGCTTAGGATATGTCACTGATGACACCAACTTACATATCCCAGATTATTCCAAGCCAATTAAGTTTGTCAGTGCCGGATTTCTTGCACCACTCACCTCCGCAAGTTCTGAGTAAGTTGCAGACAACCAGCAATGCACGCAACCCAAAGTTGCAGACAAACAGAATTGCACACAACCTAAAGTTGAAGTCCAACCGAAATGTTCTCATTGTCAAAGAACCGGTCATATGGAAGATCAGTGTTTTGATCTCCATCCTTGTCACCATTATGGCAAGCCCAATCATTCCTCAGAAAAATGTCGCAACCAACAAAAATCAGCCAGATTGAAGATACATTATGAATGGATTGACCCTTGGGAATGGTCATCCACAGTCAAAATATTGTCTCAGTTCTACAATCGCATACAATCACACATAGTGCTGCCAACAGTGAAAATATGATGGTACTCTCATGCAGTTGAACGGCGAAGTACACCAGTGTAAAACTCCTACACCTAAAGGGGGGGAGTTCAGGAATACTTTCCAAGAAAAGTGTCTCTCCTTTCAGTTGCCAAAATGGTTTCAATCTCCCATAGAAGGAAAGAACATAAAATGGTTTCTGAACATATTATTATTGCTAAGAAATAAGTGCACAAGGAATTGATGTCTTGTGTTCTGAAACTTATAGTGAAACCACATGGTGGGGTAAGTAAAATAATTTACAATGATGAGTTTGCAATGATGTTGGTAACACTTATTAAGTCTAGGTTACTAACTCTAGCTGGGTTATGGTGCATGTTGATGGCCCTCGTTGGGTATATAAATAAAAATTAATGGAAACTAATGGAAATATATATATATGATTTATGGAAACTAATGACCATAATTTTTTTAGATGTAGGTTTGATAGAATAGAGTAATTTTGGTCGAACCTCTACGCATTCTCAATAAGAGAGAAAATTTTCCATAGAAGAAAGTGGTTACCCAGGTTAAGTGTAGTGGAAGCACTTCAGCCCAGGAGAGGCCACCTAGGAAGAAGAGTATTGTATGTGCAAGGAACATTCCATCCTATTTTAGGGATAAGAAACACAAAGGATGATTTTTTTCTAGAAGGGGGGATATGTAACACCCCTCAGTAAAGTTGTAAATATTTTTTTTAATAGCAAGTGACTTGGTAAAAATATGGGCCAAGTGAAAGGCCTAGTATGGATAGTTAAAAAATATTTATTTATTTTTTATATATAACATTGATTATGGTCATCCATAAAATTATGGGAAAAGTGCTACACGAGAGTTTCACTTATAAAACAATTAGAAGATAGATATTCCTCTCGTTAGAGATACATAATCTCAGTTGTGAATAGGGAGCCAAGAGGGTGAGAGGGAAGAAAACCCGAGGAAACCTTGAGGAGAATATATTCTAAGACTATTTACCCTTTCGCAAGATGTTGCAAAGGGAAGCAAGACACTGCCAAGAAACAAATTTCTTGAGTTTGTTGGCTAGTGGTACTCTATTTGAAGCCTAAGTGCTTAGATTAAAGGCCCTATACTATAGATGGTTGGGACGGTCTTGGGTGAACATGTGAAGTTTCGTGATCAACTCTCTGGTAGTAAAATTGGATTATGGGGAGTTTTGGTATTCAAATACAGTACTCAGTGGTTAGGTGGAACACTTCCTTTCCTAGCCTTTTGTATATAAATGTTGGTATATGAATGATGGCAACAACCACAGTTCTATAAAATGAAACAAAACTAGAGAAGTAGGTTAGTTTCAAGCCAACTTGGTTAAACAGTAGCTGAAAACAGCCTTGGCTTTGAGCAAGTCTTATAGGCAAGACAGACCCAGTAAAAAGGGTGTTAACCTCTCCTTTACAAAATCATATTATATATCATAAATATTTTGTTCCAATTCATAAAGGTTGATGTATGAATTCACACATATCCAATATCCAACTACATTTGTACAAAATAAATAATAAATAATTCAACCATAATAGAAACAAATATATATTAAGATTGATAGAGAGTTAGACCCACAACACAAGTGGAGTTACCAACAAATAAATCTCGATGTGAGTTGTCCAACAGACTTATTATTAAACCCTTTGAAGCAATGGTGAATGTGCAAATAAATGAATTAGTGAATAGTTTCCATCCTTACGATATTCGAATAAATAGTCAAGAAAATAGTTAAAACCTTTTAACTATAAACATATACATTCTCTGAGAACAATTATACTAGGAGTGCACACTTAGAATTACCAAACATTTACATTACACTGTAGCGTGCAAGGTAAATAACAATGTGGAAGAATCGTAGGTTATATTGTTCCAAATAAATATATTATTCATATTATGTGTTTTTACTCATACTGAACACTGAAATAACCAACAACGATTAAAACCCTTGATGTAACCGTAAGGCTTTTACATTATCCAACCTAAATAACTATAAAATTATTAATTTACAAATACAGCCGCACAACCAAACCCTGATAAAAATATTTAGTGGAAATATTAAGAAAATTATAAGAGGGAACGGGCACAGTCGATGGCTAGGCTATAATCTAGATAAATAAGAGGAAAACCTTCACGAACCTGAAGAGAACAAAGTAAGTACGAATGTTTGGGTTCAAAACCTATAATATGTATGAAGAACTACAGCCGTAAGAATTGGTGAGCCGAAAAGTGTATGACATAACCAAACCTAAGATCCATTTCCAATAGAACACAGTCAGTACTATTTCAATGACAAAATAAATCTTTAAAAAAATAATATAAAAAAATGGCAAACTAAAACTCAGAATAATTACCTGTAATGTGTTGTAATGTGCTTGACATCTTTGTTCTCCCAAACCTGGTTGCATGGGAAGTCCAGGTATTTAATTACATATATAAGAATTACTGTTATAATATATGAATTAGATTGTGGCATATCTAGTAGCACTTGAATTCAAGGGAGATACAAGAGTACAAGTCGAATGATACTCCAGGAAATACCTCTACAAGTAGAACCCATCCTATAATAACGACACGGAAAATCACTTAATATGTCGGTGGATTTTGGAATTCATAGAAATAATTTATAAAAAAATATGAAAACCTACTTACCTAAGTCTCTCTGAGCTGAGATGAGTTTTGAAGCCATCCAATATACGCCAAGGGAACTATTATGAATAATCACTAAAAGATAAAACCCTATCGTGTAAATTGGTATTCATTATTGGGGGGTTTAGGGTTTCACCCGAAAACCTTACTCAAATTCCATAGTCGTTTCCCAAAAACTAAGGCCTCATATCCCAAAGCAGATGTATCCCGAGGCCAAATTATAGTTGAGTATATTGCAAAGCTCAAAGTTTTCTAGAGAATGTTATATATATATATATATATATATATATGATGGTATGAATCAAATTGGAAATTCAAACATATGAACCAATTGAAATAATAATTTTTCCTAAACTAATGCCTTTGAAATATGACTTGTGGTGGATCAAATACGTTAATCTGAGACAAGAAGTAAAACTTTGTAATGATTATAATATTACACAACCCGATGGTAAGGAGGATTTCGCCTCGTCTATATATATATTGAAATGTGTTGTGAAGAGCCATCTTAAGAGAAGCAAAACAAAAGGGAAATATTAAAAGTAAAGTTAATAGTTCTGGTGGGATAATCTATAACTGTAACCGAGGTAAGTAAAATAAAAAATTGACGTGTAGGTGTGTTACAACAGTGGATTTAATTGAGGCTCAGCGATATTGAATCACACGCTTGGAGGATCAGATTGATGCTATTCAAAGCATTATTATGGATTTCCAGCTTCAGAGCAATTGACCGGCAAGCCCAACAAGGGAACCTCCTTGAGACAGTGACCCCAATCACGCTGTAGATAGCCACTAATTAAGTCTTTCTGTAATGACTGGTGTTAAATGTGTATCGATTTTGTCCTAATTGTTTTGAATATATACTTATAGAACAATAAAGGTACAGACTCGGTATGGGTATTTTGATGTAATCTGGGTGAGGGTAGATGGTTTCAATGGGACATTCCAGATGTCTATGAAGAGATATTAAACATAGACATCAAAATATTTTATTTATGGTTTTAAGAGTAAAAGTGAAATAGTTTTACTCCACTTCTTCATAGTAGGTTGTAATATTAAGAATGAATCTATCCAATATAATGAGAGTGATATTATTAATGTTTTATAATGTGTAATTAACTTTAACCAAATATGTGTATTCACTTATGTTTTTCTTGTAGCCAACCATGTTGTTTTATTTAGAATATTTTTAATTTTAATTTTAGAAGGACCTGCTTCAACTCCAAGTTAAGCACATAAGAAATGAAACATGTATAATGTGCCTCTAAACACAATGACCATATGCAATATTTTTAACATTATTAATATTTTTTAAATTCCACATATCAATTTATATTAATAATTAAATGAATTACTCATCTTCATTCATGCAAGAAGTCTTATCTAAGGACAAACAGTAAAAATATTTTTTACTAAAAAGTAAAGATTCGGGCAAGTGGGTACTACCACCTATTATCTCATTCCTTAAAGGCAGAGCCATATGGAGACCAAATCTGACAAGATATAAATAGTAAAATACTCAAATCTAAGACAAGATGGCTAGAATCTGGGACATCGGCTCTTAATAATTACAAAGTAGATATTTTCAAGAAAACCCACGAAAACTGAATAGTGTATGTGATGTCAAAAGAGTGATCATATACATTAATCATTGTTATTCCATTCTTCATCAGAATCTTCATGCTCAAAATCATATCTTTCTTCCTCGTTTTGCTCTAATAATCTATCAATGTCAGGAGCAATAACATTAGCTGGTAGCGAATCATCTAACCATGGTGGTGCTTCCTCACAGAAACAACAGTAAAAAGGAAATGAGAAAACATTTGAAGGCCTGTGCCTTGGATCAACAGGAATTTCTCCTCGAAAGCTGATAAACAGGTTAAATGCTGGTTCATGCTGATTGTCGTCATTCTGGACTATAACTGTATCTTCATGGATGAATTCAAATTCTACAGTATAGTCATGTTGTGCAGCTATGTGAATTTCCCAAATAAGTGTGCTGATTGTCTCTGGAAAATCACTATTACACATCCAGGTGACTCGAGGCATATACTTAAACAAAAACAACTTAAACCACGGACTCCACCAATTTACAACACTATCAATTTGTGTAGCATAACAAATGACTCTAACATAACCATGTATCCTAGCCCTCTGATGCATATTAAAATAGTCTTGCCAAGTCCAATCTATATTTTGGATAAAACCAAAATAAACAGGAATGGGTTCACAGGATAATGCATAAAAGACTCTCCATGGCCTATTTCTATATGGTAGTTCTCTACCATATGCTAACATGCATGACTCTGAATCAAACCACTTTTGCAACACTATTGTATTACTTTTGCAGGTAATGACTTGACTCTAATGACAAAAAAATCCCAACAAAACTCATATTTACATTGACTACAAACTAAGACTGGAATGGACTCATTTGGACTTTTGCTTGTGGATGCTTCTCCTTGATGCAGAGGTCTGAACATTTTAATTTCTTTGACATTTGTAGCTCCTTCTCTGGTAAGAATATCTGCTAAATAGTTCTCTGCTCCACACTTATAAACAATATCAAATTCGAATCCTTCTAGCCAGAGTGCCCATCTCAACACCCTTGTGTTTCCTTGCTCAAGCAATCTTTTGTTTGACAATATTCCCTTCATATGCTTAAGATCTGTCCTTATAATAAATTTGACACTCTTTAAAAATAAATGAAACCTTTTGATTCCTCTTTTTACTGCAAGAATATATTTGTGAGAAGAGGGATATTTGGTTTCAGTATCATCAAAGGATCCTGAAGCATAGGCACATACAAGCTCCTTTCTACCATGCTTCTGTAATAAGACTGCTGCCCAAGTGTGTTCTGAAGCATCTGTTTCAAGAATAAAAGGCAGATTAGTATCTGGAAGTCTTAGATTTGGCAATTCATGAATTTTATTCTTGATATTCTTTACTGCAATTTTCATTTGTTGGTTCCATTCATCTTTCTGTTTTTTCAATCTTTGTTGCAATATCTTGGTGTCATCAGATTGCTTTTCATAGAATTGTCTAATGTAATTCAAGCAACCTAAGAATATTTGCAGAGTCTTTATATCTGGAATGATGTCTGGAAACTTAAGAAGATTCTTGAGGACATGAGGCTGAAGCTGAATATGTCCTTGTTCAATATGAAAACCTAAGTAATTAATTCTGACTTTGCCAATCTGGAACTTTTCTTCTATGTCTGAGAGGACCAATCCATGTTTGTACACCAAATTATAGAACTTCTCTAAATGTAGTTTATGAGTATTTACATCTCTACTGAACACAAGAAGGTCATCAATATATACAATTATGTACTCTTCCTGACCAAAAGTTTCTTCCATGCACTTTTGAAATTCTGATGGGGCATTTTTCAAACCAAATGGCATAACTGTCCACTGATACTTTCCATGTGGGACTGTAAAGGTTGTTTTGAATTTGTCTTCTTGAAGGATGCCAATTTTCCAAAATCCACTCTTAAGATCAAACTTATTAAAAACATTTGCATTTGAAATTTTAGCAAGTTATAGTTCTTTATTGGGAAGAGGATACCTTATCGACATGAGTGATTCATTTAAAGCTTTGTAATTGATAACTAGCCTTTTCTTTCCCCTTTTTTTCTTGTTGTGCTTGTTTACATAAAATGCTGGACATGCCCACGGACTTTCGCATGGTTCTTTCTGTTCTAAAAGCTGAGCAATCTCTTGTCTGCACAGTTCCTGTTCTTTTGGACTCATATGGTTAGCACTTGCTTTTTGAGCACAAGGAATATAACCTTCTTTGAAAGGTAAGGCTACAAAATATTTTTCCCTCGTCCAAAATGCATCTGGTCTATTGGCTGTACAATCACTTCGAAGTTTTTCACAAATATCATGAAGTGTCTTTTGACCATGTAGATTTTCATTTTTAATTATCTTCTGGATCTTTGAAAGATCTTGCAGATTGTTTTGGAGATGATCTTCTTCATTAGGCTGAACATTGACCTGATAATCACTTTTAGTAGGGAGGGTAACTGGACCTTCACAAGTAGTTAAAACAATTGAATCTTTGGAAAAAGTTACTGGGAGAAATATTTTGAGGAAATCTTGACCCAATAACACATCAGAACCTGTATCATAACTGTACAAGGTGACATATGCAGGAACATCACCTAAATATACTGGAAAATCAGGAGCTATATGATTTATCTCCATTAGTTCTTTATTAACAGCTCTAAAAGAAAGCTTTGTAGGCTGCCAATAATATGCAGGGATAGCTCCATACTTACAACAACTGCTCATAGCACCTGAGTCTATCTGAGCATCAAGAGTATATTCTTTGATTTTTGGCAATTTGATTCTTAAAGGAATAACCACTCTATTTCCAATGCCTAAAATATTCACCAGATCAACATCTTTTGACTTCATAGGCATTTCTTCTTTTGAAGCTTCTTTCAGTAATAGCTTTGTTAGCTTGGAATTGCAATCATCATATTCAACAAGTAAATACTGTAATCTAGAATATAACTGAATCATTTCATTTCTGGTATGTTGTATTAATGATTCTAAATTTTCAATTTCTTTTTTAAGAGTAGTGATTTCTTCCATACCTGAATAATGTGGACTGTCTTTGATCTTCAAAGGCTTGAACATTGAATCAAACTCTTTCTGGATAAATTCATCATCTTTAGAAACTGCTTTATTTCTTACGGAAGGCGTTTGTCTTTCTAAGCCTTCAAGCTTTTCTGTTAACCTTCTTTTTACTGTCAACTTTGATGGATCCAACTGTAAAATTTGGGTTCTTATTTCATCAATCTGAGCTTGCAATGTATTTGAAGAACTGAAATGAAACATCTTGATATCACCAATGAAAGTTTCATCTGAATCAGAAGATTCAGAATATAAATTTATCCTTCTTATATCAGGTAAATCATCATTATTTGAAGATCCTGAGCTACTGGATATTTCAAAGTATTCGCCATCAGAATGGGATATGAGATCCCAATCTTGGGGATTGTGGATATTGGAGAATATATCCATAATCTTTACCTGTTTTTTGTTCTTCTTCTCTTTGCAGTTATTAGCATAATGCCCTTCTTTTCCACAAATGAAGCAAGTAACTTTCTTAGAAGGTTTTGCTCTTTTCCTGAAAACCGTCCTCCTGCTCTTTGATTTGTACTTTGGATAATAAGCTTTTTTCTTGTATAAAGGTTTGTCAGACTTGCAGGAACAATATTTTTTGGCAATTTTCTTTTTTGTCTTTCTGTAACATGCAAAGTCAAAAGTTTCTGCAAAATTGTTACATAATTAGTGCTGAAATGCATTTGTTTCTTAAAATTCTTCTTGGCTTTTTCAACAGCACATTCTTCTTGTAATATAGTAACAATCAACTCATGTAGAGCAGCAAAATACATGTTTTCTATCTGGATTTTATTTGATTGAATATATTGGTCAATCAGATCTGGAATATTTCCTGGCATAGATGCAATATAATATCTCAAATATGCAACATTGTGAGGGTCTGTTGCTTGATATAGAAAATTTTGCATCACACAGTAATATTCATGCAGCTGATCTATATTGCACAACCTTTGAGACAAAAATAGCTGAGAATGATGGGCATAATATTCAGGTACAACACCTACAAACTCATGTTTTAATGCATCAAATAGTGCTTTTAAAGGGTCATCAATGTGCTCAATTATCTGATTTTTATCTGTTTCAGAAAAATTTTCCCACCATTGTTTTAATATTCCAGTGAAAGACCAAACAATCTGAGTAACAATGTCTGACCATTCTGCTTTGGTTTCTTCTTTCCTTTGAAGTGCCCATGCATGCAAATTATGGAGTGTAGTGATAACTTCATCATATGGCAGACAATCAATATTTACCAATAGAGTATTACCATATCCTTTTGTATTGAAGTTATCAAATCTGACATTTACTGATTCCAAATGATTTTTGTATTTGGAGAATGGACTGGATGCTACTGCATCATGTGCAGACGTATCATTTAGATTTTTGCTTCCTTTATTGGGAAAGAAAAAGGATTCATTCCTTTCCCTTTTTGTACTAGATTCCCCTTGGGTTTGTTCTCCTAGTGTTCTAGAGGTAACACCTAACATGGCCAGAATTTGAGGAGCAGATGGTTCGCCATTTTCTATTAAATTCTTAAGAATCACATAATTCTTTGGTAATCTTAAGCTTTCAACAGAAGGAAATCTTTTTATTCTATCTTTCATCAAATCTGTTTTTTCTCTAGCCAAAAGTATTCCATTTTTAATCTTTTCAAAACATGGGATGCTGATATTTTGAATTCCTTTGAAAAGTAAGCTTCTAATACCATCCTGTGGTTGATTAGAGCTTGACGAAGTAGAAAACTTTGAGCTAGCCAAATCAACTTCTCTATATCTAGGAGGTGATTGAGATTTCAAAATGGCATTTTGTAAATGATCTAGGGATTTAGAGATTATCCCCATATGAGACGGTATGTCATTCAATGACTGCTTATGCTCATTTTAATTTCCTATAATTTCATTATAGACAGTATGTAACATTTTTATATGCTATTTAACTTCAAGTACATCTTTGGCTATGTCATCAATGTTTTGTAACATACAAACTATCTCATAGTTTGTAAAATTCTGCATTTTCTCTGTATCACTCTACTCTAGGTCTGCCAAATTTCTCATTTGAATCCACTGAAAATATGACTTTAATGTACCATTCTTAAATGTCCTCCTAGAATTACTAGGTTCCAAATGCCTTTCATTTATTTTAGCAGCTACTTCACTTTGAGCCCTAGGAAGATTAAAGCTCTTAATTTCAGGTAGCAACCTTTTAACACATTCTTGGCAATCTTGGTGCTATCCATTATGTTCCGATGGAGGAGGCATTTCTACTTGGAATTTTGAGGCAGATGAAGAAGATGTAGGAACTGATACACAGAACTGAAAATCATTCAATCTAGAAGATATAGATCTTCTAGGTGTTATTTTTGGTTGAACAGGATAAACTAGAGGAAGTATTGCTTTACCTCTGGTTGTTCTGAATGCAGAGTTATTTAATGACAACATGGATCTAGACAAAATAGGACTTGTAAACTTAAGTCCTGAGGATCCATCATAATGTTTTATGAAAGATAAATGTTGAGGCTCTTTTATAGCTTTCAACTGAGGATACTTCTAAGATAGAGGTCTGTATGTGCTACTCCAATAACATATCCAGCTGGTAGTGAATCATCTAACCATGGTGGTGCTTCCTCATGGAAACAACAGTAAAAAGGAAATGAGAAAACATTTGAAGGCCTGTGCCTTGGATCAACAGAAATTTCTCCTTGAAAGCTGATAAATAGGTTAAATGCTGGTTCATGCTGATTGTCATCATTCTAGACTACAACTGTATCTTCATTGATGAATTCAAATTCTACAGTATAGTCATGTTGTGCAGCTATGTGAATTTCCCAAATAAGTGTGCTGATTGTCTTTAGAAAATCACTATTACACATCCAGGTGACTCGAGGCATATATTTAAACAAAAACAACTTAAACCACGGACTCCACCAATTTACAGTACTATCAATTTGTGTTAAATAACAAATGAATCTAACATAACCATGTATCCTAGCCCTCTGATGCATAGTAAAATAGTATTTCCAAGTCCAATCTATATTTTGGATAAAACCAAAATAAACAAGAATGGGTTCACGGGATAATGCATAAAAGACTCTCCATGGCCTATTTCTATATGGTAATTCTCTACCGTATGCTAACATGCATGACTCTGAATCAAACCACTTTTGCAACACTATTTGTAATACTTCTGCAAGTAATGACTTGACTCTAATGACAAAAGAATCTCAACAAAACTCATATTTACATTGACTACAAACTAAGACTGGACTGGACTCATTTGGACTTTTGCTTATGGATGCTTCTCCTTGATGCAGAGGTCTGAACATTTTAATTTCTTTGACATTTGTAGCTCCTTCTCTGCTAAGCATATCTGCTAAATAGTTCTCTGCTCCAGACTTATAAACAATATCAATTTTTAATCCTTCTTGCCAGAGTGCCCATCTCAACACCCTTGTATTTCCTTGCTCAAGTAGTCTTTTGTTTGACAATATTCCCTTCATATGCTTAAGATCTGTCCTTACAATAAATTTGACACTCTTTGAAAATAAATGAAACCTTTTGATTCCTCTTTTCACTGCAAGAATCTCTTTGTGAGAAGAGGTATATTTGGTTTCAGTATCATCAAAGGATCCTGAAGCATAGGCACATACAAGCTCCTTTCTACCACGCTTCTGTAATAAGACTGCTGCCCAAGTGTGTTCTGAAGCATCTGTTTCAAGAATAAAATGCAGATTAGTATCTGGAAGTCTTAGATTTGGCAATTCATGAATTTTATTCTTGATATTCTTTATTGCAATTGTCATTTGTTGGTTCCATTCAACTTTTAGTTTTTTTAGTCTTTGTTGCAATATCTTGGTGTCATCAGATTGCTTTTCATAGAATTTTCTAATGTAATTCAAGCAACCTAAGAATCTTTGCAGAGTCTTTATATCTGGAATGATGTCTGGAAACTTAAGAAGATTCTTGAGGACATGAGGCTGAAGCTGAATATGTCCTTGTTCAATATGAAAAACTACGTAATCAATTCTGACTTTGCCAATCTAGAACTTTTCTTCTGTGTCTGAGAGGACCAATCTATGTTTGTACACCAAATTATAGAACTTCTCTAAATGCAGTTTATGAGTATTTACATCTCTACTGAACTCAAGAAGGTCATCAATATATACAATTATGTACTCTTCCTGCCCGAAAATGTCTTCCATGCGCTTTTGAAATTTTTATGGGGCATTTTTCAAACCAAATGGCATAACTGTCCACTGATACTGTCCATGTGGGACTGTAAAGGCTGTTTTGAATCTGTCTTCTTGAAGGATGCCAATTTTCCAAAATCCACTCTTAAGATCAAACTTACTAAAACATTTGCATTTGAAATTTTAGCAAGTAAGATTTATTTATTGGGAAGAGGATACCTTATCGGCATGAGTGATTCATTTAAAGCTTTGTAATTGATAACTAGCCTTTTCTTTCCCCTTTTTTTCTTGTTGTGCTTGTTTACATAAAATTCTAGACATGCCCACGGACTTTTGCATGGTTCAATAAGTTTCTGTTCTAAAAGCTGAGCAATCTCTTGTCTACACAGTTCCTGTTATTTTGGACTCATATGGTTAGCACTTGCTTTTTGAGTACAAGGAATATAACCTTCTTTGTAAGGTAAGGCTACAAAATATTTTTCCCTCGTCCAAAATGCATCTGATCTATTGGTTGTACAATCACTTTGAAGTTCTTCAGAAATATCATGAAGTGTGTTTTGACCATGTATATTTGCATTTTTAATTATCTTCTGGATCTTTGAAAGATCTTGCAGATTGTTTTGGAGATGATCTTCTTCATTAGGTTGAACATTGACCTGATAATCACTTTTAGCAGGGAGGGTAACTGGACCTTCACAAGTAGTTAAAACAACTGAATCTTTGGCAAAAGTTACTGGGAGAAATATTTTGAGGAAATCTTGACCCAATAACACATCAGAACCTATATCATAACTGTACAAGGTGACATATGCAGGAACATTGCCTAAATATACTGGAAAATCAAGAGCTATATGATTTATCTCCATTAGTTCTTTATTAACAGCTATAAAAGCAAGCTTTGTAGGCTGCCAATAATATGCAGGGATAGCTCCATAATTACAACAACTTCTCATAGCACCTGAGTCTATCTGAGCATCAAGAGTATATTCTTTGATTTTTGGAAATTTGATTCTTAAAGGAATAACCACTCTATCTCTAATGCCTAAAATATTCACCAGATCAACATCTTTTGACTTCATAGGCATTTCTTCTTCTGAAGCTTCTTTTAGTAATAGCTTTGTCAGATTGGAATTGTAATCATCATATTCAGCAAGTAAATACTGTAATCTAGAAGATAATTGAATCATTTCATTTCTGGTATGCTGTATTGATCATTCTAACTTTTCAATTTCTTTTTTAAGAGTAGTGATTTCTTCCAGACCTGAATAATGTGGTCTGTCTTTGATCTTCAAAGGCTGGAACATTGAATCAAACTCTTTTTGGATAAATTCATCATCTTTAGAAACTGCTTTATTTCTGACGGAAGGCATTTGCCTTTCTAAGCCTTCAAGCTTTTCTGTTTACCCTCTTTTTACTGTCAACTTTGATGGATCCAACTGTAAAAGCTGGGTTCTTATTTCGTCAATCTGAGCTTGCAATGTATATGAAGAACTGAAATGAAACATCTTGATATCACCAATGAAAGTTTCATCTGAATCAGAAGAGTCAGAATATAAATTTATCCTTCTGATATCAGGTGAATCATCATTATCTGGAGATCCTGAGCTACTGGATATTTCAAAGTATTCGCCATCAGAATGGGATATGAGATCCCAATCTTGGGGATTGTGGACATTGGAGAATATATCCATAATCTTTACCAGTTTTTTGTTCTTCTTCTCTTTGCAGTTATTAGCATAATGCCCTTCTTTTCCACAAATGAAGCAAGTAACTTTTTTAGAACGTTTTGCTCTTTTCCTGAAAACCATCCTCCTGCTCTTTGATTTGTATTTTGGATAATAAGCTTTTTTCTTGTATAAAGGTTTTTCAGACTTGCAAGAACAATATTTTTTGGCAATTTTCTTTTTTGTCTTCCTATGACATCCAAAGTCAAAAGTTTCTGCAAAATTGTTACATAATTTAGTGCTGAAATGCATTTGTTTCTTAAAATTCTTCTTGGCTTTTCCAGCATCACATTCTTTTTGTAATATAGTAACAATCAACTGATGTAGAGAAGCAAAAGACATGTTTTCTATCTGGATTTTATTTGATTGAATATATTGGCCAATTAGATCTGGAATCTTTCCTGGCATAGATGCAATATAATATCTCAAATATGCAACATTGTGAGGGTCTGTTGCTTGATATAGCAACTTTTGCATCACACAGTAATATTCATGCAGCTGATCTATATTGCACAACCTTTGAGACAAAAATAGCTGAGAATGATGGGAAGAATCTTCAGGCACAACCCCTACAAACTCATGTTTTAATGCATCAAATAGTGCTTTTAAAGGGTCATCAATGTGCTCAATTATCTGATTTTATCTGTTTGAGACAACTTTTCCCACCATTTTTTTAATATTCCAGTGAAAGACCAAACAATCTGAGTAACAATGTATGACCAGTATGCTTTGGTTTCTACTTTCCTTTGAAGTGCCCATGCATGCAAATTATGGAGTGTAGTGATAACTTCATCATATGGCAAACAATCAATATTTACCAATAGAGTATTACCATATCCTTTTGTATTGAAGTTATCAAATCTGACATTTACTGATTCCAAATGATCTTTGTATTTGGAGAATGGACTGGATGCTGCTGCATCATGTGCAGACGTATCATTTGGATTTTTGCTTCCTTTATTGGGAAAGAAAAAGGATTCATTCCTTTCCCTTTTTGTACTAGATTCCCCTTGGGTTTGTTCTCCTAGTGTTCTAGAGGTAACACCTGACATGGCCAGAATTTGAGGAGCAGCTGGTTGGCCATTTTCTATTAAATTCTTAAGACTCACATTATTCTTTGGTAATCTTAAGCTTTCAACAGAAGGAAATATTTTTATTCTATCTTTCATCAAATTTTCTTTTTCTCTAGCCAAAAGTATTCCATTTTTAATCTTTTCAAAACCTGGGATGCTGATATTTTGAATTCCTTTGAAAAGTAAGCTTCTAATACAAGCCTGCGATTGATTAGAGCTTGACGAAGTAGAAAACTTTGAGCTAGCCTAATCAACTTCTCTATATCTAGGAGGTGATTGAGATTTCAAAATGGCATTTTTTAAATGATCTAGGGATTTAGAGATTATCCCCATATTAGACTGTATGTCATTCAATGACTGTTTATGCTCATTTTGATTTCCTAGAATTTCATTATAGCCAGTATGTAACTTTTTTATATTCTCTTTAACTTCAAGTACATCTTTGGCTATGTCATCAATGTTTTTTAACACACAAACTATCTCATAGTTTGTAAAATTCTGCATTTTCTCCGTATCACTCTGCTCTGGGTCTGCCAAATTTCTCATTTGAATCCACTAAAAATCTGACTTTAATGTACCATTCTTAAATGTCCTCCTAGAATTACCAGGTTCCAAATGCCTTTCATTTATTTTAGCAACTACTTCACTTTGAGCCCTAGGAAGATTAAAGCTCTTAATTTCAGGTAGCAACCTTTTAACACATTCTTGGCAATCTTGGTGTTGTCCATTATGTTCCGATGGAGGAGGCATTTCTACTTGGAATTTTGAGGCAGATGAAGAAGATGTAGGAACTGATACACAGAACTGATAATCATCCAATCTAGAAGATATAGATCTTCTAGGTGTTATTTTTGGTTGAACAGGATAAACTAGAGGAAGTACTGCTTTACCTCTGGTTGTTCTGAATGCAGAGTTATTTAATGACAACATGGATCTAGACAAAATAGGACTTGTAAACTTAAGTCCTGAGGATCCATCATAATGTTTTATGAAAGATAAATGTTGAGGCTCTTTTATAGCTTTCAACTGAGGATAATTCTGAGATAGAGGTATGTATGTGCTATTCCACTCCTCTGGAAGTGTACATTCAGCAAATCCTACTTGAAGAGGAACAGTATTTCCTGGGCCAACTATCACACCTTCCTTTAAAGCTCTTTTGTTAAGTTTAGGATTCAGAGGTGGCATAATGGTTGACACAAATCTCAGAAAAACTGAATAATGTAATTGTGCAATTAATGATTAAGGGGAAACATCAAAACCATTGAATTGTATATAAGCATTCAAGAAATCGTTGATGTATGGATCATTCAATGCAACCTGATATCTGGGGATCACTGAGGACCAAACTGGACCATTGTTAAGAGGACTTTGGAAACCTCCTAATAGAGCATCATGAAAATCATTCATTCTAGAATCTAAAACACAAGTAAGACAAGAGGTATTTAACCTTGGTCTAACAAGAGGATTTATCCTGAATTGTATCATCCCAATATGTATGTATTTATAACCATGTTCTAATCCCCATTCAATGTCTTCCTTATTAATCAAGGGAACTTTATAAACCTTTTGTCCAGTGGAAATAGGAATGTTTGTGGAAGTAAACCTGAATAACTGAGCAGATTTAAACTGAAATAATGGAAGACTATATAACTTATTAACTTCTATCTCTAGCAGTGTCGAATTAGGCTGTGAGAACAATAAAATAAGACAATAAAAATGAAAACTGCTCTTTCAAAACACTAGAAAACACACATCTATTTCTCATAAAAATTTTCGGATGCCCTTCTCTTTACAAAGGCTAGTATTTATAATCTCCTAACCAGTTATCAGGTTAAGACTTTTACCAGAAACTTGAAACCAAAAGAATCTACTTTAGATAAGATCATCATGCAAGAAGTCTTATCTAAGGACAAACAGTAAAAGTAATTTGTACTAAAAAGTAAAGATTTGGGCAAGTGGGTACTACCACCTGTTATCTCATTCCTTAAAGGCAGAGCCATATGGAGACCGAATCTGACAAGATCTAAAAAGTAAAATACTCAAATCTAAGACAAGATGGCCGGAATCTAGGACATTGACTCTTAATAATTACAAAGTGGATATTTTCAAGAAAATCCACGAAAACTGAATAGTGTATGTGATGTCAAAAGAGGGATCATATACATTAATCGTTGTTATTCCATTCTTCATCAGAATATTCATGCTCAAAATCATATCTTTCTTCCTCGTTTTTCTTTAATAATCTATCAATGTCAGGAGCAATAACATCAGCTGGTAGTGAATCATCTAACCATGGTGGTGCTTCCTCACGGAAACAACAGTAAAAAGGAAATCAGAAAACATTTGAAGGCCTGTGCCTTGGATCAACAGAAATTTCTCCTCGAAAGCTGATAAACAGGTTAAAAGCTGGTTCATGCCGATTTTCGTCATTCTGGACTACAACTGTATCTTCATGGATGAATTCAAATTCTACAGTATAGTCATGTTGTGCAGCTATGTGAATTTTCCATATAAGCGTGCTGATTATCTCTGGAAAATCACTATTACACATCCAGGTGACTCGAGGCATATACTTAAACAAAAAAAACTTAAACCACGGACTCCACCAATTTACAACACTATCAATTTGTGTAGCATAACAAATGACTCTAACATAACCATGTATCCTAGCCCTCTGATGTATAGTAAAATAGTCTTGCCAAGTCCAATCTGTATTTTGGATAAAACCAAAATAAACAGGAATGGGTTCACGAGATAATGCATAAAAGACTCTCCATGGCCTATTTCTATATAGTAGTTCTCTACCGTATGCTAACATGCATGACTCTGAATCAAACCACTTTTGCAACACTATTTGTAAAACTTCTGCAGGTAATGACTTGACTCTAATGACAAAACAATCCCAACAAAACTCATATTTACATTCACTACAAACTAAGACTGGACTGGACTCATTTGGACTTTTTCTTGTGGATGCTTCTCCTTGATGCAGAGGTTTGAACATTTTAATTTCTTTGACATTTGTAGCTCCTTCTCTGCTAAGCATATCTGCTAAATAGTTCTCTGCTCCAGGCTTATAAACAATATCAAATTCGAATCCTTCTAGCCAGAGTGCCCATCTCAAAACCCTTGTGCTTCCTTACTCAAGCAGTCTTTTGTTTCACAATATTCCCTTCATATGCTTAATATCTGTCCTTACAATAAATTTGACACTCTTTAAAAATAAATGAAACCTTTTGATTCCTCTTTTTACTGCAAGAATCTCTTTGTGAGAAGAGGGATATTTGGTTTCAATATCATCAAAGGATCCTGAAGCATAGGCACATACAAGCTCCTTTCTACCATGCTTCTGTAATAAGACTGCTGCCCAAGTGTGTTCTGAAGCATCTGTTTCAAGAATAAAATGCAGATTAGTATCTGGAAGTCTTAGATTTGGAAATTCATGAATTTTATTCTTGATATTCTTTACTGCAATTGTCATTTGTTGGCTCCATTCAATCTTTGTTGCAATATCTTGGTGTCATCAGATTGCTTTTCATAGAATTGTCTAATGTAATTCAAGCAACCTAAGAATCTTTGCAGAGTCTTTACATCTGGAATGATGTCTGGAAACTTAAGAAGATTCTTGAGGACATGAGGGTGAAGCTGAATATTTCCTTGTTCAATATGAAAAACTAAGTAATCAATTTTGACTTTGCCAATCTGGAACTTTTCTTCTGTGTCTGAGAGGACCAATCCATGTTTGTACACTAGATTATAGAACTTCTCTAAATGCAGTTTATGAGTATTTACATCTATACTGAACACAAGAAGGTCATCAATATATACAATTATGTACTCTTCCTGCCTGAAAATGTCTTCCATGCGCTTTTGAAATTCTGATGGGGCATTTTTCAAACCAAATGGCATAACTGTCCACTGATACTGTCCATGTGGGACTGTAAAGGTTGTTTTGAATCTGTCTTCTTGAAGGATGCCGATTTGCCAAAATCCACTCTTAAGATCAAACTTACGAAAAACATTTGCATTTGAAATTTTAGCAAGTAAGAGTTCTTTATTCGGAAGAGGATACCTTATCGGCATGATTGATTCATTTAAAGCTTTGTAATTGATAACTAGCCTTTTATTTCCCCTTTTTTGCTCGTTGTTCTTGTTTACATAAAATGCTAGACATGCCCCCGGACTTTTGCATGGTTCAATAAGTTTCTGTTCTAAAAGCTGAGCAATCTCCTGTCTGCACAGTTCTTGTTCTTTTGGACTCATATGGTCAGCACTTGCTTTTTGAGTACAAGGAATATAACCTTCTTTGTAAGGTAAGGCTACAAAATATTTTTCCCTCGTCCAAAATGCATCTGGTCTATTGGCTGTACAATCACTTCGAAGTTTTTCAGAAATATCATGAAGTGTCTTTTGACCATGTAGATTTGCATTTTTAATTATCTTCTGGATCTTTGAAAGATCTTGCAGACTGTTTTGGAGATGATCTTCTTCATTAGGCTGAACATTGACCTGATAATCATTTTTAGCAGGGAGGGTAACTGGACCTTCACAAGTAGTTAAAACAACTGAATCTTTGGCAAAATTTACTGGGAGAAATATTTTGAGGAAATCTTGACCCAATAACACATCAGAACCTGTATCATAACTGTACAAGGTGACATATGCAGGAACATTGCCTAAATATACTGGAAAATTAGGAGCTATATGATTTATCTCCATTAGTTCTTTATTAATAGCTCTAAAAGCAAGTTTTGTAGGCTGCCAATAATATGCAGGGATAGCTCCATACTTACAACAACTGCTCATAGCACCTAAGTCTATCTGAGCATCAAGAGTATATTCTTTGATTTTTGGAAATTTGATTCTTAAAGGAATAACCACTCTATCTACAATGCCTAAAATATTCACTAGATCAACATCTTTTAACTTCATAGGCATTTCTTCTTCTGAAGCTTCTTTCAGTAATAGCTTTGTCAGCTTGGAATTGCAATCATCATATTCAGCAAGTAAATACTGTAATCTAGAATATAACTGAATAATTTCATTTCTGGTATGCTGTATTGATGATTCTAACTTTTCAATTTCTTTTTTAAGAGTAGTGATTTCTTCCATACCTGAATAATGTGGACTGTCTTTGATCTTCAAAGGCTGGAACATTGAATCAAACTCTTTTTGGATAAATTCATCATCTTTAGAAACTTCCTTATTTCTAACGGAAGGCATTTGTCTTTCTAAGCCTTTAAGCTTTTCTGTTAACCTTCTTTTTACTATCAACTTTGATGGATCCAACTGTAAAATTTGGGTTCTTGTTTTGTCAATATGAGCCTGCAATGTATCTGAAGAACTGAAATGAAACATCTTGATATCACCAATGAAAGTTTCATCTGAATCAGAAGAGTCAGAATATAAATTTATCCTTCTGATATCATGTAAATCATCATTATCTGAAGATCCTGAGCTACTAGATATTTCAAAGTATTCACCATCAGAATGGGATATGAGATCCCAATCTTGGGGATTGTGGACATTGGAGAATATATCCATAATCTTTACGTATTTTTTGTTCTTCTTCTCTTTGCAGTTATTAGCATAATGCCCTTCTTTTCCACAAATGAAGCAAGTAACTTTTCTAGAAGGTTTTTCTCTTTTCCTGAAAACCATCCTCCTGCTCTTTGATTTGTACTTTGGATAATAAGATTTTTTCTTGTATAAAGGTTTGTCAGACTTGCAGGAACAATATTTTTTGGCAATTTTCTTTTTTGTCTTGCTGTGACATCCAAAGTCAAAAGTTTCTGCAAAATTGTTACATAATTTAGTGCTGAAATGCATTTGTTTCTTAAAATTCTTCTTGGCTTTTTCAACAGCACATTCTTTTTGTAATATAGTAACAATCAACTGATGTAGAGCAGCAAAAGACATGTTTTCTATCTGGATTTTATTTGATTGAATATATTGGTCAATCAGATCTGGAATCTTTCCTGGCATAGATGCAATATAATATCTCAAATATGCAACATCGTGAGGGTTTATTGCTTGATATAGCAACTTTTGCATCACACAGTAATATTCATGCAACTGATCTATATTGCACAACCTTTGAGACAAAAAATAGCTAAGAATGATGGGCAGAATATTTAGGCACAACCCCTACAAACTCATGTTTTAATGCATCAAATAATGCTTTTAAAGGGTCATCAATGTGCTCAATTATCTGATTTTTATCTGTTTCAGACAACTTTTCTCACCATTGTTTTAATATTCCAGTGAAAGACCAAACAATCTGAGCAAAAATGTCTAACCAGTATGCTTTGGTTTCTGCTTTTCTTTGAAGTACCCATGCATGCAAATTATGGAGTGTAGTGATAACTTCATCATATGGCAGACAATCAATATTTACCAATAGAGTATTACCATATCCTTTTGTATTGAAGTTATCAAATCTGACATTTACTGATTCAAAATGATCTTTGTATTTGGAGAATGGAATGGATGCTGTTGCATCCTGTGCAGACGTATCATTTGGATTTTTGCTTCCTTTATTGGGAAAGAAAAAGGATTCATTCCTTTCCCTTTTTGTACTAGGTTCCCCTTGGGTTTGTTCTCCTGGTGTTCTAGAGGTAACACCTGACATGGCCAGAATTTGAGGAGCAGATGGTTGGCCATTTTCTATTAAATTCTTAAGACTCACATAATTCTTTGGTAATCTTCAGCTTTCAACAGAAGGAAATCTTTTTATTCTATCTTTCATCAAATCTGTTTTTTCTCTAGCCAAAATTATTCCATTTTTAATCTTTTCAAAACCTGGGATGCTGATATTTTGAATTCCTTTGAAAAGTAAGCTTCTAATACCATCCTATGGTTGATTAGAGCTTGACGAAGTAGAAAAATTTGAGCTAGCCAAATCAACTTCTCTATATCTAGGAGGTGACTGAGATTTAAAAATGGTATTTTGTAAATGATCTAGGGATTTAGAGATTATCCCCATATTAGAATGTATGTCATTCAATGACTGCTTATGCTCATTTTGATTTCCTAGAATTTCATTATAGCTAGTATGTAACTTTTTTATATGCTCTTTAACTTCAAGTACATCTTTGGCTATGTCATCAATGTTTTGTAACATACAAACTATCTGATAGTTTGTAAAATTCTGCATTTTCTCTGTATCCCTCTGCTCTGGGTCTGCCAAATTTCTCATTTGAATCCACTAAAAATCTGAATTTAATGTACCATTCTTAAATGTCCTCCTAGAATTACCAGGTTCCAAATGTCTTTCATTTATTTTAGCAACTACTTCACTTTGAGCCCTAGGAAGATTAAAGCTCTTAATTTCATGTAGCAACCTTTTAACACATTCTTGGAAATCTTGGTGTTGTCCATTATGTTCCGATGGAGGAGGCATTTCTACTTGGAATTTTGAGGCAGATGAAGAAGATGTAGGAACTGATACACAGAACTGACAATCATCCAATCTAGAAGATAGAGATATTCTAGGTGTTATTTTTGGTTGAACAAGATAAACTGGAGGAAGTACTACTTTACCTCTAGTTGTTCTGAATGCAGATTTATCTAATGACGACATGGATCTAGACAAAGTAGGACTTGTAAACTTAAGTCCTGAGGATCCATCAGAATGTTTTATCAAAGATAACTGTTGAGGCTCTTTTATAGCTTTCAATTGAGGATACTTCTAAGATAGAGGTATGTATGTGCTATTCCACTCCTCTGGAAGTGTACATTCAGCAAATCCTACTTGAAGAGGAACAGTATTTCCTGGGCCAACTATCATACCTTCCTTTAAAGTTTTTTTGTTAAGTTTAGGATTCAGAGGTGGCATAGTGGTTGACACAAATCTCAGACAAACTGAAGAATGTAACTGTGCAATTAATGATTGAGGGGCAACATCAAAACCATTGAACTGTATATAAGCATTCAAGAAATCATTGATGTATGGATCATTCAATGCAACCTGATATCTGGGGATCACTGAGGACCAGACTGGACCATTGTTAAGAGGACTTTGGAATCCTCCTAACAGAGCATCATGAAAATCATTCATTCTAGAATCTAAAACACAAGTAAGACAAGAGGTATTTAACCCTGGTCTAACAAGAGTATTTATCCTGAATTGTATCATCCCAATATGTATGTATTTTTACCCATGTTCTAATCCCCATTCAATGTCTTCCCTATTAATCAAGGGAAATTGATAAACCTTCTGTCCAGTGGAAATAAGAATGTTTGTGGAAGTAAACCTGAATAACTGAGCAGCTTTAAACTGAAATAATGGAAGACTATATAAATTATTAACTTCTATCTCTCGCAGTGTCCAATTAGGATGTGGTTCAAACTCTTGAACAAGAAATTTTTCATCATAAAGCTTTTCTTCATTAAATTTTTTCAAGTATTTGTTTAAAAAATACCATCTCTTTTGTCTGGCTAATTTTCTATCCTTGATTTTTTCATAAATGAATTCATATCCATTCATATTACCAGCCATTTGAAAATATAAGTATGCACCTGGTTAAAACGATACAAGCTTTTGCGCTTCCGGATGGCAAACACGACTGTCCTTTGCCTCAGCGCCTTCAACATAAGCCTTATCGCCGACTTATAACTCCAACGCAGATACACAGACTCTTATATAATCAAAAGGGAGAACCAGATAGAGAAATTATCTCAAGGACAAAGAACCAGATGGCCTTGAAAATATGAAAATATGAATATATTTTCAATATCAACAAGGAAAATGTAATAAAAGCTAAGATATATTAGTTACTTTCTAGTAAATTGAAGATGAGTAATTCAATATATATATATTACTTAAAATGGGTATTTAAATAGTTTATTTAAGTATTATATTGAAGTACTTAGAAAGAAAATATAAAACAAATTAATTACTTTATTTTTAAAGACTTAACATAGAAATATTTTATTTGTGGTTCCAATAGTGAAAGTGAAATAATTTTACTATGTCATCTCGAAATTTTTCAACAAATCTTTGCTATAATCTAAACAAATTTGACCAAAAAGATAAACTTGAAAGTTGCTAAAATGTAAAATAATGAAATTATTTGGAATGTTTTAGCCATAATTTTTTTTTTTCAATTGCTTTATATACTAGCAATTGCACCATATGTTGCGAAGGAAACATTTTAAATCAGTAACATAGGAAAGAATAGTATAGAGGAAATTCTCTCACATGAATCATGTGGGTAGGAAAGTTTAGTATAGAGGAAATGCTCAACTACATAGAGTGAACAAGATTTGGCATTGAGTTACATAATTTGGTTACAACTACATATGTTAATATCATTTTTAGATAAGAATCAGTTCTTTGGTCCTAATATGAAATATCGTCATTCAAGAATTTTATAAAATGAGGTGTTTGATTAGTATAATCCTTTATTCTCTAAGAACCATAAGTATGTAAGTACCAAAAAAACAAAATTTCAATGGGAAAAAAGAGATTACATCAAAACCACAAAGAATAACAACTCATCTATGGCACAACTTAGGTATTTAATGATATAACTTACAAAATATCATGATAAACATATAAATAATTTCATCATTTTTCCTCTTGAGTAATCATACATTTTTCATTTTTCAAAAATTTCAACCAAAAAGAACTAATTACATCATTTAAATAATCCAACATAAACCTCAATGTGTAATTATAATCTTTACCTTATATCATTGAAAATAAATTAACATTAATTTACATCATAGCATTAAAAAGACAAGAACATACAGAATGGCTACTCAAAAGAAATGAACATTAATCTATGTGGTCCAGCAATAAAAATACATGAACATTAATGAGTTACTATGAGAATATATAAACACCTTAAAGCATTGAATAACCCTTTCAATTTAAAAAAAAATTATTATCGCACTTATCAAAGGAATATGTGTTACAGGTATTATCACACTTATCAAAGGAATATGTGTTACAGGTATTATCACATTTATCAAAGGAATATGTGTTACACGATTGGGCTATTCAGTTACATAATTTGGTTACAGCTACATATGCTAATATGATTTTTAGATAAGTATGAGTTCTTTTGAAAAATGTTTTTTTGGTTTATGTATTCCTAGGCACTATGGTAAAGGTGACCCATAAGGCGAGGTACTTGGTTAAAGTACTCTCTACTCCAACAATAGTCCTAATATGAAACAAACTAACGAAGACATACCCACATCATAATATAACCACTCCATATTTTGAAACCTAACTTTGTAATGGTCCACCAAGAAGGATTAAATCTCTAACGATAATAAACTTAAAGTGAAACTATTTCATTACCATTAAATATAAAATAGAATATAAAATTTTAAAATAAAAATATTTAAAATAGAATATAAGCTTTTTAATTAAACTTTTTAATTTTTAATTATTGAAATATATTTTTTTTAATGTATAAATAAAATTGATATTATAATTTTTTTAAAATATTTAATTTATTAAAACAAAATCATCTAAATTTATAACTATAACTATTTTTAATTAAATATTAAATAAAACTGAAAAAAATATAATTAAAAAAATCAAAACAGACAACTTTTAAACTAATAAAACTATATTCTAAAATGAAATAAGATATATAATATATATATACAAAAATGTATGCTTTTAATTGCACCAGATGTTGCAAAGGAAATGTCGAATGCATCCCCAAGAGGCCATTCCCCCACCCTCATCTAGGTGGATTCTCCCAACAATAATTATGTTGTTTGTTTTAATGTTTTTGTTTCTAAGAAGCAAGTGTATGCTATATTATGCTTGATTCTCCAACAATTAATTATGTTGTCTGTCAATTAATTATGTTGTATGTTTTAATTTTTTTGTTTCTAAGAAGAAGTGTAGGCTAAATTATGTTGTGAATAATTTCTACTATGTTTTATTTACCAATTTTATAGAGTTTAAAACTTGATTATTAGATAAGTATTATAAGACACTTCAAATTCTTTTTATAACCACAAACTTATTTATATAATTTTACTCTAATCCTCCAAGTAACAAACCATATAAGTAAGTATGTAGTGACTTTCCAATTTGTAATACAAAATTAATATTAACAAAAGAAAATATAAATAAAATTTTACAAGTAAAAATAAAAATATTATAACTATGTTTAACTACTTTATAAAATAAAACATAATAAAAATATTTTTAAAAAAATTATAAACATTTTTAAGTGGTAAACTCAAATTTCATCCCTAAAATAAATTAAAAAGAATCTTGTTTCTAACCCTACATTTGATTAAAAAAAAGAAATAAAATTCTAAAATAATTTCAAAACTATAATGGGTAAGGCTTTGGTTAAGATAAATGAAGCCCTATTTGTTTCAACTATAATGTGTAAAGCTTTGGTTGAGATAAATGAAGCCCAAAAAATTTATAAACATCTTTAAGTGGTAAACTCAAATCCCTAAAATAAATTAAAAAGAATCTTGTTTCTAACCCTACATTTGATTAAAAAAAGGGAAATAAAATTCTGAAATAATTTCAAAACTATAATGGGTAAGGCTTTGGTTGAGAGAAATGAAGCCTTATTTGTTTCAACTATAATGTGTAAGGCTTTGGTTGAGATAAATGAAGCCCAAAAGGTGATTTTTCTCTGCATTTACTCATTGTAACAACAAATTAAAAAAATTGAAGTAAATAAAAAAGTGGATTACTGTTACCCAAGAAACTATCAAAGTTCCAATTCAACGTCATCCAGAAAGACAAGCAAGCCTTGCCGTCATCTAGGTGGATTCTCTCAACAATAATTATGTTGTTTGTTTTAATTTTTTGTTTCTAAGAAGCAAGTGTAGGCTATATTATGCTCGATTCTACCAACAATTAATTATGTTGTTTGTCAATTAATTGTGTTATTTGTTTTAATGATTTTGTTTCTAAGAAGCAAGTGTAAGCTAAATTATGTTGTGAATAATTTCTTCTATGTTTAATTTACCAACTCTATAGAGTTTAAAACTCAAATTAAAAAAGTGGATAGTAAAGTTTTACTCATAGCCAAGAAATTATCAAACTTCCAATTCAACATCATCTAAAAAGACAAGCAAGCCCCCACCCTCATCTAGGTGGATTCTCCCAACAATAATTATGTTGTTTGTTTTAATTTTTTTTTTCTAAGAAGAAGTGTAGGCTATATTATGCTCGATTCTCCTAACAATTAATTATGTTGTTTGTTTTAATGTTTTTGTTTCTAAGAAGCAAGTGTAAGCTAAATTATGTTGTGAATAATTCTACTATGTTTTATTTACCAATCTATAGAGTTTAAAACTGGATTACTTAGATAAGAATTATAAGACACTTCAACTCCTTTTTATAATCTCAAACTTATTTATATATTTTTACTCTAATCCTCCAAGTAACAAATAAGTAAATATGTAGTGACTTTCCAATTTGTAATACAAAATTAATCTAATTAATAAAAAAACATATAAATAAAATTTTAAAAATAAAAAATAAAAATATTATAAGTATCTTTAAATAATTTATAAAATAAAATACATAAAAATATTTAAAAATAAATTAACAATAAAAAAAAATTAATAAACGTCTAGTAAACTCAAATTTCACCTCTAAAATAAATTAAAAAGAAACTTTTTCTAATGCTACATTTGAAAATAAATTCTAAAATAATTTAAATTTTAGACACACTTGAAGGATATCCTTAAATAATCTCTAGAGTTTTTCTCCCCTCAACGATAAAACTCCCATACGACCAGATTCTCATAGCTAGAAATGATTTTACTACAGTTTATAAATAAATTATTGATCAAATTTGAAAAAAAAAACAAATCCCAAAGCTTACGTGGATGCGCAAGAAACCCTAAATGTAGAGTATTATTTGAGTGTAAAGCCAGCTATTCCATGATGATTGAAGCATAAGAATGATTCCAAGGTTACTAGGGCCCTTGAAATTCAAAGAGACTTACCGTAATAGTCAAATATAATCATTACGAAAAATAGAATTTACAGCAGTAAAACGAGGGAATGATAACTTGGCAGAAAAACATGTTTCTAAGTGAAATTTTTGATAACGATTTTATATTTTATGTATTGCAATGAAATTTTCAAAGATTAAATCCAGTTTGAATCAATCGTTCTTATCTGGTTTTACTGTAACATTTACATTTAGCAGCAGTATGTAAGTATTCATGTAACATTTACATTTAGCAGCAGTATGTCAGTATTCATTTAATTACTGTGTGAGGCTCTCATAATGGCGGTCATCGATTAAGTTGAAAAGGAAGATTTCAAGCCATCATTTTATAAATATTACAAACTAAATACTAAAAATTATTAAATTACAAATTATATTGTAGGTTAAAACTTTTAATAAATTAAATTGCGAAAGCAAATTATTCACCAATTCATTTTGCTTAAATTTCTTAGAATCTCTTATAATTAATGAAACCTCATATAACCTTATGAATTGATAGTTTGAAAAATAAAGTGTGTTGTTTTTAGCGGATTCAACTGAAATGTTTCATTCTTGCACTAACCATGTGCATGCAACTATCCCCATAATGTCGTTGTTAGGGGATTCAATGGGCGTTTTTGTAGTGCCCATCTGCATATAGCTATCACCCTAATTTCGAATAACAAATGATAATTCCAAATAACAAATAACTGCAAGGAATAATATTACCCACAACATTACCACCATTCTTCTGTGTAATTTCTTAATAATTCAATTCCTAGGGGGGCTTGCAAAGGAGGGTCATTATGATTGCGAGACGAATCTACGCCAACGGCCCATGACTGTCTTATTCACCCCACATAAATCTTTGTTGCTACAGGTAGTTACTCACCCCACACAAATCTGGTGCAAGTAAGAATTTAGGTTATTTTGTACATTTACGAAGGGGGTCTTTGTAATTCTGGTTGTGAGAATATAACTGAGCAAGGATGAATTCGATTATTTCTCAAACAGTTTTCCTATGTAACTGATTAATAATAACAGTATTTAATCTTAATCTTAAGGTAGACACTATTTCAATCGTCTAACATCAAAATCAATGGTTCATAATGGTACACGTAGCAGTCTAGGAGAGTTGTTTTCAAATAAGGATGCTTTACAACATAAATATGTACATATTTTTTTTTAACTATATAATATGTAGAAAAAAAAATATTGTGTACATTGCAAGGCTAACAAGGGGTTTTAGCTTTTGGGCTAAATACTTGACAAGAAGATAGGTTGGTTGTGGGTCTCAGGGGAGCCCCTTCCTTATGAATCTTTGGAAGACCATAGATCTTAGGGGTAAGAGGGATACTTTCAATGAGCTTTTGACTAAATGAGCTAACAGTGCTACTGTATTTTATAGCAAGAGCCACATTTTTTAATATCTTCTTCAAAGGATCCTTATTAATTTTCTTGTAGCTAACGCTATTACAAAGGTGGTCCAACATTTTCCTTTGGTAATATTCTTTATCTAAATTAACCACAGCACCACCCTTGTCAAATTTGAGAACAAAAGCTTCCTTGTTATTGTTTAACGACTTGAGAGAGTCAAACTCAAGTTTGTTAATGTTGTTCTTGGGGGGTTTTGCCTTTCTAAGGATAATAGCACAGTCTTGTTTGATGATATCCTTACTGACGTCTAGTAAGTCTCTATTCCCATATTCAATGTCACAAAAAATCTCATTAATCGAGGTTTTCCTAGGAGCAAGAGAAAAATTTAATCCTTTCTCTATAAGACTATAAACTAGAGGGTCAAAAGAAAAACTATAAATATTAACAACCCTATAACTAAGGAAGATAAAGAACTAACATTATTATTACACTTAATGTTATTCAAAAATAGAATCTTACTATTGATCATATTATTATTATTATTATTATTATTATTATTATTATTATTATATCGAGCATCATTATTATTATTATTATTATTATTATTATTATTATAAAAATTCTTCTCAATAATGTTAGTCATTATTTTTAGAATTTTGTCTTATGTGATCCATTATAAAATTATATAGAATTATTTCAGTAATAATCACATTGAAATGAGCATTGTTGACACGTTTCGAACCAACCAGTGTGGTTCATCATCAGGACTAGGTGAGAGATCAGATCCAGACGTTGAGTTTAAGTAGATGTAGAAATGGCTAAACTAGTTGTTAGTATAACGACTAGTTTGACTTTGAAAATTCAAATAGATTAATAACAACTATTTTTATTTAATTATTTGATAAAATATATATGTAGATCTTTTTAATTTTATTTTATTTAGTTAAATAATAACAATAACAATTATTATTATTATTTTATTAACTATTATTATTATTATTATTTTAATAATTATTATTATTTATTTATTAATTTATTTATTTATAATTGAATCTATATTCTTATTATATTACATTCTAATGACGCCAAAAAAATGCCCAAGAAACAACAGACCATTAAGAATATAGGGCAGGAATCCAACACTTGCTTATATTCCAGCCGTCATCTCTTTTGAGATTAACAGGTCTTTTTTCAATTTCTAAGGGCTCTCTTAACTTACGATGATGGAAATGGTCAATCCTAGCTATGAACTTGGCCTCTTCGATGCAAATATGATGGTTAGTCTTTTCTACATGCTCAACTAGGGCGGAGGTGTGGGATCTTCCACACTTAATGTCAGCAGCATGTTCACATATCCTTTGGTTTATAGACCGACCAATTTCACCAATGTAAGGTGCCCCATAAGAACAAGGAATAATGTAGACACCTTTTCCATCCCTAGGGTTTACCAGATCTTTAACCGATTTAAGAGAGTTGCAAATCATGTTAAGGGGCTTGAGGGCAGAAGAAACCTTATGTTTCTTAAGGATCTTAGCAATCCTATCAGTGGTTCCTTGAATGAAATGAAGCCTTACACTGCAGGATCACTGGTTGGGTTCATTTATATTTTTATTTTTAACTAAAGGACCTCTTTCTGCTTTAAGAAAATCCTTAAGGCCTTGCCACTTACTGTAACCATTTTTATAAAATACATTAAGGAGATGGGTCTTTTCTCCCTCAAGGTGAGACTCATCAGAGCTTCTCAATGCCCTCATGGCTAAGGTGTTGAGGCTGCCTAATTTTTGAGCAGGGAAATGATGAGAACTAGCGTGAATATATTGCTCAGTATGGGTTTTCTTTCGAAAAACTTGATTGGAAAAAGAACCATCATCCTTTCTTGAGATAAGAACGTCAAGGAAAGGAAGGCTACCATCCACCTCATAATCCATGGTGAATTTTATGGAGAAAGAATGATTATTAAGATGAAGGAAGAACTGATCCAACTCTTCCTTACCATGAGGTGAGACGACACAAGTATCATCTACAAACCTTTTCCAAAGCTTTGGCTGGTATAGAGCTGAGGAAAGAGCCTTGGATTCAAAGTCCTCCATAAATAGATTAGCAACAATCGGGGAAAGGGGAGAACCCATGGCAACATTACATGTTTTCTCATAGAACTCACCTTCAAAACTAAAGAAAGTAGAGGTTAAGAAAATCCCGACTAAATGGGCCATATCTGAATCAGTGATGCGATTAATAACTTCAATGAACTCATTAATGGGGATATTGGTGAAAAGAGAGACAACCTCAAAACTAACAAGCCTATCTTCAGGACCCAATCTAACGTCCTCTAACTCATTAACAAAAGAGGAAGAATCTTTAACAAAGGAGTCGATACGACTTACGAGAGGCTTAAGCTTAAGGGCTAAATACTTGGCTAGAAGATAAGTCAGGCCATCAATGGTGTTAACAATGGGGCGAAGGGGAGCACCATCCTTATGGATTTTTGGAAGACCATAGATTCTTGGAGTAAGGGGGTTGCTTTCAATCAACTTATTACTTAGAGAACTCACGGAGATGCTTGATTTAATGGCATCAGCGACTGCTCTTAAGACCTTTTTTAAGCGATTTTTAGAAAGTTTCTTGTAGCTCCCACTAGTCTCCAAATGGTCTAACATTTTCATCCTATAATTTTATTTTTATTTTTTTTATTAAGAATGACAGCTACACCTCCTTTGTCAGCCTTAAGAACAACAATATCCTTATTATTATTTAAGGGTTTTAGGGCCTCAAATTCAGGCTTACTGAGGTTACTCTTGGGGGGTTTGGCATTCCTTAATATGACCGCACAATCCTGCCTGATAATGTCCTTGGAGGAATTTGATAAGTCCCTGATGCCAAATTCAATGTCGCAAATAATATCGTGAATCGGGATTTTCTAGGAGCTAAGGCAAAATTAAAGCCTTTCTCTAGAAGACTATAGACCAACGGGTCAAAGGAGAAGCTTGAGAGATTAACTACTTTATTACTAAAAAGAGGGCATGGAATATCATGGGAGTGAATGCCAAAACATGCAAAATCAAAACCTACAGGGGTTGCACAGGTTAATTTAACATGGGAACCAGAAACACTGGATAAAGAAAGTTGTTCAAGAAGAACTGAGGAGAGGGGAGGAACCAGAAGCGGTGTAGAAGCAGAGAGGGGAGGAACCAAAAGCGGGGTAGTAGAGGAATGAAATGAGTTATTACAACCATCAATGGAGTCAGCTCCAAGGTTGCTTTGGCGAGACGACAGACAAAAAAACCCTGTTTAACCACTATCACCACTCTTGAGGAAAGAAGAAGATCGAGAAACGTTGTTAACCCAAGACCGGAGAGCAGATACTTGACTATTTTTAATTCTACCCATGGAAGAACCACCAAATAAACCAAAAAAATTATCATGCCAAAGGGATTTTTCCGATAGCTTGAGGAACTTCGTAGAATGTTTCCCTTTCCGAATTTATTTCATGCGAAGTGATTTTAATGTCGAGCGGTCCGCGATCCTTGACCAAAGGATTGCATACATCTCATGTGAAAGCTCTAAATGTAACCAGAACAAATTATGAGAAATAAAATTGAGAACTTTCCTAATCCTGCCAATCTCAAAACGAACCAGAGCCATACATGCATTTAAAAATATACGTTGTTTCATAGAATTATTAAGGTGATGTTTAATCTTAGTGAATGAAGGAACAAGGGACGAATCTCTAAATCGCTATAGAAATGCCAGAATCTATGACTTCATATTGGAAACCCTTAACAGTGACCATTCGAAATGATGAACTTTAATTGCAGTGGCCCTTCCGTCTAGGGTAGTAATTTCCCAATCGAAGATGTCTCACTTTTAATATTCGTGTAAGGAAGTAATTGAAATTTTTTTACGTTCAATTATTTTTTTTCTTTTAGGATTTGAAATATTTTATTATGGTTAAAATTTCTTTTTTCTCTCTCTAAAATTAATATTAATATAAATTAATTCACATTGAAATTCAAATAATTTTTAAAAAGTATTAAAACTTTACATTTTTAATATTGAAAAGAGAAAATCCTCGAAGAGGGTGAATAATAGAAATATGAGCATGTTGGGATTCATGCCCACCACCCTAGGTGGTTCAAGAATGTGCGTCATTAACTCCCAAAGGTGGTGTGGCCAACAAAACAAATGTCACTACATGCAATGTGAATAAGGAAGTGTCTAGATTCATGATCACTTGTGCTAGTTGGTTTGTAGAGTATTGGGGAATTTTAGTCGGATGACCAAGTTGTGCTCTGTCATTTGGGAGAGTTGGTTTTTATACCTGCTCAACTTCGCAACCAAGTTCGAGAGTTCAATTTGTATGTATCAAAATTATTGGTGGTTGTGAAAATTACAGTGGAGCAACACAAATAGAGTTTGAATTTGGGACAAGTTATTAACGTTTTTGCTCAAACTCACCTTTTTTGCATGCAGATTCAAGGGTATGTTGTCTCTAGGCTCTCTCTCTCCTTTCCCTGCTTGAATCTCCCCGGCTATGTATGGAATTCTAATATTTGGGGGTTTTGCATGGTCGTCTATTTTCATTGTTTATAGTTTTCTCTCGTTAATTTATTGGTTTGGATCTTGTTTATACAATGTGTGGGCCACCCAACTCCCATTATGTTTGATTTATAAAAGGTAGTGAGATCTATCTATGTTTGTTTCTTATTATTACGACATAGGGAGAAAATATTTTGAGGGCCCTCTTGAGGCATTCTTGCCTTCTTCGTTAGCCCAGGAATTTCTTAGTTATGTAGCTCCTCCTTGGTACTGTGCATTTATCAAGCCTTTGGACTAAAGAGATATGTGGCATATGTTCCTGGGAGTGGTTTATCCCTAGGTTGCCTAGAAAAATTATGTTTTCGATTATCTGGTTTTATTTATGGGTGTATATGTTAAACCTCATAAATATTCGAGTTGTGCGAATGAAGATGTAAATAATGTTATGTTTTGTGTCTATGGTAAAGGGAGTCATTTGAAAAAATTTAGCAGCTTTGGTAACATGGAATTGGTGAAATGGTCTTTGAACCCCTTGGGTGGCAGATAAATCCCTTGTTTAACCAAATTTGTAGCATTTTTCACTAGCACGTCATGGCCCATGGGACCTGGTGTCTCAGTGTTGCTCTTCCTGTGTCTCGGAGGCCAATTATACAGTGTTTGAGCTAGTGTGTGGGTTATATCCTTATATTTTTGTCGTCTTTACAGTCTTTAGGGTAATATTTTTTGGTTGCATTTGAGGGTTAAACAGACTCAAAGCGAAAGGAAGAACACAATGTAATGTCAACGAATGTGGTGTCATAGAGGTGGGGGTGGTGGTAGGGGCCCACAAGGGCAAAAATGGGGCCAAAATCAAGTCAGTGAAGTTATATAAATGTTCAATTCTAGCACCTTAATGGTATTCATAGTTAATTGCACCATTTGGAGGACCTAGCAACAAGAGATAGAAAATCAATGTCTGATTGTGAGTTGGTGGACGAGTTTGGGAAATTGGTAGCATATTTGGGACATATGCAGGGTAGAAGGAAGCAATATATTCAATCTCTCTTTATATATTGTAAAATGAAATCATTGATGGGAATGATTCTGATGGGGATGCAAGTTGACCAATACAACATATTCAACTACTCACAGATGTCAAACGAGAGTACTAGAACATGATATTTTACATGGAGCATATAGACAATAGACTTGGTAGAATTGAGTAGCACATATTTGATATTCCACACCCAACCCATATGGGATTGAGTGAAAGAGACCTTGAACCTGTGTCCTCCTATGATACTTAGTTTTACGATGTTTATAGTTTCAATTGATGGTCTGATGATGATGTAATTTTTTTAGTGACATTGTAGTTTTTTATTTTGTTAAAATTTTGGACTCGATACTCTGTTAATAGATGTTCAACAAACCTGGTTTCCCTTAGGAAAGTTTGAGATCACCATTAGAAAAATTTTGAGGTCTAAAATGGGCCCAAAAACAAAAATGTACAACCAAAATCAACTTTATAAGAACCAATAGGATTCAAGATGATGATGTCAACAATGAGAGATGATTCACCATCATTGAAGTAACAAAAAAAAAACTATTTTTTCATCTCATATTTTCAACTTATCTCCCTACGATTTTACTCAAATTTCTAGCAGGAGCACTCGTTGGATACAAAATTTAATTCATCATCCAAGGAGTACTCATGTTGCATATTTTTTATGGACCTTGCTACATGAAAAATGGACCTTGCTACATGAAAAATGAGAAATACCTGAAAAATATGATTGCAATCACGTTTTTTCATGTATTTCTCACCCATCGAAAGTATGCAACGTGGGTACTCCTTGGATGAGGAATTAAATTTTTCATCCAATGAGTGCTCCCACTCAAAATTTGAGTATAACCATATGGAGATAAGTGGAAAAGGCGAGTTGAAAAAGTAGTTTTTTTCTTTTTTCCCTCTAAAATTTGATGATGTAATCTAATCATATTTTATTATTTTCACTGTTATTTTATAATAATTCTTAGGAGGTCCATTTTATACCTCAAAATTTATCTAATGCTGCTACATAGCAGTTATGGGTTGAATATTGTAATATCTTTTTAGAAATGAAAGGATTTATCCCTTAGGTTACAAAAAAGAGAGAGAGAAGAGAAAATATAGGTTTTTTATTTTTATTTTTAATTGGTATTGTCTAGCGAAGCCACAATTTTGGCTAAGCGGAAAAATTTTCATAAGAATGCGGTGAAAAAAAATCAAAATTTTCAATCGTGGGAGTGCTTGAACTGTTTTTTTCATGGTGGAAAAGGGTTTAGCACCATCAAGAACCTCTGGGGCACCCAAAATCCTGAAGTTTGACAGTTGTAACCTCAATTTCCAAAATTCTGCCTAATTTTTTCAAAATCTTGTCGGAATTTCCATTATTTTCCAGACGAAATTGTGGCCTCGTTAATCTACAACTATTTAATTACTTTATTTCACTCTAAAGTATAAAACTATGTTACTTCATATGGATATTGAAATTTCTATTTATTGCTAAAAATGAGAGTGGCGATTTTTACATCTCTTTCATATTGGGTTGTAATATTAACTAATTAATCAAGCATATTGAAATAATTAAAAAAAACCACACACACACATATATATATATATATATATATATATATATATATATATATATTATTATTATTATTATTATTATAACATACTTTGTATTTTTATTTATAAATTATTTTATTTTTATTTTGAAGAAATATATCTCAACTCGAAATTAAGAATAGATGAAATCACATATTGCCATCATACACCTTTGGACAATAAATATAAGCTTATTTAAAAACATAATTTACAATTTATTTTAAAATATCTTCACATTAAATTTTATAAAAAATTTATAGCTTGTTATCTAACTCAAATATATTTTAAATGTTATTTTGGAATACATATTAGAATCTTCAAGTTTAAGAAGCATGGATGGGCAAGACCCTCTTAGGATTTTCACTTGAATCCCAAATTGGAGGACTAAAATCGAATATATGTTAAAAGAAAAATAAGTGTTTCTTTGATGTAGTGGAAGTTAAGAAAAGGCCTAATGGTTTTTAAGTACAGGCCTTAAGATAAAACTAATATATCATAATTTTTTTTTAATTTAGATTTTATAAAAAATAAATAAATAAATAAAATTTAAATTTAAATTAATTAATTCAAATTTTATTATATATATATTTATAAATAATTTAATTTTTTATAATTATTTATAAAAATGATTAGTTAATATCCAATTATAGTTTATGAATTTACTTCATGTATATAGGTTGTTTATTAGCACAATTACATTAGTAAATATGATTAATATCAACTACATTTTGCACTTTTCATAAGTTAATAGACTTATGAAAATAACTTTGATTAGTTTATATCAACTACAATTACTAATATAATTATGCTAGTATAAAAATACCTCTTCAAATATATCAATTATTTTTATTTTACTTAATAGTTTAAACTCTTTTAATTTTTACACTTTAAAATTAACAATCCAAATTGTATTGAATCAGTGGCTTGATCAATTGTTGAGTTTTTACAGTTAAAAATTGATCATCCAAATTATAGTGCTTTCTCTGTCAGGAATTTTCCTTACTCTATTAAATTTTAAAAAAATAAACTTTATAGTGACAATGTTTGAATCATATTTTTAATGATGGAAATAAATTCAGCACCATCAAAAAATTTTAAAGCTTAAAAATCTCAATAACTTAACTAATTAAATTTAAAAAAAAGAAAAGAAAAAGACAATCAAATAATATATTAATAACTCTTCTTCTCTACGTTATGCGAGTTAAAGTCTGTACAATCACTTCCACTATCTGTATTAAATGGCTTGATTCCTTAGAAATTCTACCTATAAAAACTAATAAATTCATGTTAATTTTGTCTGGTTTTAAAACTGAAAAAAGTGGCTTGAATGGAAATGTACTTCCTCGTCTTACCTTATTCACTTCCAAAAACTCTCTCGATACAATAAAATGAATCATGTTACATACATTTCTTTATTGGAAAAGAGATGATATTGAAAAAGGTTTTTTAAATGAAAAAATCAATTTGTTTGGTTCAATTTTAAGATGGCAAGAATATTTTTGTTTTTCTTAATAAAAGATTATGATTCCATAATTTATGTTTAATAAAAAAGTTAAACACGTAAACATTAAAGTTTGGAAAAAAGCAAATATTTCACACTCTTTCATGTTTTTATTCACTGTAATCTACTTAATCTAATTATACTGCATTAGTGATGGCCGGTTCTTAGCCAGATAAAGATGACCTCTTGCACTAACTGTGGTAGGATGGTTCACTAAGTAATTGTGACCAATGAAAAACCTTTTTCGTTGGGTAGTTTATTTTTATTTTTATTTTTTCAAGTTGAAGCATAAGTTGGCTTGGATATGAAGCTAGTTAATTATAACAACATAAAACACGTAACATTTAGACCTGTAGTGAGGGAGTACGATGTTGAACAACAAGAGAATAATCGTAGCTTATTAGCTTTAGACACAATATATATTATTGATATATATATGAGAAGAAAAAACCATAATTGAGGTATTTTTTGGATAATCCTACTAATCCAAATTTCTAGTTGGACTCCTTAATCCAAAATGATGACCGGTGATGAAGCAGTTGAATTTTCTTGAGGGGAGGCTTGCACTAGTACAATGATGACTCTCGGTCCTTCCAGGTTCTCATTAGATTCAGTATCTGAGTTTGAGACTATATAGCGCTCAATGCTAGATAGTCGAGCCACTATGTCGTCTAAATTATATCTGATGCCTCTCAGAATGCATTTGATATCTTCCTGGCCAGAAAAAAGTTTATAGTTGTCAACTTGCTTGTCTCTAATGACCATACTCATGAGGGTCTCCAATTGGCGGTGAAGAGTGATAGAATGTAGGAAGTGCAGCCTTCCTCAACGAAAGTTTCTCGGGTTCAGAATCCATTTGAGCCTGCTATCTGCAATGTAATAATCAGAAAAATACTCTCAATATCCAAATTCTTTGGCCTCGAGCTTAAGAATTTCTTTGCACACCTCCAAAGGTTCCACATTAAAATAATTTGTGATCGACTCCTAACCGAATGATCTCCTATGCCGCGAGGAGGAGGGCCCCGAAGAGTCCCCTTGGCAACATAATGTGCAAATACTTGGATCCATAGGAAATACAACAGGACTTTGAAATAGGAAATTAAGACCTTGACTAAAATCCCATCAAAACCAGATGGAAAAGGACCCGGGGTACCATACACCACATACCCCAACCGGATAAGGAAAGCAGATGCTTGTTGGATCCAAGTTCTCAAAAGTCGTCAAGGGGAGGATTG
This sequence comes from Pinus albicaulis, assembly GCA_034641835.2. Classification (NCBI taxonomy): domain Eukaryota; kingdom Viridiplantae; phylum Streptophyta; class Pinopsida; order Pinales; family Pinaceae; genus Pinus; species Pinus albicaulis. The sequence continues at coordinate 337,010,487 of CM076583.1, forward strand.
CGACAAGCCCAAAGGAGGGACCAGACCAAGAGTTGTGTAATAAAACAACAAAAAACATTGGCTCCCAAATGAAATAACCATCGTAAGATGGGATTGTATAAGGACTGAGGAACGACCAGACCAAGAGTTGTGTAATAAAACAACAAAAAACATTGACTCTCGAATGAAATAACCATCGTAAGATGGGATTGTATAAGGACTGAGGAACTGCAAACTACTAATATTTTTGACCTATTTAAATATTCCTTGAAGAAAAAACTCGCAATGGGATAGGGAGACTTAGACAGATCTGGATGCAACACTAGATCCTGTAGTCTTAACCAGAAAAACTCTCTACAGACAATGTAAGAGTTGATATCCCATAACACGACATTAACAAGACCACACAGACACCTGGAGGACCAATTGGGTTTACAATATGTCCTTTTATCAAACAAACTTCCCACGAATCTATACAACAGATACCATAATTCAACCCACGTGAAACAAAATGACCAGTAATCTATATCTCCCTTGTCTTTCGCGAGTAGTTGAAGGGGTGTGCCCTTGAGACCACACTACTTAACAGTGTCACTACAAAGGGACTTTAGATAAATTCGTAAGGACACGCTCCATAAGAGACTCGCTAATAGCCTTTTCCGCCACCCTACAAACTCCATCATGCAGATAAAAATCCCCCGAGACGTGAGGGAGAAAACACAACGTTCCTTTGTGTGCCAAATGTGGGATCTATATTCACAACCAGTCACTTGGATTTGCTCATTAAAAAGCATATTATTGATGTCAGACTGAGGGGCGAGGATGTCCAATCCACCAGGAGCTTGGCATGCCATCTCCAAGCCTACAAAAAGTAGGATATGAACCAACATAATAACACACACTGGTTGATGCATCCACCTAGAGCCTGACATGCCATCTCCAAGCCTACAAAGAGTAAGGAATGAACCAACATAATACCACACACACCGGTTGATGTATCGTGTTGTGGGCATTTATTGTGCATCGAATAGCTATAAGTTAATCCTTAAAATGAGCAGCTCTCGTGCGACGCATGTGATCATTTCTGCCATTTGTTATGCTCTTTTCCCTTCTTGAGGGTAGCCATATTTATGACCAAACAATGTTTTTGCATGTTCATAATTCACCTAGTTTCTAGATACCCTCATGACGATGAACGATGGCGGCTTATGTTGTTGGAAGTAGAATTATTCCGAGAGACACCCCCATTGGGTACTTCATTGGGTAGTTTCGATTTCTCTCGTTGTGATCACTTATTAGAATTTATCAACAATTGCTTTAGTTGTACTTTTAGTTTTATGTCAGGGAAAATATTTTTAACCATATCATTTATTGTTAGATCTAAGACTTTTGTGATCCATAATGTAGATGAATGTCTTTCAGATTAATCACATCATTAGGATTCGATCAACATTTCGAACCATCTAATGCAGTTCATCCTCAGGACATCCCAAGGCCTTAAAGCCTTTCGAAAGGCCTATAAAGGGTTGAGTGGAAAACCTACCCAGGTGGATCCTATCTCCAAGGTCCATCTCCCGTTTATCCAAGGGACAATGGACAAAATTTCACATGTCCTTAGAATAAATAATGTCTCCTTTTCATTCAAACCTCTCTGTACTATTAGAAATTCTCTTTGATATGTAAAGGACCCTATCAACCCTAAGAACATGAAAGGAGCTTATATGGTTCCTTGTTCCTATGGTACTCCCTATATTGGAGAAACAGGTCAATCCATTAGACAAAGAATCCAAGAGAATGTTGTAGACATTAGACACAATCGGTCCCACACATCAGCTCTTGCAAAACATGTGGAAAAATTGTGTCACCATGTTTGCATTAAGGACTCCAAATTCGTTGCTAAAGTCGATCAGTTCCACAATAGGAAGTTGAGGGAGACAATTGACATTGAAAGGCAGGCTAAGAATCTCAACAAAGATGATGGTTGGAAATTAAGCAAGAGCTGGACTTCGGCTCTCTATAGGTAATTTCTTTCCCACTATGTTGAGACTCTTGATGCGTGTGGTCTTTTTATTCCCCTATACTTGTTTATTATTCTTATTATCTTTAATGTTTTTATATTTATTATATATTATCCTATGGATTATAATAACAATAAATAATAATAAATATAAAAAAATTTCAACCTCTTAAAAAAAAAATTTATAATTTTATCATCTCTCTTTAACTTTATATTATCCTATTATATTTAATTAAAATTTTATTTATTAAATAATTATTTGATATCATTAATTAATAATATCTCTTAACAATTAAAAATTTTTAATAATTTTTCCTAGTAACTAATTAACTAATTTAAATAACTACTAGTTCTCAACTGTTATTTCCAAGCAATGACACATCCACACTATTTATTCATTAAGGTCTATTAGCTTCTCCACCTTGTCCTAAGGATTAACCATATTAAATGGTTAGAAACATAGACCAAATCCTAATAATGTGATTAATCCTAAAGACATTCATCTATATCATCTATTCTTAAAATTGTGCTTAGCTTTTTTTATCATTCATTATACATAGAAATTAGCTTTAATTCTCTCACTTTCACATAGGTGTTACTCTATTTTATTCGAAGATGATATAGAAGTAACATAACAAGTTATGTACCACATTTAATTCACTTTTTCATTCACAAAGACATTTATTGAAAAAACCCGCCATCGTCGTTTAAGAGGAAGGTATTTAAAAACAAGTGGGTTCAGAAGCTACTGACATATTCCACAGTCCCTTTTGTCAAGCCATCTCCATTAATGGGTTGATGTCTTCTTGCAGGCGCACTTTCCATACATCATGAGGTCCTCTGCCATCTCCTCGTCACTGCTCCACTGATGTTTCCTATTAATTAGTGTTGTAGCCTAACTAGCATGCTTTTTTGCTATGAAAATTATGGAAATTTTTGTAAGATTTTAAGAAATTATGGCAGTGATTTTTGTAAATCTAGGTTATAGCTATCAAACTTCAATATTTTGGGTGTCCTAGAAGTTTTTGATGGTGTTGAATCCATTTCCACCATCAAAAATATGATTCAAACACTGCTAATGGAATTCTTAGATTTTTTTTCCCAGATTCTGACCACTTTTGGTCGTCCAAGGAATTCCTCCGCCTCTGTAGACAACTCCTTAATTAGTTTGCTACTATATGGTCTACAATATATTATTTCCATCGAGCAACCATTTTTCCCCAAAATTTTCCCACCATTTAATCCTAGTTCTCAAATTAACTAACGTACCACACCTTTTCAGAATATCGTGTAAGCGCGAGCTAGAAGATTGGTTTTCCTTCCTTTATTTTCTTTAGGTTTTGAGACCATCATTATGGAGGGCTCCCAAATCATTTTTCTATAGCCTTATTGATCCATATTCATGCAGGAATGCAAAAAAATACATATATAACCATTAATACAAAGATGCAGTGGAAATAAGACTTCATTTCATTAATATCAAAGAACTGAAATTTGTTTACACACAGAATGGAAATAAACTAGCTAGGGCGTTGGCAGCTTATCTTTGAGAAGAGATGTTGCAGATACAAGCCTCTGAACTGAGTTACAATGAGGCTTGAGGGCCTATTTATTATTTAGAAACAATGGAAAACTCTAAACATCCAAAAACTTAACCCTAGGAGATGAAGAGCCAAAACTATGGGCCCCGTTTGGGAAAATTGGTGTTTCAACTTCCCGGGGACGTAACTTTGGCATACTATCTCCGTTTGACGCACATGATATATCATTAGAAAGATCTATCCAAGGACTACAACTATTGTCGAAAAATGAAAAACTGAAAGAGACAATGGTGGGGCCCCAAGTGGAATAGGTGGGTGGCCACCAATACCCACCTGGATCACTTATTCGGATTAACTCATCCACCCGATCATAGGTCTATCATTTTAATCGATAAATCATCAGATTTAGTCAGACAGTTATGCCATTGAGAGCTCGTAGATCTATATCATTATTTGATACATTATTCAAATTTTAAATTTGCAATTTAAGATACAATTCCTTGGACAATGTATCTTTTTTTTTTTGTAAGTTTGGTAGTACCTTTCATTTTTTCTTTTTTTTCTCCTTTTTTAAAATTTGTTTTTTACTCTATCTTCATCAACATGTCTAGATACATCACCCCGATCGGGGAAGGGAATTGGACCTGTGCTAAGTGTTATAACATCCTGCCTCATCAATGTTTAACCAAGACCCCACGGACTTGGAAAATGTATCATTTATAAATAATCTAATTTATTTTTTATATTAAAAAAACAAATTTATAAATATTAATAAATATTTTATTCTCAATAATAAAAATTAAGATATTACCTATTAAATGCCTTTATTTTATTTTAAGTGAGAAGAATAAATGTTATTATTTTTCCAGCCCAAATTTAATTCCAAATATAACATATTAAACTTATTTTATATATATATATATATATATATATATATATATATATATATATAACATTAACTTCTTTAATTTCTTTTTTTAACAATAAATTTACCATCATTTTTCTATTATATTTTCTTTTATGAAAATGATAATTTGGATCTTCCCATCTATCCATGAAGAAAGGAAATATAACTATGAAAATATAAGAAAAAGAAAATCATAATTTGTATCTTCCAATCTACCCATGAAGAAAGGAAATATAGATGTGAAGATATAAGAAACGAAAATAATTTTCTTCATAAAAATTAAAATTAATATCCTTTCATCTTTTCATGTTAAGACATGGTTGTTGGTTTTTAAATGCTCAAGGTTGGGTTTTTCGATAGTTATTCATAATTTATTATTGTTATATTTTTTTTATATATAAAAAAAATAAAAATAAAAATTTGAGTAAATATTTTTTAATAAAAATATGTATTTGATATTTAAATTTAAGAACTATATTATATTGTTTTGGGGCAACTCAATTGGTTAATATGAGAAATGTGAAATTGTTGAAACTCTAAATATCTAGGTTTAAATATCCTTGTTGTGACCCTGGCTCCAGGGAGGGGGACATATCATATCCCCCCAAAGTTTTATTGGTAGTTACGTGTCAAGAGGGTCGTTGGGTTCCTCTGGGATACAAAAAGAAACTATATTATGTTAGTACGTTGTTAAGTTTTATGATGTTTGTCAAAAAAGAGCTTTACAAAATCTGGTTATGTTTCAAAACCTTAATAATTGTTTTTCTAGTGGCCCTCTTATTGCTCTTCTTATGGTTAGTGCCAATAGAGGGAATGGAGCTCCTTCACACAATGGTATTACAACATGTTACAATCGTTTCGAGTAGCCTTCTGCCTCTAACCCTAATATTTCTTGCCAAAACCCTAATGTGGAACAATAAAATGTTTTGTTGTCTAATACCCTGTCACATAAATAAATGCAAGGTAGCTGCTTCCCCAAAGCAACAATAGATCCCAAATTCAAATTTCAATCCAACCATATTGGGGAATATATCCAATACATGTGAGACAATGCTTTGATTGGAAAATTTTGGGTATTCATAGAAAGCACTCTCCCACTAGATCCATCTAAAATGGAAACTCGAGGGGCATATTAAAATAGAAGTAAACACCAAAAGATTCTTCACCATTGCATTTGTAAATATTAAGTCTAAAACTTGTTTCTTTGAAAATTCCTTGTACTTCTTCAACTCTGACAGGATATACTCGTGCTTCTAGATGGAAATATGTGTATTTGATAAGGAATAATTCATTGCATCTATGGTCTAGATCAGAATGTACTCACTACCATGGGAATTCTGAGGCGAGGAAACTCTAGCTAGCATTGGAAAATCCCTCGGCCACTTTTCAAAGCCTCGGGAAAAGAAAAACAAACCAGGTATATTTCTTATGCTTGTATCTATGTTTACATGAATATATCATAATCGCTTCCAGATTCCATTGACATTTACTATCAAGATCAACTCTGGAAGAAAAGTATGGATTATTACCATATCCCCTTTCGTTGATGAATATTCCATGAGTATGGTGATCTCTACAAGAATTATCATGTTTTGGATGCAAATTCTAACCCTAATCTTGTCCCTTCCTCTAATGAGAATGAATTCACAAAAGTTGAGGGAAAATGCAAGGGCCCAAAAAACCCTCCCCCATAGCCTACATACATGAGGAAGCAACCACCCACCAATAATTTTTTTGATCCCCTCTCCTCCTTGGAAAACCAAGACCCTCCCTTAACCTTGTTGTCCCTAGAAATTGACATGCATAACTCTAATATGCCACTGAACACCTATGCCAAGCCACCCTCCCTCTGCATCAATTTATTCCAAAAAGGAACCTTTATCTCTCAATGAATCTTAAAAATGTTGTGTAATTGGACTCTCTTATACTTCCTAAAATCACTAAAGTCTAGAAAGGCAAGGATCCTAGCACCCTCCCGCAACACCAAGTTAAGGTCCTAAGTTGACCATATCTCATATCCTATCAATCTACCCCAAAATTGTCATCGAGGTAGCTTAACACTAGAACACTAGGAATCAAATCCTATCCAATGAAGGAGACAACAAAACCCCATAGGGAAGAAAAGAAAAAAGGTAGAAAAAGTTATCAACGGGTCTTAGAAGAATTAGGAGATATGGTGGTCAATTCAGAGCAAATCAAAGTAATCTCATAGGTTTACTTTGCCACCAACACACACCCAACATGAAGATCATCTATTGGAACACCAAATACCTCAATTGCAAAAAAAAAAAGAGGTTCCTTATGGAAAAATAACTCTATGAAAAGCCTAATGTTATGATGATTTAGGAAACCAAATATTCAAGTGATTTCATTAATAAAATAACCAATAAATGGGGTATATATTTCAAATTGGTAGATCTTGATTTCAAGGGAAAATACCACGACCTTGCCATAATTTAGAATGACAAGGAAGTTCCCATACTAAATATGTTTGTTACATTTCAAATCCTCCCTATCTAATTCCAACAACTGGCACTCCATTGAAACTTGCTACCTATCTAACATCTATGGACCACCCTTATCAAAGGATAAATCCATTTTCCTCTCCTCAATTTCTAGCACTAGTAATCTACTCTCCTTGGATCCTATATAAACATATTAACCTGATAAAAACCCTAGAAGAAAATAGAGTTTCCATAATAAAACATGATGAAAATTTTACTCAGTTTTAGGAAACATCGACGACTTCTTATGTGGTTGATTTGGATACTATAAATGACACCTTCACTTGGAACAATCGGAGAGGAGGTGCCAGAGAAGTGACCCCCAAACTCGCATTAGAGAAATTTTCAGGTCTAAAATGGGCCTCAAAACAAACATATACAACCAAAATCAGCTTGATAAGAACAAATAAGATTCAATATAATGATGTCAACCATTGGGGGATGATTCACCATTTTTAAAGTAGAAAGGTAAAAAGATTAAAAAATAAAAAACTAAATTTTCAACTCTTATTTTCAATTTATCTCCCGACAATTTACTCAAATTTCGAGCGGGATCAACACTCGTTGGATGTTGAATTTAATTCCTCATGATCCAAGGAGTACCCATGTTGCATACTTTTAGTAGACCCTTCTACATGAAAATTGAGAAATACAAGAAAAAACGTAAAATAAATTAGTGCTCCCACTCAAAAATTGAGTGAAATTGTGGGGAGATTAGTTGAAAGTAAAATTTGAAAATTAGTTTTTTTTTCATTTTTTACCGCTAAAATTTGATGATGTAATCTAATATTATTTTATTATTTCCAATATTATCTTATAATATTCCTTAGGAGGCCCATTTTAGGCCTCAAAATTTCTCTAATGATTGGTTCCTAGTCTAAGAATCCATCATGATCTAGGACATATTTTTTAAGGCATTTTTTATCCCCAGTCATGGCTATCATCATTGGTTTATATTTTTAAACATTTACATCAATACTTGTACAAATAATCATCCCTTTTGTTTAGAAAAATTTTGGTTTCAACATCCATAGTTCTAAGTCAACATAAAGGATTTGTGGGAAGAATATGCAACATTGGAAGGTACATGAATGTACAAACTTAAAATAAACTCAAGTACATCAAATGAGAGCACAAAGGTTGGAACAAAACAAAATTTGGAAAAAAATTGGATGAAAAGCAAAGACTAGAAAATAAGATGGAAATTATATAAGAGGAGGCCATAATCCATGGAAAATAAAACACATTAATTAAATGAGAGGCTACCACTCTTAGCCAACTTGAGGAGCACTAGAAGCAAGAAGAACTACTTTGGTGACAAAAAACCAAGGGGTGATGCCTTAGAGAGGGGGAAAGAAACACAACTTTCTTCCTGAAATCTATGTTGCAACATGGCCATCATAATTGCATTTCTTTCCTTAAAAAACATTGATTTAAATTGCAAGAGCATCGAGATATAGCTCAAGAGCTAAATGGATACTATCAAGATTTTCTAACATAACCCAGTCCCAATCGAAAATAAGTGATCCAAGAAATAATCAAGAATATCCCTTCCTTGGTAATGTGAGAATAGAATGAGGATATTCTTAGAGAAATATCCTATGAAGAAATGGAAGCAATAATCTAAGTGATTCCCTAGAAAAAAGCTCCCATTCAAAATGGCTTCATAGTAGAATTCTTCCAAATTTGTTTATCCACAGTGGGTCAAGATGTTTGGCAAGAATCAGTAGAATATAGACCAATGAAATACACTCAAAAATACTTAGACACCACCTATCTCGCATTGGTGCCTAAGAAATACAAGGTGAAGGATCCCAATGGATATCGACTCATTGCATTATGAAATGACATATATAAAGTCACTACTAACATCAGGCTAATAGGCTTGAACATCTTCTTCCAAGGCTCATCTCACCATAGAAAATAGGTTATGTCAAAGGAACCCAAATCCTAAATGGCATCATGGTCAACCATGAAACTATCCACTATTTGAATTTCTCAATAAAACCTCGTATGTTGCCCAAATTATATCTCTCAAAATCCTTCCATAATCTCAAGTGGTAGTACCTCTTCAGCATTCTTAGAGCCTATAGATTTGATCAATAATAGATCGAATGGATTAACAACATGATATCATTAGCCTTCATCTCTATCCTTGTAAATGGATCCCCTACTAGTCCATTCAAATCCTCAAGAGGCATCCAGTAGGGAGACCCACTTTCACCTTTCATCTTGATACTAGTAGTTGAAGGGTTTGGGAGATCTCTCAAAGTAGCGACAATTGAGAACAAAAACAATGGTATTTTTTTATTTGGATCAGACCTCCCATTAACTCATCAACAATTTTTTGGTGATACAATGTGCATGGGCAATCCTACCATCCATGAGGCAAGGAGTTTCATGCAAATTCTGGATGAGTTCTCCCAAACTTATGTATGGAAATCAACAAAACCAAATCTCAAGTATTCTTTTTTAATACTCTACTCTCTATTCAGAGACATATAGCAAGAATCCTTGGGTTCCAAATAAGAAAAATCCCCTCAAAATACTTGGGCACCCCATTAGTTTAAGAATCCCTCAAGAGGATTTTATGGGAGGAAATTTTAATCAAGATCAATAACAAGTTGATAGGTTGGAAAATCTTCTCTCTCAATGCAGTTGTACGATTCTTACTTCTAAAAGTAGTTCTTCAGGCCCTCCCCATTTATCTTTGCTCCGCACTCATGGCACCAACCTTGATCTTAAAAGAAATATGTTTTCTACAGTGCTCTTTCCTCTAGGGAGGAGTCAAAATGGAAAAAAATGGCCCCTAATTACATGGGACATACTCTGTTTTCCAAAATTAAAAGGAGGATTAGGCTTGCGCAACCCCGCCACCATGGAAATTCTTAAGAGCCAAAGCATGGAAAAGATGGTAACATGGAGGCTTAGATATATGTATCAAACACATATGGAATTGGAAATATGGCCCTCACACCCCCCCTTAACATCTCATCTAAATCGATTTTCACCTCTTTGGCTCATCCATATGGACATTGGCCCAAAAAGGAATGTATGCAATTCAACAACATCACTTTTGGGAGGTAAAGGATGGGAGCACCACTCTTTATTTTATGATTCATTGAAATAGTTCCCTAAGCTCTCAGATCAACAACAACTAGATAAAGTTCACCTACATATGAATGCACGAGGCCTAATAACTAAAACTAACTATTGGAAAGGCACTGGCACAATCCAAAAGTGGAAGAAATGGATACCATAAGAAGAATGGTATCCCAAGATAGAGGAGGAATTGTGGAATCAATTTTGGCATAACCTCCAACAATGATGAATCTCATACTCCTCCAATCCAGATAAACTTTAATGAGTCTACATTTCAAAAGGATCCTTCATCATTCGAGAAACATACCATTTGGAAGTAGGGAATCAAAAAATACCAACAAAAGGTGTTTGGATCAACAGTGTTAGAAAATTAAATATTACAGAGCAATGAAACAAATAAAATATGCGGAAAATACAAGCACACAAAACACATAAAACCATAGAGACACAGATATACGTGGTTCACCCAGTTTGGGCTACGTCCACCCCGAACAGCCAGTCCTTCCTTTATATTATCCAACAAAATGAAGAGACAAAACCTACAGCAGATCCGCTGTAATATCCTCTATTCTCTCTCACAGTCTCCCTCTCTATTTCTCGCTTCGAGAATACACATACAATACACAACCGCAATACAATACCCTCATACAAAGCGAGGGGTTGCCTTCTAGGGCAAAAAACCCTAAACTAAACATAGCTTCTACCGTCAGATCATCCGCCTAATGAACGGCCCAGATTGACTAGAAATTACTATACTTTTACAAGGCAATTTTACATCTGTTTTTAGCTTCGCACCGCCCCAAACCCTCTCGCTACGGGGGCTCCATAAATTGCAGCTTGCCCCCCCCCCCCTAGACCCCCCCCGTGTAGCGTTTTAATTACGGGCGGCATTGCCGCCCCTTTTTAAGGTACAGGGGTCCAATGCTGTGATACAAAGTAAACAAGATAATCAGGCTCCACACCCAACAATCTCCCACTTGGAGACCGATTGTAGCAACTCCACCGCTGCTTCATTTGCTAGACAATGACTCCTCTTTGGACTTGGCTGTTCCTCATCTTCATCGTCATCCTTGAAGACCAATTGAAACTGAGCATGTTCTCAGTTTCTCCCTGGTTACAACTTTTGTTAGCATATCTGTAGGATTCTGGCTAGTGTGTATCTTTTCCATCTTCAACTCTCCATCTTCCAATACTGACCGTATGAAATGGTACTTGAGATGTATGTGTTTAGTCCTGGAATGAAATGCTGAGTTCTTTGCAAGATGAATAGCACTTTGGCTATCACTGTATAGTGTGCCCATATCATGCTTCTTACTCAATTCATCCATAAACCTTTGTAACCAAATCATTTCTTTACTAGCCTCTGTAGCAGCAACATACTCGGCTTCTGTTGTTGAAAGTGCAACAACACTTTTGATTTTTGAAACCCAACTGACAGTTGTTCCACCTACAGTAAATACATATCCTGTAGTGCTCCTCCTGTTATCTCTGTCACCTGCCATATCTGCATCAACATATCCATGTAGAGCAATGTTTGAACCACCAAAGCATAATGCTTGATTTGTGGTACCTCTCAAATATCTGAGAATCCATTTTACTGCCATCCAATTTTCTTTTCCTAGATTATTCATGTACCTGCTTACAACTCCCACTGCATGTGCAATATCAGGCCTTGTGCAAACCATTGCATACATTAAGCTTCCAACTGCTGATGCATATGGAACTTTAGACATATAGTCCATTTCTTCTTGGGTCTTGAGGCACATCTCCTTACTAAGTTTGAAATGGCTAGCAAAAGGTGTACTAACTGGTTTTGCATTCTGCATATTAAATCTTTTCAACACCTTTTCTATGTACTCATTCTGAGACAGTGTTAATTTGTGATTTTTCCTGTCTCTAGTTATCCTCATACCAAGGATTTGTTTTGCAGCTCCCAAATCCTTCATTGAAAATGAATTTGCCAATTTTCTTTTGAGCACATTTATTTCCTGCATGTTAGACCCTGCAACAAGCATGTCATCTACATACAATAACAATATAATATAGCTGCCATCATTTTGCCTTTTTAGATAAACACAATGATCAGAGTGACATATAGTATAACCTTGTTGAGACATAAACTTGCCAAATTTTAGATACCACTACCTTGGAGCCTATTTTAAACCATACAAGCTCTTCTTTAACCTGCACACCAATTTTTCTTTCCCTTTTACCTCATATCCTTCTGGTTGCTTCATGTATATCTCTTCCTCCAAATCTCCATGGAGAAATGATGTCTTTACATCTAACTATTCAAGATGTAAATCTTCCGCTGCTACAAGACTTAAAATAGTTCTGATTGAATTCATTTTAACAACAGGAGAAAATATTTCATCAAAATCAATACCTTTCTTCTGTGCAAACCCCTTCACCACAAGTCTAGCTTTGTACCTATGTTTTCCTCCATCTTCTTCCTTCAGCCTGTAAACCCATTTATTCTGCAATGTAGTTTTACCTGCAGGCAACCTGACTAAGTCCCAAGTCTGGTTATGCATTAAGGAGTCCATCTTTTCTTCCATGGCTAGCTCCCACTTCTTCCTACTTTCAACCTGCATTGCTTCTTCATAACATTCAGGTTCACCAGAATCAGTCAACAATAAATAATATAATGAAGGAGAGTATCGTTCAGGGGGTCTACTTATCCTGGTAGATCTTCTAACGCCACTTTCAGGTGTTTGAGGTGCATGTTGCTGTTGTGGTGGTTGCTGTTGTTGTGGCTCTTAATTATTATTATTTTCAAGCATCTTTACCTTTTCTGTGATCTCATCAAGAACTGTGTATTCTTTGTTTTCTTTTTCCTGTTTCTTTTCCTGCAACCGATTCTTATACAAGACCTTTTCATTGAATATTACATCTCTGCTCCTAATGATTTTGTGATTTTCATAATCATATAAGCGATATCCAAAATCATTAACGCCATATCCAATAAAGGTACATTTCTTTGATTTTTCCTCAAGCTTTGTTTTATTTTCTTTATTAATATGGACAAAGGCCTCACAACCAAAAGGCTTTAAAAAAGAGTAGTTTACCTTTTTACCTGTCCATGCTTCCTCTGGAATACCACCATCCAAGGAACTTGAAGGCCCTCTGTTTATTAGATAAACAACAGTATCTACAACATCTGCCCAAAATTGTAAAGGCAATCATGCATGCAATCTCATGCACCTTGCACGCTCCATGATTGTTCTGTTCATTCTTTTTGACACACCATTTTATTGTGGTGTTCTTGGAAATGTCTTCTCTGTGTGAATTCCATGCTCTAAATAGTACATATCAAACTATTTGCTGCAATATTCACCTCCATTGTCTAATCTGAGACACTTCAACTTCTTTCCTGTCTCAATCTCAACCAAAGCTTTCCATTTCTTGAAAGTATCAAATACATCAGATTTATTCTGAATACAATAAATCCAAGTTTTTCTAGTTTCATCATCAATAAAAGTAACATAATAACGAGAGCCACCAAGAGATGATACCTGAGCAGGTCCCCATACATCTGTATGCACAAGCTCTAATTTTTCGCTCTTCTTTTCTTTCCCAACTCTGAGAAATTTGACTCTCTTTTGTTTTCCATAAATGCAATTCTCACAGAAATCCAAATCAACATTCTTCAAACCTGGCAACAAATTTCTTGAGTGAAGAATCTTCATCCCCTTCTCACTCATATGTTCGAGCCTATGATGCCATAATGCTGCATCTGCTCCTTTGGAAGTTAAAGCATTAACAGAGTTAGAAATACCATTGCATAAATACAATGTACCAACCTTTTCGCCTTTTGCTATTACTAGGGCTCCTTTGGTGACCTTCCAAGTTTTATCTGTGAAAGTTGTCACACAACCTTCACCACCTAACTGCCCTGTTGAAATCAGATTTTTCTTCAGATCTGGAACATGCCTTACCTCCTTTAGTAGCCATTGGTTTCCATTCTGTTGTTTTACAAGAACTTTACCCATTCCAACAATTTTACGGGGTTTATCATCACCCAAACGAACTTGTCCAAAATCTCCTTGAACATAGTCATGAAAATATTTCTTATCAGGTGTGGCATGGAATGAAGCCCCTGAATCTACAACCCAAGAATCGGTAACATTTTCGAAAGAAAGAATCAAGGCATCTTGTAACACATCACCTGTCACATTTGCTTCATGATTATTTTCTTGTTGTGCATCTCCTTCTTTTCCCTTCCGAGATCTACAGTCTTTCTTTAGGTGTCCTTTCTTTCCACATTTCTAGCACACTATCCCCGATCTAGACTTGGATCTGCCTTTCCTTGATTTACTGCGATATCCCGAGCTCTTTCCTCTTTCCATTCTTCTTCCCCTAGACTCTGCACTCAAAGCATTACCCAATGTCTCACCAGAGATTTTCCGTCGCATTTCCTCGCTAAGGATAGCACCGACAACATCATAAAACTTTAAAGTACTAGATCCAAAGACAAAGTTACTAATGGCCATTACTAAATTACCATTCCAACTCTCTGGAAATGAGCACAAGAATAACAGAGCTCTAACTTCATCATCAAAGTTTACCCCTACAGAACTTAACTGACTGGTAACTGTATTAAAATCATTCAAATGGTCTGCAATAGATCCACCTTCCGACATCTTCATATTAAATGATCGTTTCATAAGAAATACCTTGTTTGAGGCTGAGGGTTTTTCATATAGTTTCGCCAATGCCTTAAGAAAACCCTCTCTTGTTGTTTCCCTTGAAATATTGAAGGCTACCGACGCCGCGAGGCACAACCATACTGTTCTAAGTTCCTTTCTATCAAGGATATCCCATTCTGCATCTGTCATAGTCTTCGGCTTCTTTGTTTTTCTACTCAATGGTAGGTACAGATCTTTCTGATACAGATAATCTTCCATCTGCATCTTCCAAAGCGGGAAGTTTTGGCCGTTAAATTTCTCGACCCTAAATTTACCATCTTCCACCATTGCTCCCACTCGAACCAGGAACCCTTCTTTCCTATGAGTTTATCAACGAAATAGACCTTCGGCTTTGATACCAGTTGTTAGAAAATTATATATTACTGAGAAATGAAACACATAAAAAAACACATAAAACCAAAAGAGACAGATATACGTGGATCACACCTAGTTTGGGCTACGTCCTCGGAACGACGAGTCCTTCCTTTATTATCCACAAAATGAAGACACAACCTACAACAGATCTGTTGTAATATCCTTTGTTCTCTCTCACAGTCTCCCTATCTGTTTCTCGCTCCAAGAATACACATACCATACACAGACGCAATACAATACCCTCATAAAAGTGAGGGGTTTCCTTCTAGGACAAAAAACCCCTAAAATAAACATAACTTCTACCGTCAGATCATACGCCTAATGATCGGCCCAGATTGACTAGAAATTACTATACTTTTACAAGGAAATTTTACATCTGTTACTATACTTTTATAGAGGTACACTTGATCGCCCCACCTGGACCCCCAAGCGAGGCGTTTAATTACGGGCGCATTGTTTGCCCCCATTAAGGTACGGGGTCCAATGTCGATACAAAATAGACAAGATAATCAGGCTCCACACCCAACAAATTTGGAAACAGAAAATTTGGCCAAAATTTTCCTTCTTTATGTGGCTCCTGGTCCAAAATAAAACCATAACATAGGACAATATCCAAAAGTGCAACCATCAGGGATCCTCCAGATTCCCCCTATTTCTCCTTTACTCTAAAAGTGTTGGATACATATTTATATTTGTACCTATTCCAACTACTTGTAGCTTTGAAACATACCCCCTTACCACCCATCATCCTACTAAGATAGAAAGAGGGTAGTTACTATGTTGACGGAGCCTCCAAAGTCTAGTTATGGAAATTGGGTCTAAATTTTTTTATCCTTTGCGACTTCCTCAAAACTTAAAATGGATGACATCGTGATAGCCCATGTGTGTGGGTGCTCGAACCTCATGTTGAGCACCCATCAGGGATCCATTTTTTAATATATTCTTTCTACCGCTTGATCTTAGATTCCCAAATTGTGACCGGACTCCCGGCCACCCAACCAAACCAGGAAAGGGAGACCACCTCACAAAACCCAGGAGCATCCAAACATAATGGGGAGAACTGAAAGGGAATAGGCCCTAGGTTGAGGGGAATGGACATCAAGAGGTTGATAGGGCAATGATCATACCCACACCAAGGCATGATAGAGGACTTGAGACAGAAGTTCAGAACTAGAAGACTATCTGAGGCCAAAAAACGATCTAGACAAGTCGCTATGTGACCCATCCTAGACCTTTTATTATTACAGGTATATATAAATTTATATGGCTTAAAATAAAACAGGCTAAGGGCAAGGATGAAGTCCTCCATATTTTTCTTAAGGGTGTCTCTAATGATAGACCCCCCTATTTTCTCATGTCTTCCCATGGTGGTGTTAAAATCATCATCGAAAATGCAGTTTTTGCCATACTCGGTGTGCTTTAATTCCATCAAAGACTTCCAACATTCTTGTTTCTCGTGGAAGTGAACATGCATATATACATTGACCATAGTGAAAGTTTGATTTAATTCTATAATGTTGAAAGTATTTGCAATCCAGTGAATGGTTTTTAAAGAACTTACCAGATGTAACTTCGATGGATTCCACAACGTACAAAGCCCACCCGATGCACCTCTTGAACTTTCTACCACTAATTTTTTGCAATTCCATATCTTATTATATATTGAGTGGAGTTCGAACTCCCCAAATTGGTCTCTTAAAACAAAGAGATAATTGGTCTTTCTCCATGGATTATAGATTTTATTTCCATTATTCTTTTCACTAACCCCATACCCGTACAATTGCAAGAGATAATATTCATCAATTATTTCTTGTTAGATATAGCCACCTTAACTAGACCCATGTTTATTCCATTTTTCCCACCTTTATTCCCTAAACCAGCTAGCTCCCATGGGATTGTATGTTTATACCCCAGTTAAAAGTTTTAAGTTTTTCCCTGCCTTATTTCTTTGTTCGATTTCCTTCCTGGACTTTTGACATTTCTTTCCAACACCTTGGCCATTGTGCCTTCTGACTTCTCATCTATTAAGCTTGGAGGGATAGTCGTTCTTGGTACTTCCTTCAATGATATAAAACCTCCCTCCTCCTCATCATCATCTGAAGTTTCTTTTGTATTGCATGGAAAGACTAGACAAGAGCTTATTTCCTTTTTCTTTTTGGAGTCATAGGATAGGGCGACAACAACAACGACCAAATCCATAGGGCTCCCAGAGGGAGAGGGGAAGAGAATCCCACCGCACTGGAAGGAGAAAGGACCTCGAAACGATTCGCACCCGCAATATCCTCGACCCCATCCACTTGCGTGGGCACCATCAGAGGAGGGCAGGGTGACCTGAACCAACCGCCATGAAGGAAAAATTTTTATTTGAAGATGGCCTGTTATTCTGTTTTGTGTTTCCTTTTTTTCTTTTTACCTATTGTCATTATTCATTTGGTTCTCCTGGTTGATTCTCTCTTTTATCTTGGAATTATTGGCATATTTTAGCAAAATATCCATATTCATGGCACAATTTGCATTTGAATGGGAGTTGGCCATAATCAACTTCCTGCACATGAGTCCAACTATCCATGCAAAGGTTAATTGCACCTGGAAGACCTTTCTCAGGGTCCACCTCCACACAGATCCTAGCACATGAAAAGAGGCCATCCTTTGGCTCGGGTCAATCAATATACTTTCCAAGAGAGTTCCCAGTCAGCCGAAATGTTGCATCATTCTGGCAGTGCAAAGGGAGGTATGGAAACTTAACCCATACAGGGACCAAAGATGGGACCTCATATTCTGGATTAAAACTAGGACTCCACCAGTCGAGATATAGACTCTGTGAACCCATGAAGCATGGGCCACTTCTGAACACTAAGTCTCGATCCAGCCGATTTTCGAAGTAGAAGTTATAAAAACCCTTACAACAAAAGGAAGATATCACCTCACTTGAGATAATAGGTTTCTAGTTCTTCTTAATCCAGACCTTGACTGTCCGCGGAGAGGGCAAAAGCCCAATGAACTGACCTATCAGCCCTCGGTATTCCAGCTGCAAATCTCAGGAGCGAGCCTAAGGTGCGCTGATAACAATTTTTGGGATTTCCTCAAACTGCCTCATAAATTTCAACGGACCTTGCTTCTGGAATTTGGTGGCAAAGGCCACCAAGAGGTCAAACACAACGATATCAGCTAGCAATGGCCCCGCCTGAGCTAGCACCGCCATGGCCCCAATGACCAAGGAGCCCACGCAGCGAAAAAGAATGCACCAACACTAAGGATGCCCAGAGAATGACACACAACGAAAAGAAAAAGGACCCAGTCGAACCCAATCACAAGCGGGACGAAGACCCTAACCCGAGCCTAGCCAAGGGAGTAGAAGGCTCACAACAGAAGGATGCCCTCAACAAGGGGTCGAGAAATCCACCAACAACGAAAAAACAGACCAACGCGCCATTCCCCTGCTTACTTTTCAAGATAATTAAAACTAACCAAATATGTATATTCATTATTTTTTATTGTAACCCACTTTGTATTTTTATTTATAAAATATTTTATTTTTATTTTAAAGGGATACTTGTCAACTCAAACATAAGATTAGATGGAATCACACATCATCCTCATAATGAGTTGTAAAACACATTTTTGGACACAATAAATACATTTTTTTTTTAAAAAGATCTTGACATTAAATTTATAAAAAAATTATGTCTTGTTATATAAGACAAAGATTTCGAATTTTATTTTTGGATAGCTATTATAATCTTGAAGTTGAAGAAACATGGATGGGCAAGACACACTTAGGATTTTCACTTGAATCCGAAATTGAAGGAGGGCTAAAATCGAAGATATGTTAAGAGAAAAATGAGTGTTTCTTTGATGTAGTGGAAGTTTTGAACCCGAAATTGAAGGAGGACTAAAATCGAATCGAAGATATGTTAAGAGCAAAATGAATGTTTCTTTGATGTAGTGGAAGTTAAGAAAAGGCGCAGTGATTTTGAAGTCAAGGCCATAAGATAAAACTAATATATCATACCTTTTATTTATTTTTTTATATTTAAACTCTATAAAAAATCATAATAAAATAAAATCGAAGGTTAAATTAATTAATTTAAATTTTATTATATTTTTTTATTTTATTATAATTATTTATAAAAATGTTAGTTAATATCTAATTATATTTTATGTATATAGGTTGTTTATTAGCACAATTATATTAGTAAATATGATTAATATTAATCATAGTTTGCAATTTTTATAAGTTAATAGAGTTATGAAATTAATTTTGATTAGTTTATATCAACTACATTTACTTATATGATTATGTTAATAGAAAATATCTCTTCAAATATATCAATCATTTGTATTTTACTTAATAGTTTAAACCCATTAAATTTTTATACCTCAAAATTAATAATCCAAATTATAGTGACTTAGTGACTTGACCAATTGATTTTTTACACTTAAACATCATCCAAATTATAGGGCTTTCTCTTTGACAAATTGCTCACACAGTTACCAAAAAAAAAAAATATCTTATAATAACAATGTTTGAATTATATTTATTTATAATAAAAATAGATTCAACACCATCAAAAATCATTCTTTAAAACTTAAAAAAATCAATAACTTGATCAATTAAATTTAAAAAAAAAAATAAAAATAAAAATCGAATTACACTTTAGTACATTAATAACTCTTCATTTAAAAACCGACAGACTACATTACGCGAGTTAAAGATTGTACAATCACTTCCACTTGTATCTGGATTAAATGACCTGATTCCTAAGAAATCCTACATATAAAAACTAAAAAATTCATGTTAATTTTGTCTGGTTTTAAAACTGAAAAAGTGGCTTGAATGCGAGTGTACTTCCTCGTCTTACCTTATTCACTTCCAAAAACTCTCGATACAATCAAATGAATCATGTTACATACATTTCTTTATTGGACAAGAGATGATATGAAAAAAGGTTTTTTAAATGAAAATAGATGATATGAAAAAAGGGTTTTTAAATGAAAATATTAATGTGTATGATTCAATTTTAAGAAGGCAAGAATTTTTTTATTTTTTTATTTTTTAATAAAAGATTCATGATTCCATAATTAAATACGTAAATATTAAAGTCTGGGAAAAACATATTTCACACTCTCATGTTTTTATTCACTTGTAATCTACTTATAGTGCATTAGTGATGGCCGGTTCTTAGCTAGATAAAGATGACCTCTTACACTAGTAATGGTTGGGCGGTTCACTAAGTAACTGTGACCAACGAAGAACCTTTGTCGTTGGGTAGTTTATTTTTATTCTTTTTAAAGTAAATTTTGATTTGGAGCATAAGTTGGCTTGGATATGTATCTAACTTAGGCTTGGAGGTGTATCTAGTCAATTATAAAAATACGAAACACTTAGACGAGTACAAAATGAATAGTTAAGGAGTATGATGAACAACAAGAGAACAATGGTAGGTTATTAACTTTATATATACAATAGACATGATTGAACACAAAAAATTATAACTTAGGTGATCCAAATTTTTAGCTACACTCTTTAATCCAAAATGATGATTGGTGATGAAGTAGTTGAATTTGGTTGAGGGGAGGTTTGCACTAGTACAATGATGACTCTTGGTCTTTTCTAGTTCTCGTTAGACTTGCACTATTACAATGATGACTCCTGGTCCTTTCGGGTTTTCGTTAGATTCACTATCTAAGTTTGAGATTATATAGCGCTCAATGTTAGGTAGTCGAGCCACTATGTCGTCTAAATTATGTCTAATGTCTCTGAGAATGCATTTGATATCTTACTAGCCAGAAAAAAGTTTATAGTTGTCAACTTGTTTGTCTCTAATGACCATACTCATGAGGGTCTCCAATTGATGATGAAGAGTGATAGAATGTAGGAAGTGCAGCCATCTTCTACGAAAGTTGCTTGGGTCCAGAGTCCATTTGAGCCTACTGTCTCCAATGTCATGTCAGAATCATAAAAATATTCTGAATATCCAAATTCTTTGGCCTCAAGTTGAAACATTTCTTTCTGCACCTCCATAAATGCCACATTAAAATAATTTGGGGCCAACTCCCAACCTAATAATCCCCTATGCCGCTAGGAGGACGACATTGAAGAGCCTCCTAGGCAACACAATGCGCGAAGCCTTGGAGCCATAGGAAATACGCACATGCAAAACAAGTTGAAAGGCCTCCCTACCCCAAACCAATGACTATAGTGGGTTCATAGAAACCCAGCTAAGATATACATAATGAAGGATATAACATGAGTTTGAAATAGGAAATTAATACCTTGACGAAAACCCCATCAAAACCATATGGAAAAGGTCCCAGGTACCATAAACCACATACTTGAACTGGATAAGGAAAGGAGATGCCCGCTGGATCCAAGTTCTTAGGAGTCGCCGAGGGGAGGGGAGGACTCCGATAAGCTCAAAGGAGGGACCAGATCGAGAGCTGTGTAAGAAAAGGACAAAAAAAAACATTGACTCCCGAATGAAATAACCACCGTAAGATGGGACTGTATAAGGACTAAGGAACTGCTAATATGTTTGAGCCAATGAAATATTCCTTGAAAAAAAACCTTGCAATGGGATAGGGGGATCAAACAGACCCAGATGTAACACTAGAACATGTAGCCTTAAACCAAAAAACCCTCTACATACAATGTAAGAATTGATATCCCATAACACTAAATTAACAAGACCACACAGAAAAACACCTGGAGGACCAACTGGTTTTACAATATGTCCTTTTATCAAAATAAATTCCAACTGTTCTATACAACAAATACCATAATTCAACCCACATGAAACAAAATGACCAGTAACATATATCTCCCCTGCGTTGTGCGGGTAGTTGAAGGGGTGTGCCCTTGAGACCGCACCACTTAATAGCGTAGCTGCGAAGGGACTATAGATAAGGTCGCGAGGACGTGCTCAATAAGGGACTCCATAATAGCCTCTTCCACCACCCTGAAGACTCCACCATGTAGATAAAAAGCGAGCAGTCTTTAGTGCGACTTTTTGAAGGCTTTTACGGTGGATTTTTCTGGTCTAATTTCTCTAAAATCCAGCCGGAATTCATTGAAAATAGAAGTTTGATGGATAACCTTGCACAATTGAAGTGCCCTAGCGGTTTTTTAGGGTGTTGAATCCATATATACAGTGAAAAAAACCAGTTTAAATAACATAAATCAAGATTTTAGCTCAATTGTTTTCACCATATTTCGGCACCTGAAACTCCAAAAAGTCGCACGAAAGACAACTCCGATAAAAAGCCCCTAGATGTGAGGGAGAAAACACAATAATCGTTTGTGTGTCAAATGTAGAAGCTATATTCACAACTAGTTTCTTGGATCTTACAGAACATAATTCGCTCATTAAGGAGCATACCATCGATGTCAGAATGAGGGGCTAGGATATCCAATCCACCGAGAGCCTGGCATGCCATCCCGAAGCTTACAAAGAGTAAGAAATGAACCAACATAATACCACACACTGATTGATGCATCGTGTTGTGGGAATTTATTGTGCATCGAATAACTGTAGCTCAATCCTTCAAACGAGCAACGATCGCATTAATCCTTCAAACGAGCAACTCCCCTGCCACGCATGCGATTGTTGTTGCCATGTGTTATGCTCTTTACACTTCTCGAGGGTCACCACCTTTATGACCAACGAAAGTTTTTGCATGTTAATAATTCACTTACCTGCCAAATACTCCTAACGATGGTGAACATTAACAGGATATGTCGTTGGAAGTACAATTATTCTGGGACGACGGTGAACGCTGGCAAGATATGTCGTCTGAAGTAGAATTATTCCGGGAGACACCGCCATCGAGGGCTTCATTGGGTAGTTTCGATTTCTCTGGCTGTCATCACTTATTAGCATTTATCAAAATTAGGTTAATAGATTGCCTTAGTTGTACTTTTAGTTTTACTAGTAGTCTTTAGTGCGGTTTTTTGAAAGTTTTTACGGTGGCTTTTTATGGTGTAATTTCTCTAAAATCCGGCAAGAATTTATTGAAAAGAGAAGTTTGATTGCTAACCTGGCACAATCGAAGTGCCCTAGGAGTTTTTGAGGGTGGTAAATCCATATATAAAGTCAAAAAACCAGTTTAAATAACAAAAACCAAGATTTTACCTCAATTTGTTTCACTTTTGACACTTGAAACTCCAAAAAGTCACACTAAAAACAACTCCTTAGTTTTATGTCAAGGAAAATATTTTTAACCACATCATTTATTATTAAATTTGTGCTTAGTTTTTTCTTTATCATTCATTACGCATAGAAATTAGCTTTAATTCCCTCACTTTCACATAGGCGTTACTCTATTTTATTTGAAAATGGTATAAAAGTAACCTAACAAGTTGTGTCTCATGGTTTTAAACAACGTAGTCCAAACATTTGGCATTTTTGTGCCGAGAGGTGCAATCTACAGCCCAGTATGACCCCGATGTCGGGTATGTCATGTTCTCAAAAAATAATAAACTTTACTTTTTCTAATGTCAGCCAAAGCATTAACCTAATCTTCAATTTTATATAACTTGAATATTTAGATTATATATAACTTTTTAAACTTATTAATGGGTTGAGATTAACTACTAAAATACAACGATGTATTATTTATATAATTTGAATGGATAGTAAATTATATAGGTGAATTTGAATGGATCATAAATTTACCTTTAACAAAAAATTTACCACATTGAATTTCCAAATTAAGTAAAATTTTAAACATCTTTACTCTTTACTAAAGTCAATACCATTTCCTAAATCAAAGGAAAAGAGTTAATTCAACACAAACAATCAAAATCCAAAATCTTTTAATATGTCTTTAAATTAAATATTTGTAAAATGAAACTTTAAAAAGATAACCCACATTCTATGGATAAATTAAAATATTTAAAGACATAAATATTTCCCCATCAAAGTTGTAATATTTTAAAATTTAAATAAATAAAAATATAAATAAACATGAGGTATGGTAAATAAATAAAACGTATTTTTATACTTACTCCAGAGCTATGGTAAATAAATAAAAATATATAAAAACTAGATGTATGGTAAATAAATAAAAATTCTTTTTATATTTACTCCATAAACCTTTTTATATTTAAAAAAACTTTTAAAAGAGGTTTTATTTAGATGAAGCCTATGGGACGAATACCTTGGGACAAATTAACATTGATACCATGGGCCAAATACCATATTTACAAAATAAGCATGGTAAATAAATAAATATAAAAGAGGTATAAAGAGCTATGATAAATAAATAAATATAAAATGGGTATAAAGAGGTATGGTAAATAAATAAATATAAAAGAGGTATAAAGAGGTAAGGTAAATAAATAACAATATATCAAATAGGATTATAAATAAAAATCTAATTATATAACAAGCCTATGGGCCAAATACCATAGTAAATAAAAGAGGTATGGTAAATAAATAAAATATAAATAAACCTGAGGTATGGTAAGTAAATAAACCTCTTTTCATATTTACTCCATAATACGAATATTTAAGTTCATTAGTTTACATAACTAAGAAGAAATAGAGAGAGAGAGAGAGAGAGAGTGATAAGGGAGAGATGGAGAGATAGTGTGTATGTTTAGGGGTGAGATAAAAAGACAAAGTAAGATGTATAGAAATAAGGGGGAGAGAAGAAGAGAGAAGGAGAGAGGGAGGGATATAGTATGTAGTTGGAGAGGGAGAGGGGCAGAAAGAGACAGAGAAAGAAGGAGATGGGAGAAGAGAGAGGATTAGAGAGAGAGAAAGAGAGAGAGAGAGAGATGGGGGAAGAGAGAGGATTGGATGGAAAAGAGAGAGGGAGGTAGGAGAGAAAGGGAGAGAGAGGAAGGATGAGAGAGAGGAGGAAAGTGATGGGGGAAGAGAGAGTATTGGAGGGAAGAGAGAGAGAGATATCAGGGAAGAGAGAGTGAGTTAGGAGAGAGAGAGAGAGGGAGGAAGGACGAGAGAGAGGACTTGAGAGAGAGGAGGAGAGAGGGATTGATAGAGAGATGGATTTGGATGGGGAGAGATGTAGGAAATAAGAAATATAGATAGTGAGAAGTGGAGAGAGAGAAGGAGTGACAAGGGAGAGACAGAGAGAGAGCATGTATGTTTGGGGCTAAGATAAAGAGACAAATAAGGAGAAATGGAGATAGGGGGGGGGGGGAGGGGATATAAGCAGAGCAGGAGGGATATAGTAACATAGTTGGTGGGTGAAGAGAGAGAGAGATGGGAGAGAAAGGTAAAGAGAGGAAGGAAGAGAGAGGATGTGAGAGACTGAGAGAGGGAGGGAAAGAGAGATGGACTTGAAGGGGGAGGGAGAGGGAGGTAAGAAGAAAGACATAGAGATAGAAAGGTGGAGAGAGAGAGAGTGAGTGATAAGGAAGATGGAGAGAGAGGGAGAGAGGACAAAATGAGGAAAGAGAGGTATTAGCAGGGGAGAGGGAGCGAAGGGGAAGATAGACATACAGATGGAAGGTGAAGAGAGGGAAGAAGACAGAGATGGTTAAAGGAGGGGATTGACAAAGAGATTGATATATATATGGAGTGCGAGAGTGTGTGTTTTTAGGGGGTGAGATAGAGAGACAGAAAAGAAGAGATGGAGAGGGATATAGATATGGATGGAGGGTGGAGAGAGGGAAGAATATTTCTCACACTAGATGGATTGATACAAGTGGAGATGGTGACTTATAATCCTATTTTATTATTTGCACTATATGCATCGATTTTAGTGTAGATATTTATTTCTAATGATATTTGATTACTTGCACTAGATGCATTCATTTCAGTGTAGGTGGTGATTTCTAATACAATTTGATTGCTTGCACTGAATTTGTTGATTTCAATTTATATGTTGATTTGTAATTGTATTTGATTACTTGCACTGGATGAATTGATTTCAATGTAGATGATTTCTAATCCTATTTGATTGTTTGCACTAAATGCATTGATTTCAATGTAGATGGCAATTTCTAATCCTATTTGATTTCTTTGAGTAAATGCATTGATTTCAGTGTAGATGTTGGTTTCTAGAGAGAGAGAGAGGGAGAGAGGACAAAAGGAGGAAAGAGAGATATTAGCCTGGGAGAGGGAGAGAAGGGGAAGATAGAGATATAGATGGAAGGTGAAGAGAGGGAAGAAGAGAGAAATGGGGAGAGGGGGTGATTGACAAAGAGATTGATATATATGGAGTGCGAGAGCGTGTGTGTTTAGGGGGGTGAGATAGGGAGACAAAAAATAATAGATGGAGGGGGATATAGATATGGATGGAGGGTGGAGAGAGGGAGGAATATTTCTCGCACTAGATGGATTGATATAAGTGGAGATGGTGATTTCTAATCCTATTTGATTATTTGCACTAGATGCATCAATTTTAGTGTAGATATTTATTTCTAATGATGTTTGATTACTTGCACCAGATGCATTGATTTCAATGTAGGTGGTGATTTTTAATATAATTTGATTTCTTGCACTGAATGTGTTGATTTCAAGGTAGATGTCGATTTATAATTATATTTTATTACTTGCACTAGATGAATTGATTTCAATGTAGATGATTTCTAACCCTATTTTATTGTTTGCACTAAATGCATTGATTTCAGTGTAGATGGAAATTTGTAACCATATTTGATTTCTTTGAGTAAATGCATTGATTTCAGTGTAGATATTGGTTTCTAAAGAGAGAGAGAGAGTGATAAGGAAGATGGAGAGAGAGGGAGAGTGGAAAAAAGGAGGAAAGAGAGATATTAGCGGGGGAGAGGGAGAGAAGGGGAAGATAGAGATATAGATGGAAGGTGAAGAGAGGGAAGAAGAGAGAGATGGGGAGAGGGGGTCATTGGCAAAGAGAATGATATATATGGAGTGCGAGAGCGTGTGTGTTTAGGGGGGTGAGATGGAGAGACAAAAAACAAGAGATTGAGGGGGATATAGATATGGATAGAGGGTGAAGAGAGGGAATAATATTTCTTGCACTAGATGGATTGATTTAAGTGGAGATGGTTATTTATAATCCTATTTGATTATTTGCACTAGATGCATTGATTTTAGTGGAGATATTTATTTCTAATGATATTTGATTACTTGCACTAGATGCATTGATTTCAGTGTAGGTGGTAATTTCTAATACTATTTGATTGCTTGCACTAGATGTGTTGATTTCAATTTAGACATCGATTTATAATTATATTTTATTACTTGCACTAGATGCATTAATTTCAATGTAGATTATTTCTAATCCTATTTGATTGTTTGCACTAAATGCATTGATTTCAGTGTAGATGGCAATTTCTAATCCTATTTGATTGCTTTGAGTAAATGCATTGATTTCAGTCTAGATGTTGGTTTCTAATCTTATTTGATTGCTTGCATTAGGTGCATTGATTTCAATGTAGAAGTTATTTTCTAATCTTATTTGATTTCTTGCATTAAATGCATTGATTTGAATGTATATGTTGATTTGATGTAATTGGATATATGACGGTACATTAATTTTAAAGTGATTGGATTAACAATATGCATTGATTTTAGTGTAAGCACAAAAAGTTATTGACAATGTACATTGATTTTTGTGTTATAGTAATTTAACCTATTAAGATTGGAGAGCAAGAGAGACAAGGTATCATGTTTACTACAATAGCTCGAGCTAAAGATTTAAATGGTTTACGATTTAAATTTGTTTTTTCATATAATCGATATGAAAAGATAACAAAACTAATAAGGGTGACAATAAGAATAGTAGAAGAAAATAGTTTGAGATTGATCACAATGAAAACTATTTATAGCATGTGTACATTGTTATTATTCACATTTTCTATCTTTAAACACTATTATTATCACTTTGCATTAAAAAAAAATATTTCATCATTTTTCATCATTATAGTTATTAACAATATTTATCATCTCAACGAACTGAGGTAACTAAGAAAATTTAAAATTAAAATGACCAAGTTAATCTCATAAATATTTAGCATATTTAAAATGATTATATTAATATTTGATATATTTACATATTATTGATAAAATTAATCATATCTTCGATAGATTTTCCTTGGCAGCACATGACTGAAACTAGCCTAGATCCATCTTAACTTCGGATCTATCAAGTGCCGAGAGGGATCAAATCTCTTGAGGTGCAAACCTTTCCTCAATTTTTGCACTCAAAAAAGAGGTTTGCACCTCAAGAGATTTGATCCCTCTTGGCGTTTGATAGATCCGGAGTTAAGATGGATCTAGGCTGATTTTTACAGCATTGAATTCACTTTTTCATTCACAAATACATTTATTAGCCGTAGTTTAAAAAAGCAACAGAATAGTCCAGAATCCGGCAAAGATTTTGAAAAAATCTGGAAAAAATTTATCAGAATCTTGTTTACAATGGTTAAACTTCAGTATTTTGGGTGCTCAAAGAGTTTTTGATAATGTTGAATCCATTTCCATTATTTAAAATGCAATTCAAACACTCCAAATACCTGATTTTTTGAATTTTTTTTTACCAGATTCCAGCAAAAAGTTGTCATCTGAGCTATTCCATATGCTAGATAGACAACTTCCATTTATTAAACAAAACCTGCGATAGTGGTTTAAGAGGAAGATATTTAAAAACCAGTGTGTTCAGAAGTTAGTAACATATTCCACATACCCTTTTGTCAGGCCATATCCATTAATGCGTAGATGTCGTCCTGCAGGCGCACCTGCCATAAATAATGAGGTCCTTTGCCTTCTTTGGGCCACTGCTCCACAAGGATGGAATTTAACTAGGAAATTATTTGTCATGGGGTGATTTTTCTTTAAATTCAAGATTTTTATTGAGGTTTTAAAAATACATAAAAAAGTGTGAAAATTTTCAATTATGAAGAGTGAATCTGTTTTGAAATTCCAACCCTGGCTCCACTAATATTTCCCACCGAGCAGCCACAGTTCCCCAAAGTCTCCCACCATTTAAGCCTGGTTCTCACTGTTTAACTAACGTACCGCACCTTTTCAGAGTATCGTCTAACCGCCAACTCGTAAACTGGTTTTCCCTTATTTCTTTTCTTTAGGTTTTAAAACCATCATTATGGAGCGCTCCCAAATCACTTTTGTATAGGATTATTCGGATTAACTCATCCACCCAGCCATAGGGCGATCGTTTTGATCGATAAATCATCGGATTTACTCAGTCAATTAGGCCATTAAGAGCCCGTAGAACTATATCAGTATCTGATAAATTATTCAAAATTTAAATTTACAATTTAAGATACAAATCTTTCGTTGGACAATGTATCATTTATTCGTAATCTAATTTATTATATATTTTTGTGTGTGTTTTGTTTTTTCCATATCAATTTCACTCAAAATTTGATAATAATCACTTGAAATTGCAATGTTGAGTCATAGAGTCACAATTCAAATGTATCTTAAATTTTTCAATATTTACACATAATTATTAGAAGTTAGGGAAATTTTATAAAAGGTAGAAAAGTGTTCAATCTTTATTTTTGTTTAGATATTAAATGAGGATTATTAAAAAAAATGTTATCAGTTTTAAATTAGACTATTAACATAAGTTTAGAATTTTGATATTGTTAAGATCTCATCTAATTAGAATGTTTTGTAAATATAAATTTATAAAAACAAGTTGTGTGTGACTTTCACATACATCCATATGAAAAGATAAAAAATACTATTAGTATTTCAAGCAAAAAAAAACAAGAGAGTCATAAGGACATGTTGGTTGATCTCTTGGCTAGAATGGTTAGTCAATTTTTTCCTCAACTCTCTTAATCTAAAAGTATACTTCCTTGTACCACCTATAATATTCAAATTTTGTTTAACTTTGTGCCGAATTTGTCCCATGGTCAATAAAATGACCTGAGCACTGCAATGTACCAAGTATAATGAGAACCACAACGTACAATATTCAAATGTTGTTTAACTTTGTGTCCACTTTGTCCCATAATCGATAAAATGACAGGAGCACGTGCAATGTACCAAATATAATGAGAACCACAACCTCCTTTCATGTAAACTAACATGATATCAAAATGATAAAAACACCCACTTCTAAACAACCTCCTTAAAGAAAAATAATTTATTAAATTATTGAAAATTTACAATTTAAAATAAAAATTCTTAAACAATATATTATTTCAATATATATTTATTTTATTTTATTTTACACATACTATAAATAAATAAATAAACCAACAACTAAAACTTAAATATATAGCTTCTCATATTTATAATTAAAATGTACTATTTAAATATATAACTTTTCATATTTATAATTTTCATTTCATAAATATTCAAACAATGTATTTTTTCACAAGATAAAAATTCGTAACTTTTCATTAATATGATAAGTTACATGTTACATATGTTGGTAGTATAAACTACATAACTGTCATCAAACCATCAAGTGTCCATAATAGACAACCATAAGAAACTAACAAATACATGTTGCTAATACAAGTATCAGTCACATATATCATGCATGTAAGTTCGGTGCATAACTTGGAGGGAAAAAGATAGCAAAATGAAAAAATATACACAATAGCCAGTAGATAGTTGATGGGAGATAAACCAATACCAAAATAATCTCCCAAAGTAGGTTGTTTGATCAAACAGCCTTGAGATCTGGTGCCTCATCCATAAAAGGTTGATGATAAAACCTGAATACCTATTCTCCAATCTACTAAGTAATATGCCATGTTCCCCAGTTCAGCTCCGCGGCTTCTTTGGACAGCTTATCAGCCACTTTGTTCCTAGTCCTATAAATGTGTGCCATAGAAATTGAGTTAAATAAGAGCTTGAGATGATGGACCTCCCTTAGAAGTTCAGATAGTGTGTGCATGTGGAAATGAGAAACTTCATTGAACTAGTTGATCACAAACAGAGAGTCCCCAAAAATATGAATGGAGTTGCAATGAATTTCTTGTGCAAACATCAATATAAGTCTAAGGCATTGTTCAGCATAATTTTTCGATCCAGGACCCAGTCCCATTTTTATTTTGTAATGGTGATGATCATCTAGATGAAGGATAGCACCCCCCCCCCCCACATCCTTGCGGGTTGGACGCCCCATCAAAATAGGCCCAAGGTCTGCTTCGATCAATCAATTCAGGGACAGCCATCGGGGGTGGTTTCTGTTGTTCATCTTCAGGCAGGAGGTTGTATGTTGCTATGATGGTGGAACAAATTCGGTCACCCAAAATTGCATGGTTGTTAAAAATGTATCTATTGCGGCCAATCCAAATTTCCCAGGCAAAAATCATAGGTAGGTTGCGCAACTTGGTGGAATTTGCAGTAAGTTCCCACCAAATAGTCTAAGCATCAATCAGTGAAGCACCCTGCCAGGGGAAGTGGCATCGCAAGTTTTCTGTCACCAAA
This sequence comes from Pinus albicaulis, assembly GCA_034641835.2. Taxonomy (NCBI): domain Eukaryota; kingdom Viridiplantae; phylum Streptophyta; class Pinopsida; order Pinales; family Pinaceae; genus Pinus; species Pinus albicaulis. The sequence goes on from CM076583.1 coordinate 337,041,967, forward strand.
ACCCAAATGGCCGATATAACATTACAGTGGAGGAAAAGGTGCGAGGAGTCTTCACAATTTGAAAGGTAGTAGCAGCAACGCGAGGGTCCATTAATAGCTCGTCGATGGAGGAAATCCATGGTGGGAATGCAGTTATTTAATATGCACCAAAAAAGGGTCTTGTGCTTGTGCGGCGCCTTTAGCTTCCATATGCTGTGCCACCACCAAGCCTTGTGTGGCGACTCTTTATGCTGAATGAGTGTCAGATATCCAAGTTTTGGGGTATATTGTCCACATGGAGAGTATGCCCAGATCAGCCTGTCATCCTGATCTGTGAGCCTGATGTTAGATGCTCTTAATGCCCAAATGTAGTTGTTCCAGATCCGGAGCCCGTCTCGAGAAATTTCGAGAAATTTGACCAACAGTCAGGCTTGAATCATCCAAGAAGTGTGAATCGGGTCCGCGATTTGTGCAAGGTAAAGGATTTCTCTGCGGGCTAGATGATCTCGCAAATATTCTGGTAATTTATAGAATTCACCACTACCAGACCAAGAATCGGCACCGATTCTCATAGATGAACTAGATCCAATTTTCCATGACAATCCACGCTGAATGATATGTGTGGCCTTAGTGACAGCTTTCCAAATGATTGAAGCCCCAGTGTGCGACCTAATGCGATTTCTGATCCAGTCGATGGTGTTCCTGGGCGCGATATATTTAGCAACTATGACCTCCTTCCAGAGATTGTGACTGGTGAGTAAGTGCCAACACATCTTGGCAGCAAGGCCATTCGAAAATAAATGGAGATCCTTGATCCCCCAACTGCCCCATTGCTTGGGTATGTTAATGCGGTCCCAAGCGACCCAGGCAAATGTGTAGTCCTTGTCTTGATTGTGCCAAAGGAAATGACGACAGATACATTTGATTCTATTGGTAACACCTCTAGGTAACCAAGCCAGTGTCATTCAAACAATGTATTATTTACACATAATCTAAACTTTATCTTTTTTAATGTTTTTGATCTGATTAAATCAACTTTACTCTAAAATTGATAAATATGGTTTGAAATTACGACGTTAATAGGGTCTTTTACTATGTAGTTTGCACATTTTAAATGTTCAAAATGTTCCTACCAATTATCTCACTCTTCTAATATATCATTTTATATCCGTATTTTCCATTTTGCTGTATTTTTTTAATAATTTTCATTTAGAAATTCCTTAAATCTAAATTCTTTCAATTAAATTAAATTAATAGTAATTTGTATTTGACTTGTATTTTAAATATTTTATTAATTTTTTTCTAAATAATAAAAAAAATTGATATTTTAAATTAATATTATTTTAAATTTATAAATTTATAAATATTAAAAATTAATTTTACATAATTTTATTTTATTGAGAGGTATGAGATATTATTGAATCTATTTTTATATTGGTTATACAAAAATCATTTAAAAATAATATTTCTTTTGTTTATTAAGTTATGTGAGTCTTGAGATGATTGACATGTTTACTATTTAGTTTAAGTAGTTCCAACTCAGGGGCATCTAAACCCTCGAAATCTCCTGGGTATCCCAGTGGCTTGGGCCACATAGCCTTTTGCATGGTTGAATTTTGCAGAGAAAATTTTCAACCCATAACCTTCACATCATAAATTACTCTACGCCCCATAAACATTTTAAATTAATAAAATTATAAATATTAAAAATTAACATTATCCAGTTTAATTTTATATTAAAAAACAAATTTATAAATGTTAATAAATACTTTATTCTCAATAATAAAAATAGAGTTGTCTTTAATAAGACTTTTAGGAGTTTCTGGTAGATTTTTTTGACAAGAATCAAAATTTTTTGAGATGAAGCCTTGAATTGTGTTATTTAAACTAGTTTTTTGGGACACTTCCGTTGTGTATAGTTTACCCATCAAACTTGTGATTTCAATGAGTTCATGCCTGATTTTAGACAAATTAAATCAGAAAATGTTTCAAAAATAAAATTAAAAACAACTCAAATAAAAATTAAAAATTAAGATATGACCTATTAAATACCTAAATTAAGATATGATATGATTTTAGATAAATAAAAATGCCACTATTCTTCCTACTCAAATTTAATTCCAAATATAACATATTAAACTTATAATATATATATACAAATATTAAACATTAACTTTCTTTAATATTTTTTTTACAATAAATTTACCATAATTTTTCCATTATATTTTCTTTATAAAAATCATAATTTGTGTCTTCCAATCTACCCATGAAGAAAGGAAATATCGCTGTGAAGATATAAGAAATGAAAATAATTTTCTTCCCGATAAAAAAATTAAACTTAATATCCTTTCATCTTTTCATATTAAGACGTGGTTGTTGGTTTTTAGATGGGCTAAGGTTAGGTTTTTTCAATAGTTATCTATAATTTATTATTGTTATTGTTATTATTATTTTATATATATAAAAGAAATTATAAATAATTTTTTTTTAATAAAAAAATGTATTTGGTATTTAAATTTAAGAACTATATTATATTGTTTTGGGGCAGCTCAATTGGTTAATCTGAGAAATGTGAAATTGTTGAAACTCAAAAGAGTCGGGTTTAAATACCTTTGTTGTGACCTGAGCTATGGGGAGGAGGACATATCATATCCCTCTAGAGGTTTACTGGTAGTTACGTGTCAAGCGGGCCGCTGGGTTCTTCTGGGATACAAAAATAAACTATATTATATTAGTAATTTGTTAAGTTTTATGATGTTTGTCGAAAAAGTTCTTTACAAAATCTGGTTTTGTTTCAAAACCTTAATAATTGTGTTTCTAGTGGCCCTCCTATTTCTCTTCTTATGCCTAGTGTCAATAGAGGGAATGGAGCTCCTTTACGCATTGGCATTGCAACATGTTACAATTATGTCAAGTAGCCTTTTGCCTCTAACCCTGATATTTCTTGCAAAAACCCTAAAGTGGAACAACAAAATGTTTTTTTGTCTAATACCTTGTCACGGAAATAAATGCAAGGTATTTGCCTACCCAAAGCAACAACAGATCCCAAATTCAAAGTTCAATTCAACCGTATTGGGGAATATATCCAATACATGTGAGACCATGCCATGATTAGAAAATTTTCGGTATTTTGTCTCAGAGAAAGCACTCTCCCATTGGATCCATCTAAAATGGAAACTCGAGGGGCATATTAAACTAGAAGTAGGCACCAAAAGATTCTTCACCATAGCATTTGCAAATATTAAAGATAAAACTTGGGTCTTTGAAAATGCCCTATACTTCTTCAACTCTGTCATAATATACCTGTGCTTCTAGATGGAAATATGTGTACCTGATAAGGAAGAATTCACTGTAGCTTTGGTCAAGATCATAATGTACTCACTACCACGGGAATTTTGAGATGAGGAATCTCTAGCTGGCATTGGCAACGCCTTTGGCCACTTTTTCAAAGCCTCGGGAAAAGAAAAAAAATCCAAGTATATTTATATGCTCGTATCTGTGTTTACATGAATATATCATAATCGCTTCCATAGTCTATTTACATTTACTATCAAGATCAACTCTGGAATAAAAATATGGATTATTACCATATCCCCTTTTGTTGTTGAAGATTCCATGAGTATGGTTATCTCTACAAATATTATCATGTTCTGGATGCAAATGTTAAACTTAATCTTGTCCCTTCCTCTAATGAGGATGGCTTCACAAAAATTGAGGGAAAATGCAAGGGCCCAAAAAACCCTCCCCCACATCCTACTTACATGAGGAAGCAACCACCCACCCATAATTTTTGTGATCCCCTCTCCTCCTTAGAAAACCAAGACCATCCCTTAACCTTGTTGTCCCAATAAATTGATATGCGTAACTCTAATCTGCCTCTGAACACCTCTGCCAAGCCACCCCCTCTCTGCATCAATTTATTCCAAAAAGGAACCTTTATCTCTCAATGAATCTAAATAAGGATATGTAATTGGACTATCTTATCCTTCCTGAAATCAGTAAATTCTAGAAAGGCAAGAATCTTAGCACCCTCCCGTAGTACCAATTTAAGGTCCTAAGTTGAGCATATCTCATATCCCGTTAATCTACCCCAAAATTGTCATTGAGGTAGCTTAACACTAGAACACTAGGAGCCCAATCCTATCCATTGAAGGAGACAAAAAAAACCCATGGGAAGAAAAGAAAAAAGCTAGAAAAAGTTATCAATGGATCTTAGAAGAATTAGGAGATATGTTGGTCAATTCAGGGAAAATCAAAGTAATCGCATAGGTTTACTCTTCCACTGACACATACCCAACATCAAGATCATCTCTTGGAACTATTATACTTCTGTATTTCACAGTATCACCAGGTGACTGATTATTGCTTAGATTTCCATACTGAAAATAATATTCCATGGCCATCATTTATTTTTAAGAAAAGGGGAAATCGTAACTGTCAAGAGCTTCAAAATAATCTATTATGCCTTTCAATTCAGTAGAAGGTGAAAATGTTGCTGGTAAGTAAAAAAAAGGACCACCATTAGACCATTAGCAAAAGCAAATGGGCAGAGAGGAGCAAAATTATAATCAAAGGAAGCAAGGGTAGCAGAGAAGCAGTTAAGGCAGAAAAACAACAAAGGGTTAAGTCATGCACCTTGGGTCAAGTCGTGAATGCAGGGAAAGTTGCGAAACGAGTCAAGTATCCTAGAGAAAACTAAAAGAAACAAATGCACACGACCAAATAAGAAAAGTTAGCAAAACACAGCAAAGGAGCAGTGAGGACCGTTGGATCTGAGCATCAACATCAGAGATTATAATCGCAATTTTTACAATATAATCGCGAGAGGTAAGTGTTATAAAAGTGCCGAAGTGCGATGTGCGGGACTAGAAAGACTTAGTCGTAAATGGAAAAGATAAAAGATAGGCACGGAGGTAAACGATAAAGTCTACAAAGTGTGATGTGCGATGCCAGGTGGGGACCCGATCGCAATCACAAATTGCAAAAGTTAAAAGATAAGTGCGAATGGAAAATTTTAAATACAGTGAAGTGCGATGCGCGATACTAGGTGGGACCCGAATGCGATCGCAAATTGCAAAGGATAAAGGATAAGTGCTAAGGAAAATTCAAAGACAACGGGATGCGAAGTGCGATACCGGCGCAAATGAGATGCGAATTCATCAGTGAAATCTAAACATTTTCAAGTCCTGGTAAATGAGTTGTTTACGATGTTTTGTGTAGAGGGGGTCGAGTCCAGTCCCACCTATGTACCACGTCATTCCACCCCTAGTCACCCTCCACCTTTCCTCCATCTCCGCTCCTCTTCTCTGCATCCTACGGTCCTTAACGCTTTTCGCACCCCCCTCGGTCTTCGAACTTTAAACCATCGGGGAGGGGGGGGGGGGTCCGAAATGGGTGGTATCCATTACCGCCCACTCCTCCACGTGTCACACCCTCACAATTTCACACCCCCCCCTCTCTATTATTTCTTACCACTTGTGGCCCCCTCCGAAAATTTGTTTATGATGTCCTCCATCATCCGTCCACGTCTGCCAACTGCCATCCCTCCATGACCAGGCGGATGTTGTTCATGTGTGGTTTTGTGAAGAAAGGGGGCTAAGCACGACAGCAAGACTCAACCAGTCGTTCAAAGGGTTTTCCACCATTTACCTGAGAGAAGTATTAAGGGTCGAGTCGAGTAAGATTTTTTGCAAACGTGTTATGTTATGACGGTAGAAAGACTTGGGCAGGACCTAACAAGGGGCAAAAGGTAGGGCGGGGCTGAACTTCATGATAGTAAGCAAAGGGGGTCAATTTTGGCGAAGGGCGTTCATATAAAACTGTCATGGTATACCAGCAGAAGCAGAAAAGACAGCAAAACACATCAGCACCAACATCAATAAATGAAAGTAGCCAGCGCTGCACAAGACTTAATTAGACAACGTCGATATTTTTAAAGCAGGGCTGGATGTCAGAGCCACCAAAGCTTTTAGATCCATAAAGAGCTGTTCAAAATTAATTTTATAGGAGATATGTTGTCAGAGATATTTTTCTCAAGCCTTACATGGCCATGCCTATTTGATTTCAGTTTTTTTGTAATAAATGAAGTTTGACCCAAGTAGATTAGGGCTACCGACTCAAGTTTTAGTTAAATACTTCTCAAATTTTCATTATCATAGGTGGAACCTTGTTAGACTATGTGTTGTAAGAGATCATTGTATTGGAGCACTGTAACTATTTTGAGCTGGGCATCAATAATCAAGAGAACTTTCACACGATTCATGAGCTATGTTAATGGTGATGTTCTTTCCTCTCTGTTAATGTTTTCCTCTGTCTTTTCATGTTGTGCATCCATTTCTCTTATTACAAAAAAAAAGTTTTAGATTAATATTTGCTGAGAGAGCACCTTAATACTATCTTTTTTGTTATATTAATGTTTTCCTCTGAAGTATAGTTAAAGAATTCTTAACTGCTCTTTAGCTATTACTGAAACTCACTACTTTATTTCAACTCATATTCACACTGCCAGTAAGATCCAATCTGCATAGTTAGCTTGCCCCGTGAATGCCCCTTGAAAACGTTGATTCACAATTCAGCCTCTTATGACTCCATAGCCTAATGGATTAAGCTTCACAACTCTGTTTTTCCAACCACCCAACCAATCAAAACCAACAGTTCTCGTAATCTCTATAACTAGCCTAATATCAGCAATTATAATCATCAAGCTAAATCATAAATCATAAAGAATAGAGAGATCCCTCTTTGAGTCTAGGAAGGCTAGGTCTTGGACTCTAAAGTGGTTTGATGTTGCCCTCTTTCATTTTTTCTTGCCAATCTTAAAAATTACGGAGGGTTAACATAATGGTGACTATACTGGGGACTTTATTGAAAAGTTCATTATTCATCAAAACTCAAAAACCCTAGTCGAAACACTATTTGATTTAATTATTTTCTACAGATTGGTGTTTGTAAAAATATTTAGCTTGTTTGTGCCTTAATTCTGGCTTCCAGAAGAATCTTTACCAGATCCTATCCTAACCCAAATCCCCCTGCAATAGTTGACAATCCAGAGAAAATCCTAAGAAAAACTCCCAGATCTGAGAATCAAACTATTAGCAAGCCTATTCACAAAACAAGTTCCCTCCCTGAAAACCTTACAACCTTACAAGATATTTAGTTTGACTTACACTTTGAGCAAAGCTTGTTTAGAACCAAATCTTAGAATTGGATAGCCCAGAAAGTTTTTTAACCATCCATCTTATAGCAAAGTCCTATTGGGGAATCCTTTACCTCCACTCAAACTGAATCTCAGCTTCTCCAACACTTTGACTCCCTTCAAGGTCTGGAAACAGAGCTCACCTTAGTTATTGATGATACTTATTTTCAGCAGTCTGTAGAATTATCAGCTCTGACTGCATCAACTCTTTCTGTTATTTCCAACTCTTCTCATTCTCAGTCAAATTGCTCAAGTGTACCTGCATCCCCTACCATTTCCTTGAACCTTTCCCACCAGAGTGCCCAAACCTCCACTCATACATGCACTGTCCACCTTCCTCCATTTAACCCTCCACCTCCCTTCGTCAACACTTCTCTTATCAACCCTCCTTGGGTTCCCCCACCACCAATCATGGTAGCCTGGTATTCTCCATTAGTGCTACAACATTGTTATCGATGAAATAGGTAACTTGACCTCAAAACGGGAACTCTAGCCCAAAAGTCTCAAAAAACATGAAAAAATACCCCAAAAACAAAAAGTGTGTCTTCCAGAACGCACCTGGTTTTTTTTGAAGGTCAAATTTCAACATTTTATAAAATTATGCTAAAAAAAAAACTTTTTGTTGAATAAAGGATTGAAAAAACACCCTCAAAACAAAACCAGTTGATGCTGGAATAACAAAAAAAAAAAAATTGTGTCATAATTTTGACACTTGTAACAATGGAATTAAAGACAACATATTAGGAAATTTTTTAAAATCGTAAATTTCTAACATTTTTGATAGATGATGTTAAAGATAAACAATTACATGTCTGAAGGGCTTATCATTTCGAACAATTTTCATCCATGTTGTTAAACATAAAATATCTTGACTCTAAACAACCCTAAAATTGTAATTATTGTCAACCATAACATTAAAGATAAAATTTGGTAGTGCATAAAAACCTTAATGACAAGTTGTAAATCTAAAGTTTTTCAATCTTAAGTTTTTAACATACTTGAACAATGAAATTATGGATAAATTATAAGACTTAAACAATTTAAAAAAATGAACAAGTAAATGAAAAAATTATCATTGAACAGAAACAAGTAAGAGTAATTTTAATTTTAAAGGATAAAAACTTATCTTTTTTCAAATCTTATCATAAGACAAATTTAAATCTAATTTCAACCAAAACCTAAAAATCAAGCATCAAAACAAAGTGTTCCCTTTCAATGACGCATATAATTATTAAAATTTTTAAAATTATCTTATACCAAATGGTAACAATACATAATATCATGGTAATATCACTGCATAATCTAAAAATTCAACATTAGTTTCTATTTTCTATTTTACTTATAATTAAAATATCAACATTGATACATTGAATATAACATAAATTATTTTTGTAATTCATTGTTGCATTGTCAATATTCTAAAGAGATGAATTCTTCATAATTAAAACATATAATCCAACAAACATAGAAATGTCTCATAACTTCATGAAAAATGAGATGGAAGTCAAAAATTTTATTTCAAGTTACCATGCAAACATCAATTACATGAAAGTGTCTTAGATAGTTATTCAAAATCAACCATAGGTTTTGGCACACCATCATAACCTACATCTTTAGATGAATGGCTCGATGCAGATGAAGATGATCAATATTCTTCTCTTTCATCAACTAGTGCTCCATCTGAGTCAACATGCATGCCCACCATTTCAGAGTTCAAAAGTCTCGTAGATCTACGTCTACATTCTGCAGAGTCCCATCTCAACAGTAATTGTTCTGGTAGCAATTTCTTCAAAATATTTATGGTCTACAACCGAAGAGTTCTTCTCTTTGTCAAATTGAAGTCATACACAAGTATGTTAACATCCTCCAATTTTAAGACATTTCTGCGGCAACGATTTATATTTGGGCCCTTTCTTTTTCTCTTTCTGCCAATTCTTTTTTCCACTACCATCTCTAGCTTGTACACACCATTGAAAGGGTGGGTACTTGTGGCATACCAATGTACATCAACAGTTGTAATCTCTTCATTTTAATTAATGACATTTATAACCTTGGCAATCCAGAATGGATAGCCAAGTGGATCTTCATCTGCTAACACTGCTATCATGCAACCCTCCTTAAGATCCTGCACAAAACCCCTGTAAAGGTCTTCCATGGCTTCATGTTGTGCACGTGATCTTCTAAAACTAATATAGATTTCTCTTTCCTCTACCTGTGGGGAATTAATAATAGCTTGAGGCTATTGTTGTTCAACATTTTGTGTTTCCTGATGTTCATGTTCATTTGGAATATTTTGTGGCAAAAAAAAAGGAGTCTTCAAAAGCCTATCCACATTTATTGATCTTGAAATCATATCACTTTGATTACTGAAAAAATACTCCCACCAAACTGAATCAACAACATCGAAGTACTCATATGTATCTCTAATACATCTTTTAATTTCCTGTAGACATTTAGAATAATTTATGTCTCTCTTCTTCCTTCGTGCATTATGGAGTTCAGCAACTGACTATAATAACAATATCTTTGATGAAAATATTGGACGCTCTGGAATGAACTTCAAAAATGCTAAACCTGATGATGGTCCCCATTCTTCAATAGTTGAATACTTCTTTCCCCATATAAGTGTTATCCCATCAATTTTTTTGATACGAAATTGATGCTGGAAGCTAATGTCGTTAAGTTGTTCAATGCATTTCTCCTCACCATGCGATCCAAAAATAAACTTTCGCATGTCAATAGTTTCTTCCAACACATGAAAAACATGCACTGGAATGTATGATTTCTTAATACATTCAATTAATGACGGCAGGCTCCCAACACCTTTCCTCCTCAATGTTATTGAAAAACGATTGAAAATTTGATCAATATGATCATGAGTATGCCCAACAAGAAGGAAACCAACCTTTATATTTTTAAAAATCCCCAATTCAACGAGCATGTTTAGATACCCAAAAAGAACTTGATTTTTGTTCTCACGACTTGTGTTGTCTAATTGTAAATACAAAACTTCAGGAAGAATCCCGGACCAATGAGTAACCACATCATGGATTATATTTATGGTTGGATTTGCATCATTGTGAATATTTGGAGTTGTGAAGAAAAATCTTGGAAACATCTTCTCATTAAATACCATACAACCAACCAAGTGAAACTGAATGAAATTTTCCTCCTGTAATTTTTTTGGCATGTGGAAAAAATGTGGAAGAAGTGTTTTCTTTTGGTCCATACCATCAATTATCAATCCCAGATATTTATTTGGATGATCATAACACTTCTTTCGATGTTTATACAACTTTTGCCTTTCACTTGTTTGCTGATTGCGATGGTCTTGAAGTTCTTTGACAATGGAATCTGTACATAAAATAAAAGAAACATATGAATAAATATATTTTCATAGTTGATAAGTATCAAATTTTAAAAAACAATTTTTTGAACACATACCTCTTTCTACCCCTTGACATTTATCTCTTTTTGCTTTAAGAGAAGCACATGTGCTGCAAATCCCCATCCTTGTCTTCTTAGGAATACGAACATTGTTGAATTCAGTTTTCCATATCCTTGTAAAATAAGAATATGTAATAAAATTACCAATTCCTTCAACAACTTCTGCATAATCTTTGTATAACATGAATATTTCTCATCTCGAGAAATTATTTGGAATATGTATTGTGTCTTTATTTGGCATACACTCTCCATGATTTGAAAAGAAGTCTTTCATCCATGTCTTAGCAGTATTTGCAAACGGCCCCACCTCCTGTTTATAACATGCTTCTGAATAATATGTGGGATCCTTTTCCAATCTATCCTGGATTCTTAACAAACGAAAATTACCAATTGAATGCAACATTTTGAACACCTTTCTGCAGAGCAATACATTCCCAATATGGTAATCATAACCTGCTAGTGTAGATTGCATGCAACCCACTAAATATGAATTTTGCATGCTTTTATTCATTGACATATATGTTTTCCTTTTCTCCAAAACAAAGTTGAAATCCATATTTTTCAGGCAATCCCTTCGACAACATTCACTTGAAATCAAATGAATGACAGAACTTCTTTTTGTGAGATATTTTGTCCTCTCCCTTGTATAACTGGAATGCTTTGGATTGATGTGAAAAGGTCTACTCCTACTCCTAGTTGCAATATTTGCTTGCAACGGCTTCATCATTCCATCATCCTTTGTAAAAGCAGTTTCATCACCATTAGGAGGAATATTATCCCCACTATCATCATCCTCAACATAGTTAAGAAATTCATCAACATCATTGCCTGGAAAATTTTCTTTACCATCATCAGTTGAAGAAAATATTTCACAAGAATCATCGGCACTTTTGTAACCCTGACTCAAAAGAAATTCTTCACCATCTTGACCCATGCTTTCAAATTCTTCCCTGGGAGAATTCAATTCTTCATCACCATGAGTGTCTTTGAAATGGTCCCTTGGAGAAAATGCAATATTCAGATCTGTGCCTCTAAAATTATCATTTGCAAGAAACTCTTCATCCTCCCCTTCCTCAGTGGTGCTCTCATAATCCTTGGGATTAGCCATAATTGGAAGCTTTGAATTTGTATTCACTAGAATTTCTTCATTCTACCCCTCCCCTTCCTCATTGATGCTCTCATAATCCTTAGGATTAGGAATAAGTGAATGCCTTGAATTTATATTTATTGGAAATTCTTCATCCCCCCCTTCATCAGTGGTTAAATTATAATCGTTATGATTAGGATGAAGTGAAAATTTTAGCTTTGGAAATTCATCCCTGTATTCATCAGTGGTGCTGGCATAATCCTTAGGATTAGGACGAAGTGGATATTTTGACACTACAAATTCTTCATCCCCTCTTCCTCAGTGGTGCTGGCATAATCCTTAGGATTAAGATGAAGTGCATATTTTGACTCTGCAAATTCTTCATTCCCCTCTTCATCTGTGGTGCTAACATAATCCTTAGGATTAAGACGAAGTGGAAATTTTGACTCTGGAATTTTTTCATCCCCCTCTTCATCAATGGTGCTTGCATAATCCTTAGGATTAGGACAGAGTGGATATTTTGACGCTGTAAATTTTTCATTTCCCTCTTCATCAGTGGTGTTGGCATAATCCTTAGGATTGGGACGAAGTGGATGTTTTGACTCTGAAACATTATCATTCCCCTCTTCATCAGTGGTGCTCGCATAATCCTTACGATTAGGAAGAATTTGATATTTTGACTCTGGAAATTTTACATCCCCCTTTTCATCAGTGGTGCTAGCATACTCCTCAGAATTAGGACAGAGTGGATATTTTGACTCTGCAGATTCTTCATTCCCCTCTTCATCTGTTGTTCTCGCATAATCCTTAGGATTAAACTGAAGTGGATATTCTTCATCTCCCTCTTCATCAATGGTGTCCTCATAATCCTTGGGATGAGGACGAAGTGAAACTTCTGACTCTGGAAATTATTCATCATGCCCTTCATCACTGTTGCTTTCATAATCCTTAGGATTAAGAGTAAGTGGTATAACTGGCGCTCGATTTACAGAAATTTCATTTTTCTGCACCTCATCAATTTTGTTCTCATCATATTTAGGATTACGACCAAGTCGATTTTTTGACTCTCTATTCATGGTGAATGAACCCCCGTTATATTCATCACTTTGAATGAGTTGTTGCGTGATGAAGATGTTGATGTTGTACAAAGAAAAACTTCGCTATCAAAAGAAACCATGGCTTTCAACAAGAATAGGTTGAATTATACAAATTCCTCTCCCACTTACAATATATAGCTTAAAGACTAAAAATTTCCCTCCAAATTTTCCCTCCAAAAAAATTCGCGAAAAAAATTCCCTCCAAAATTTCCCACCAAAAAATTTCACGAAAAACTTTCCTTCCAAAATTTTCATTTCAAATATTTGTTAGATGATCCAAAAATAAATTTTATCATAGGTTATAATGTTTGAATAAAATAATTATTAATTTAAGATATTAAATTAATAATTATTATTCTAGAATATTTAATAAATCTTTGAAATGCTTATAAATAAAAATTTGTTATTAAAAAATAGGACTCTAGAAAAGAGTCGTTTCCTAGGCTCTAAGTTAGGAGTAAAGTTAGTATAATAGTAGTTAGAAGCTCATTTAATGTAATTGGACAATTTTTATTTAAAAACTGATCCAAAATTAATTGAAGTTAGGACATTGAGCTTATAAATAGCTCATTGCAAGAGTGATTGTGTTGTTCGGGTGTAAACTCTTGCATAATTCCAATGTAATTATTTTTTGTGATTAATAAAATTACGTGTCTGAGGACACTTCAGCCATTATTGTGGTATCAGAGCTACGGTAATTTTGCAGTGCATATGTGGAGGAGGATTCCAGATCTACCAGTTCGTGGAAAACTCAACTCCATTGAATTGATCAGCCAATAATTGGTATGAAGTTTGTCAAGATTTTTGAACAGAAAATTTTATTATTGATTTTAGATTTGTAAATATTAAAATCAATTTTATTATCAAAAAATTCAATTGAATGTTTTTTTTATGAGAGTTTCATCGAAAGTCCTGAAGGTTGAGTTTCAGCCATTATTTTTCGAGTAACAGTAGCAGCTCCTGCAGCTCGTGGGGAGTGTTTCCTTAACCAAATTTACAAGGAGAAAGCTACTGCTCTATAACTTGTATTTTAATGCTATTTGCAAACATTTCATTTCTGAAATGTTGAAGGAGCCGTAGCATTAAAATGTTGTTATGCTGTTTAAATTATGCCACTATTGCAAACATTTCATCTCTGAAACAGTCGCAGCATATTATTAAAACACTGTTTGCAAAAATTTGATTTCTAAGAGTCGTAGCATTTTAACGAATGTAATTTGTTTAATGAGTTTGCAAGTGCCGGAAAGACAGAATCTGGCGTTCTATTGACAGTGCCGGAAAGACAGAAAATGCAATAGCATCTTAACGAAATTGGTCTGACAGTGCTTCTACAGCAGAAATGACCAACGTGAACCACAATCTCTGACATGTTACTCCACATTGCAGACTATAACTCTCTCTGTGACAGTCACGCCAGATTGAAGAGATAATCTGTTGGGCCTGCGTGTTGCATGGAGCAAGAAAAGAACTACAAAATTCCATAAAGCCGTAAGAAAATTCCAGAGAGCGATTCAGAAAATGTCTACATAGCAGCAATTGCATAAGAAAATGTTGACAGTTATTTCAGAAAACAAATGCTCGAACAGAAGTGGAAATTGACATGTGCGATGCTTGGTTGAGCAAATGATCGGTTGACATGTGCGATGCTTGGTTGTCATCCAACTCCAAACGAATCCAAATTCACATAACTAGGTTGGTTTCTTTATGCACGCAGTGTAAAACAAACAAAGTCTGAATTTGTAACACGCACCCATTGGAGTTATTTTTTTATTGTGATTGGAGAAATAAGTAGAATATTTATTTTTACTTGAAGAACATTGCAATATTTTGTAATTGGAGTTATAAGGGAGAATATTTTTTTGTTTTGTTTTGGAGAAACAAGAAGCGATATTGTAACTCAAATTAATTTTACTTTGAGGGGGGGCAAAAAAATTTTACCAAATTTTGAAAGTTTCCTTGTAAATATTTGAGAAATTGACTAAAGCCAAGTGCAAAGTTCAGTCAATTTTCTCCTATTTCAACGACTATTCAAAGGTCAAGGCCAAGCCCCGATAGTTCATTTTTTGCGTTGTGTGTTGCGTGTTGTGTTTCTCATCTTGATATTCTTTGGAGCTTGATTTGTGGTGTGAAGTTTAAACACTACAATGTCTAAGTTGATTAATTTCTTTTCTGATTCCGACAAACTTGAAGGCTCAAAATCTTACAAAACATGGCAATGCCTCATCGAAAGCACTCTCGTTTATAATGAACTATGGCATGATATTTGTGATGGAGATGTAAAGCCAAATAAACCTACAGATGCAGCTACACTAGCAAAATGGGAAGTTAAAAATGCCAAAGCATTAGCTCTCATTAAATCTTCTGTCAATGATGAAATGTGTGTCCATATCAAAAATGCTAAAGATACATGGTCTACTTTGAGAACTTTTAAAGAGTTGTTTGATACTCAGCCTCAATCAAAAAGAGTTGACCTACAATTAAAATTGTTGCATCAAAAATTGACTGAAGAAGGAGATATTCTTGAATACATCTCTAGACTTAATAATATTTAGCAGGAAATTGTTAATGTTGGTTTTCAAGCAGTAGATGATAGTTTTATGGTCACAATTTTAATTGTTGGACTTCCTTCTTCCTATACACATTTTTTGGAAACTCTACAACTAGCTGGAAAGTTAGAAAAGCTAAAATTTGATGAGCTCTGCGAAATGTTGACTCAACATGATAAAAATTTTGGGAAGAAAAATAAAGTTGGTGAAGATGTTTTTTTCACAGAGGCCAGTACTAGCAACTCCTCAGCTGACAATTCCAAAAACAAAGGAAAAGGTAATTTTAATCAAAATCAAGCAGCACAAGGTCGTGGTCTCATTCAACACAGAGGAAACAACTCCAACAGAGGCTCCAATTCAGGCATAAAAAATTCTCAAGGCAGAGGCAACAATCAAAATAGAGAATATCAGCAAGGCACAAGACAGAATCCAGGGAGAGGACAATCTCAAAACAGAGGACAAAGCAGAGGTCGAGGACAGTCTCAAGGCAGAGGACAGTCTCAAGGAAGGGGTACCGATTTGAGTCAAATTGTTTGCAGGTGATGTAACAGAGTTGGTCATTATGCTTCAGATTGTCGCACATCTATCAATAAAATTTCTAAGTTTCAACAGCCTTCAGCACAATTTGCAAATAATCAAGATCAAGATGATAATGACTCAAAATATGTCTTCACTTCTTCACCAGCAATCCAAATTTCCTCCTATATTAAGAGTGATTATGAAGATGCTTGGATTTTGGATTCAGGAGCGACTTAGCACATGACCTGTAGACGAGATTTCTTTTGGAATTTTCAAGAGTGCCATCTTAATTCCATCTTTCTAGCAGATGATAAAAAACATACGCCTTATGGAAAAGGTGCAGTTAAATTTTTTCTCACTGACATTGGAGAAAAATTAATTTCCAATGTGTGGTATGTACCCACCTTTAAGAAAAATTTGTTGTCTTTGGTAATGATTCGACAAGAAGGACATCAAATAATTATGGAAGATGGCTTAGTTAAGATTAATTCAGTCAAACATAACTTCCAAACAATGATGACAGGATATGAAGACAGAAAACTGTTAAGGATGAAAGGGACAGTTATTCCAAGGCATTCTGATTTTGCAGGGGCAGTTACTACAAGAATTTCACCTATAATATTATGGCATGTAAGATATGGACATTTGAATTTTGATAGTCTTTCTAAATTGCAGAAACAAGGGATGGTTAAAGGACTTCCAACTTTCAACAAGGAAAATGCTAAATGTGAAGCCTGCATCTATGGCAAACAGAGTCGAAAAAGTTTTCCAACGAGTACATGGTGTGCAAATAGGCTGCTGCAACTAGTTCACAGTGATGTGTGTGGTCCACTACAAAATTCATTAGGTGGTTGCAAATATTTCTTGCTATTTATTGATGATTTCAGCAGAATGACTTGGGTTTACTTCTTGAAAAACAAGTCAGAAGCATTTGAGAAGTTTAAAAATTTTTGACAACTTGTTGAAAATGAGGTCAAAGAAAAGATAGGTACTCTCAGGACAAATAATGGGGGAGAATTCAATTCAAATGAATTCAAAACTTATTGTAGTGAAAATGGCATCAGAAGGCATCTTACAAATGTTTACACTCCACAGCAAAATGGAGTTGTAGAAAGGATGAATCGCACATTGTTAGGCATGGTGAGATCCATGTTAACTTTCAAAGGGTTAAGTCCAAAATATTGAGTAGAAGCAATCCATACAACTGTCTATCTAAGAAACAGATCTCCAACTGGTTCTTTAGACGGAATCACCCCTTATGAAGCTTGGTTTGGTTTCAAACCTAAAGTTAAACATCTTCAAGTTTTTGGATCCATCTGTTATGCCTTAGTTCCCAAAGAAAAAGGAACTAAGCTTGATTCAAGAAGTTTGAAATGCACAATGATTGGCTATTCAGATGAAAAGAAAGGGTATCGTCTTTTGACAAATGGAAATTTTATTGTGAGCAGGGATGTCATTTTTGATGAAACAGAGAGTAAGAGTGCTGAAGAAATCGAAAGTCTTCTTCAAAAGTTAGAAACTAATGGAAGTAAAAGGAAAGGAAATATGCAAAGTCAACCAACTTCACCAAATTGGTATGAACTTGATTTTCTTTCCTCTGAAGATGAGTCATCAATTCCATCTACTTCAACAAAATCATCTGGGTCTTCTAGCAGTTCATCATCATCTCCAAGCAGCAGCAGTTATTCTGACAGTGATTCTCCAGATTCACCACCTGAACGACGAACATCAGTTTACATTAATCCCTTTTACAATGATGGAGACTTCTCAGATTCTCAGACAATTGAGCACCAACTTCCAAAATGGGCAGTTCAACTATTGAAAGATGTAAAGCCTGATGAACAAAATAAAACAGGAACAAGACATAAACACAGAAGTGAAGCAACTTTCGCCTTGCTAGCACATGATTTTACTGAACCTTCCACATACAAAGAAGCAGTAAAACATAAAGAATGGCAACAAGCCATGATTGATGAATATCGAGCAGTAATTGATTACCACACTTGGAAACTAGTTGATTGTCCTCCAAATGTTAAACCCATAGGACGCAAATGGGTTTATAGAGTTAAGTACAACCAAAATGGCGAACTTGACAAGTATAAAGCAAGACTTGTCGCTAAAGGTTTTTCGCAGTAGGAAGGCATTGATTATGAATAAAATTTTGCACCTACAACTAAATGGGACACCATCAGATTAACACTTGCATTGGCCGCTCATAAAGGGTGGAAAGTTCATCAAATGGATGTCAAAAGAGCTTTTCTCAAAGGGGACTTACAGGAAGATGTATATATGACACAACCAACAGGGTTTGAAGTTGAAGGGCAAGAACATAAAGTCTGAAAATTAATCAAGGCTTTATATGGATTAAAACAAGCTCCCTGAGCTTAGTATGTCAAAATGGATGAATACCTTCGTAAAGTTGGTTTTTATCGTAGTGAATCTGATGATACCTTGTATGTATGCCAACAAGGTAAAAATCTGGTGATTTTGATTATGTATGTCGATGATTTGATCATCACAGGCAACAATGATGATCAAATTGAACAGGTGAAAAAGGAATTACATGCAGGTTTTAAGATGACAGATTTGGGACTACTTCACTACTATCTTGGAGTTGAAGTATTCCAATGTCCACATCAGATCTTCATTTCTCAGAGTAAATATGCAGTAGAAATTCTTCAGCGATTTGGAATGCAGGATTGTAAGCCTGTCCTTACCCCTATGGAACAAAACTTAAAACTTTCAAAATTTGAAGGGGGGGAAAAGGTGGACAGCACTACTTACAGACAGTTGATTTGCAGCTTGATTTATTTGACAACCACTCGTCCTGATCTATCTTATGCAGTCAGTATTCTTTCACGTTTTATGCAGGAACCACTAGACAGCCATTGGAATGCAGCCAAAAGAGTTCTTCGATATATCCAAGGAACAAAAGATTTTGGTCTTCTTTACAAAAATACTAAAATTTTTGTACTTGGTGGATTTTCAGATGCCGACTTTGCTGACAGTATTGATGACAAGGCATCAACCTCAGGTTACTTAATGAACATGGGGTCAATTGCATTTTCCTAGAGTTGCAAGAAGAAAACTACAGTGGCCACTTCTTCAGCAGAAGCAGAGTACATTTCAGCATGGGAAGTAGCATGTGAGATTGTTTGGTTACGTCGAGTTTTACAGGACTTGGGAATTCCTCCAGCAGAAGCTACTTCGTTATTCATCGACAATCAGTCAGCAATAAATCTTGCCAAGAATCCCGTTTTTCATTCAAAGACAAAGCATGTGGACACCAAGTATCATCATATCAGATCTCTCATTGCAAAGGACTTCATCAAGCCAGTGTATTGCCCTTCAGAAGATCAGACCTCCAACATTTTCACAAAACCTCTTGGCAGAATAAATTTTACAAAGTTTAGGGATGAACTTGGTATCTGTTGTAATGTATCTTTGGATCATAGGGGGGAATGTTAGATGATCCAAAAATAAATTTGATCATAGGTTATAATGTTTGAATAAAATAATTATTAATTTATGATATTAAATTAATATTTATTATTCTAGAATATTTAATAAATCTTTGAGATACTTAGAAATAGAAATTTGTTATTAAAAAATTGGACTCTAGAAAAGAGTCGTTTCCTAGGCTCTAAGTTAGGAGTAAAGTTAGTAGAATAGTTATTTAATGTAATTGGACACTTGTTATTTAATAAGTGATCCAAAATTAGTGGAAGTTAGGACATTGAGCTTATAAATAGCTCATTGCAAGAGTGATTATGTTGTTCAGGTGTAAACTCTTGCATAATTCCAATGTAATTATTTTTTGTGATTAATAAAATTACGTTTCTGGGGACACTTTGGCCATTAATATTTGGTACAAATATGAGTCAAAAAATGTATTTAACATTTTTTTAATAAACTGTTTGTGTTGAAATATTTTACCGATATTTATATTCAAAATATCCACAAAATATTTCTATCATGGATGCCTTCCAAACTGAAATAATGTTTTTATTTCAATGATTTAACATTGACTAGATGTAAGTATTAACTATAATATTACTATAATACCTACATGCAAATATTAACTATTTTAACTATAATGACTAAATGTAAATATTTTAAATTTTAAATTTTAAACTTACATTATATTCATCTAAAATATATTTCAAAATCTATTAATAAATTGTTGGTCTTCAAATATTTCACCATACTTTCTATTCAAAATATCCACAAAATATTCCTTTCATGCATGCCTTCGAAACTAAAATAATTTTCTTATTTGAATGGTTTAAGATTGACTACATGTAAATATTTACAAAAATAACAACATGTAAATATTTTAGATTTTAAAATTTAATCCCATGATTTTAAACATTGAGTACATGTAAATATTAACTAAAATATTAACTATTTTATCTATAATGTTAACTATAATTAACTACATGTAAGTATTTCATATTTTAATTTTAAATCTGAGATTATATTTGAACTATTCAACATTTAGTACATGTAAATATTAAATAAAATATTAACTATGATAACTACATGCAAATATTAAGTATTTTAACTATAGTATGAACTATAATAAACTAAATGTAAATATTTGAAATTTGAAATTTTAATCCCACATTCGTTAAACAGTAAACCAATCAGACAATATTCACTATATAATAAGAATGATTGTTTCTATTCATCACATCACATCAAGTTTTCTGGTATTTGTTAGAGAAAATTTCTGGAGGTGTTGCGTTGGCATTGGTAACTTCGTGGAGGCATTGCATTGGCATTGGAGGCGTTGTGTTGCTATTGGTAATTTTGTGGAGGTGTTGCATTGGCATTGGTAACTTCGTGAAGGCATTTCATTGGCATTGGAGGCATTGTGTTGCTATTCGTAATTTTGTGGAGGCGTTGTGTTGGCATTGGTGACAACAGCTTTTTGCATTTCAAAGGTTAGTTTTCCTTCTATTCTGTCAATTTAAAGACGATTTTGGGGAAAATCTATTTTTCTATAGTTTTTTGTGTCCAAAAACTATTTTTTTTAAAGGTTTTTAGGTTCAAAAACCTTAATTTTTTTATATTTTTTAGTGAAGAAAATGCAAAAAGAACTAATTTTTTTAGGGTTTTAAGGACAAAAATTTAGATTTTTTATTTTTATTTTTTAAGACTTATAGGTTCATCTAGACAGAAAAATCCATAAAACGACCATGCACATAAAAAAAATAGTAATATTATAAAAAAAATTATTTGTTTTTTTTATCATAAATATATCAGTGGTTTCATTATTTAAAATGTTTTTTTTTTTTTATTTGAGAATTTTTTTATTTTATATTTTATTTTATTTTATTTTTTTTAATTTTAAATCTTAGTTTTATTCTTTTTAATTTTAAATCTTCAATTTTTTTTTTCTTTATTGTTTTGTTATATATCATTTTTTTTTTTTTAAATTGTATTGTTATATAGTTTCTTTTTTTAATTTATTGTATTGTTATATTAAAGCAAATGTTTTTTTTATTTATTATATTGTATTGTTTTTTTCTTTTAATTATATAATGTTTAAAAACAAAACATAATTGTTATTTAATAAATTGTTTTTTTTTATATATATTTGTTATATTTTAATATTTTTAACAATTATTTTTTCTTTTTATTAAATAATGTTTTAATAATTATTTATTAATTATATTATAAAAAAAATGAAAAATAAAAATAAAAAAATCATGGCGCTGCCGTAGACCGTGCTCGCGGGGCGCCAGAGTCGGAATCGGCCTCCCGCCCAGCGGGGGCCCTAAGGCTGGTTGGGCCACCCCCATGGTGCCGCTCAGCCGGCCTCCGGCACCCCGCGGGCACGATCTAGGTCTGCGGCAGCCCCATGATTTTTTTTTTTAATTTTTTTTAATTTTTTTTTTTAATTTTTAATTTTTTTTAAGTTTTGTTTTTTAGTTTTAATTTTTTTTAAATTTGATTTTTTTTTAATTTTGTTTTTTAATTTTTTATTTTAATTTGTTTTAATAAAACATTTTTTTAAATTTTTTTTTAAAGTTGTTTTTTTTTTTTAAATTTTTTTTTTATAATTTGTTTTAATAAAACAATTACAAATTAATAAAAAACATTGTTATATATAAAAATAATACAAAAATTGTTATATAATATAATAAAAACATTGTTATATAATAATTGTTAAAAAAAAAAATTATTAAATAACAATTATGTTTTGTTTTTAAACATTATATAATTAAAGAAAAAAACAATACAATATAATAAATAAATAAAAAACATTTGTTTTAATATAACAATACAATAAATTAAAAAAAAAAAACTATATAACAATACAATTAAAAAAATAAAAAAATATATAATATTATAACATTTGTTTTTAACATTTAAATATTTAAATTTCTTTTTTAATTATTTTTTTTAAATTTAGGTATTAAAACAACATTATAAAAAAATTAATTTTTTCTTTTATTTTGTTTAATTGCTTTTATTTTATTTTGTTTATTTTTATTTAATTACTATGTAATGTGAAATAGAAATTTGTAATTTTCAAATATATTAAAAGATTATATAAATTTATAAACTTTTATATTAATTTTTTATAATTTTAAGTTTATAATTTTTTATTTAATTGCTATGTAAAGTAAAATAAAATTTTCTTTTATTTTATTTTGTTTATTTTTATTCAATTGCTATGTAATGTAAAATTAAATTTTAAAATTTTAAAATATATTAAAAGATTATAAGTTTTTTTAATAAAATCATTGCCTTAAAAAAAAAATATTTAATTTTAACATTTGTTATAAATAGTTAGTAATTTTTTTGTTTTTTTTTTTAAATATTAAACAAAAACTAAAGTTTGAAAATAATAGTTTATTTTTTTAAAATTGTTTTATACAATTTAAACACATTTTTAAATTTTTTATAAAATGTATTCAAAACATATTATATAGATATATATACATATGACTTATAATATTTTGTTTTTAAATGAAAATTTTTATAGTTAATTTTACTGCTTTAATTTCAAGCTATTTAGTTTTAGAGATAAATTTTGTTTATTAAATTTATTTCATCCGCATTATTTTTCCATTAACTAATATATATATATATATATATATATATATATATATATAATCAGGAAAATGGCATAAAAAAAGATTTTTGTGAATGTTTCTGCACCTAGGGCAGCAGCTCCCAAATCTACAGCTGCAGCTCAACGCACTATGAATACAACTCCCAAATCTAAAGTTGCAGCTGGACGCACTATGGACACTGTTGGACGCAATAAGGACATTGTTGCACACACTAATAAAAGTCAAGCAAGTGGGGCACCAGGTTCATTAAAGCTTATTTCTGATTGGAAGAACGTCGAGGAAATAGATAAAACCAATTTCTCATGGTATCTTGAAGACAGTGAAATGGAGGCCGATATACACATCTATCTGATTTGTGGTATGATTGACTTAAATGAGCCATATGATGTGATGGGAAGAGTACGAGACATATGTATGGTCCTGAATACAAACACTATTTATGTTCTTGCAAGGAAGGCTCAAAAACGTGAGAAGGTTAGATATCGTCTATCAATCGTCAAGTATGACACAGATGAAATATCTTCAAAATTTTCTGAAGAAGTATCAAGCAACATTGCAAATAACATTGTAAGTATGCTTATTTTTATTTCCTCTATGCATTATTGTAAGGATGATTCAATTTTTTATAAATTATTGATCATTGACATGTTTTATTTTGTTTCATAGAATTTTGTTCCGAGTCTTTCAAACATGTTTGAAGGTATTTATATGTTGGTTCCAAATGTTATGGATGTGATCAACACTTTCCACAAAGACAAAGTAGAGGAAAGGAGATTGAAGCAAAGATCAATAGCTTGTGACACTGCAATAGTACAAAGAGGGGATCAACCAAGAGTCACTAAGGTGGGTCAATCTAGTAAACTTAAACATGTTTCTTTTGAAGGTGTCGAACATGAAACATAAAATTATGATAGAATTAGTGAGGAGGAGATTAGAACTGTTGTGCAAAAGAAGAAAACAAATCAGACATCAAAAAGAAAAATCGCCAAAGATGTCTCTCTTTTACCTCATGAAGGAGATCTTGTTTATAAAAAAACTGATATGTTATCCAATAAGACTAGGAAATCAAATATTGGTGAACCTGTAAAGGTTGTGAGCAGTAGTGAAGAACAAACTGAAAGCTCTCACGGAAGCAGAGAAATCATAACACCAAGTGCTGAGTTAGAGGATGGCATTATTAAAACAAAACAAAATGCTATTCGACAAGAGTTGAGGAAGAATAAATTAATTCTTGGTGGCCAAAAATTTGAGCTTAATGTTAACCAATTTTATAGCCTAGATGAAGGACAATCTCAATATCAAATTAGAAAGGCCCATCACCTACATGTACATAATCTGAAAACATTGTTTAGGTTCAATCCATATGCACATTTGGTGGATTATGTGGTTCTTGTCGATCCACGTCAGGTTCCCAACAAAAAAGCATTTGAAAGACAAAATGTTTTGATTATAAATATTATGTAATTGGAGGAAACCATTCGATAGAGGCTAAGAGACAATTGATTGCATAATATCCCAATAACTATCTTTTTCAAACAGTGAAATGCATCATTTACGCTGGCTTAACAGAAATAGAATCAAAGTTATTGGCATGGGATCATAATGTAGATAATGAGTGCAAAATGAAAATGACTTTCATCCCAAGGGTCAGATTTATTCATAATGAATTCATAGAAAAATGTGGTGGGGATAAGACACAAGTTAGTGTAACATTTCGAAAGGAATGTTTAATGGAAAGAGGTTATCAAATTGATGAAAAAAAGCAAAAGATGGAAAATTGAATACAAATTTATTCAGAGGCACAGATAACATTTTTCAGTTGGCATTTAGAACTAGAGAGGTATGGGATTTGATTGATTATATTTTTGATCGGTGGGAGAGTATTTCCATAAAAAATCATAAGGTTAGAAAGAGTAAACCCATAATATGTACCAACAGTAAGGCAGGTCCTGAAATGAAGCAGCTTCCAGAGGATATGACTATCACACCTTGGAGAACAATGCAAGGTGTGAAGGATAATAAATTAGTCAAATCAGTATTAGCCTGTGTGAAGTCGGGTGAATTATCAATGGAAGAAATGTGTGCAGAATTTCAAAAGTAAGTTTCTTGAATTATTTCTTATTTTTCTTTCATTATAATTTTTTTTTAAATAAAACATAATGATGTTGGTAGAATTTGTTATACATGTCAGTATATTAACACTTTTAACTTGATTTATTTAGTTAGAAAATTTTTATGAAAATACAAGAACACATGATTAAAATGTTGAATGAAGACAGTTGGGATGATGTTGTACGCAACTACCCAAAAGCAAGTTCTACATCAACACTAAAAGAGTTTTATATTGCATTCAATAAGGTATGTTGATTTATAAATTCATTTTATTCATATTTAAACTATATATATATAGATATATGTCATTAAAGATGTCGAAGAAGGATGGAAATAGAGTACCAGATACTTTCAAAAGCTTTATTGAAAAAATTGAGATGGAGAACATGAGAAGGAAGCGTCTTATGAATGTTGAACTTGATCCTACTCTTAATCATTACATTTGGAATGGGCTCGATAGTGTCCAATATCAAATAATACAAGGTGATTGTGAAGACATTGCACCACTAATACCTAAAAGGGAATATGGCCTAGTTATTGCAGATATTCCTCATGGTTTCAGTTTCCCAGACATTGAATATGATAGAGAACCATATACTTATCAAGCTTTTAGTAAAGTGGTTACAGGTTTTCAAGAAGTGACAACATCACCATTTTGGCGATTTGTGACATTTCATTTAGACACACATTTTACAATGTTATTAACAAGCTTCAAGGGTAAAGCAAACTCAAGGATGCAACTTACATGGTAAGACTTTGAAATTGTATGTTTGATTACTCCTAAATTTTTTTATTCATGTAAAATTTAATTGAACTTTTACTATGTTATGTTACAGGAAAAAGTCAAATATTGTTTCTTCCGAAGATCAACCTATTATAAATGATTGTGAGTTCATCCATGTTGAATGTTGGACAAAAGATGATAGCTATAAGCATATTATTATGAATCGAGTAGATGGGAAGAGTCATAGTCAAGTATTGGTTTATGATGCAGTTGTAAGAAAACTAACATATGAGGATAACGATGCAAAAGGAGATATAGTTAACATTTATCAAAAACCACAAGCATTGATTAACTATCTTATATATCTATGTTCAAATGAAGGAGAATGGGTTTTGGATTTATTCTCAGGTTCAGGTAAGTTTTATTAAACAAATTTAAATTTGAATACTGTCTTTTTTACTTTTTATGTCTCCATACTAATTTTCTTACTTATTTCTTTTATGCTTGATGATTAGGTACAACAATAGCATGTTGCCTACTAAAAGGAAGAAATTGCATTTCCATTGAAAAAGACCCAGTTCAATGCAATTTATTCAACAAAGAATTAACGCTCTTAAATTACTTCCAGATGCGAAGCAAGAAGTTGGTTTGAAGAAAGGAAATTTTAATGAATCACGTGTGGAAAAAAAAGCAGAGGAACCTCAACCACCATTATATGGAATGATTAGAAAGGGACACTTTGGAATATTTTCTGACCTGAAAGATCCATTAGAAGACGACAATGATCGAAATGAAGAAGAAAATGTTGCAGAAGAAGCCATCAATGCTGTTCTAGATGATGTTGAAGATGTATTAGTTGATATTGTTGATGATGTTTAAGTTATGCTTGGAAACAAAGCTTTTTTTTAGAACTATTAATCAGTTTTACTTGTAATGTTTAGATTTTGATATTTTATGAGAACAACCCTTTTTTTTTTTCAAAAAACATGTGATTGCTATTATGTTTTCACATAAAATTCAATAAAAATGTTATTTTCTTAAGTTTTTTTTGTTAAGATTCTCCAAAAAAATTAGTTTATTTAACATGTTTTTTCCAACAAAAATTCTGTAAAAGTGTATTTTTTGCATTGTATTTATATTGAAAAATTGTATTTTTTTGTCATATGGTTCAAAATATTGGTTTTTTAGCGATAATTATTTGATGTGCATTGAAAAAATATTTAACAATACATAAGCATGTAGCAAATATAAACTTTAGAATATTAACCCTTTTTCCATCTTTTATCTATGTGAAAAAGTGAAGATATCATTACAAGTTTTTATTTAATTTAATTTTTTTTTTTTTTTTTTTTAAAACACAAGTATATAAATGCACTTAAAAATAAACATCTCATGGAAGAAGACATTAGAAAATCTATAGTGTCAAAATCAATCCTATAAAAAAACGTTGGTGATGATACACCACTACTATTCAAAATCGACATAAAAAAAATCACATAAAAATAATAATAATAATAATAATAAATAAATAAAAAACAAAATGAAAAAAACTTAAAGTGCCAAAAACATGCTCAATTTTCTTTTTTTCTTGATTCTGCATCACCATTTTTTCAAAATCAAATGTTTTTCTTGATACTTCAAAAAGTAGGTAACAATGAGGTTACCTATTTGATCGGTAACAGTGTTCTACCACTAGCTATGGTGCCTATGCCACTGGATTATCAATCCCGAATCCCACATTTTGATGGAACTGGTCCTGAAACTGCTCAACAACATGTGGACAAAATGAGTGTCTCTTTTGACTACCAAGAGATAGAGGATGAAACTATTCAATTGAGAATGTTTTCTCAAAGTTTAGGGGGAGAAGTAAGAAAGTGGTTTGAAGGCTTAACCCCTAATAGTATACATGACCTCCCTGTCATTCACGAGCTGTTCATAAATAAATGGGAAGTTAAGAAAAATCCTCTCCAAATCTTGTCAGAATATGAAAACATCAAGAGAAATGTTGGAGAGAGTGTCCAAGATTACTGTACCAGGTTCAACAGTGTATACAACTCCCTCCCTCATCACATTAAACCCCCACAAGGCTTAGCCCTAATGAATTTTCTAGATGGTTTCTACCCAGAGATGGCTTATTAGTTGAGAGAGATAGATCCTCCTATATTAGAAGACATGCAGAGGGATGCAGTGAGTGTGGAATCAAATTTGATTGTAAAAAGGGCTAGAATGAGAAATGAGAAGAGAGTCACTATTAGGGAAGAGCTTGTAGCCTCCACATCTGATGCTAAGATTGAGAGCCTGGTTAGAACCATGGAGAGGATGATGGAGAGGATCAACCTAAATGAGAGAGTTGTCCCCAGGGAAAATCAGCCAGCTCCTCAAAATAGAAACCAAAACTTTAAAAGAAACCCCCCTCAAATAAGACAGAGAGAACAAAAAGGACCTGACCAGCAAATCACACCTTCATTCCAAGAAAATTATGCTGATGAGGATGAGGGAGTGGTTAAAGAACTAGAAGAAAGTCACATTAATATAATAGGAATTAATAGCGAAGATATTGTTTTCCTCACTGAAGAAGACCAAGATTTATTCTCTTTGACTCAAATTGAAGTAGAATTGAAAGAGTCTAAAGATTATAAACAAGGGTTCAAGAATGGCATCATGGAGGTGCATAAACAATATAACCTCCAAAGAAAGAAAAATTTGGATATTCCCAAGACAAATGATTCTGAAAAATCTGCTAAAAAGGCCCCTGAAACTGACCCCAAGAAAACAACAGAGAGTTTAAAGAAAATTGCTAGAATCCCTGGAAGAATGATCTAGAAAGCAACACTAGCAAGACTGCTCCAGCTGATATCTCTAATATGAGTCAGCAATCTGAAGTTGCTGCAAAAATAGTGTCTGAGAAGACTGATTCAAATCTACCAAAAACACAGATACCATTTAGCATTGAGAATGAAATTGCCAAAATAAAAATTTCCATCCCTCTCACTGAATTGGTGAACCAGAATGTATATAGGTCCCAAGTCCTAAAAGCACTGAATATAGGAAAAAATAACTGACTCTGTCAATCTAAATGATGACAAACCTGAACTTTTTTTTGGGCCAGGAGTAGAGGGTAAATTCCAGGAGGGAGGTGTTCCCCCATTTTATGTCAGTTTGAATTTTCATGATAAGATCCTCCATAATGCCATGTTAGACTCGGGTGCATCTCATAATCTCATGCCAAAGGCAATTATGGAGATTCTTGGCCTGGAGATAACTAGACCCTATAAAGACCTATACTCATTTGACTCCACTAAAGTGAAATGTCTAGGCCTCATTAAAGATATTTGTATTACTTTAGCCAAAATACCAGCCAAGTGTCTAGTGATGGACATAGTGGTGGCTAACATCCCTCCTAAATATGGTATGCTTTTATCATGCTTGTGGGGAGCCAAGCTTCAAGGCACCCTGAAAATGGATATGACTTATGCTACCATACCAGTTTTTGGCCAACAAAGGAGGTTGTATAGGGAAAATCTAATAAAATACATGGTGAGCAATCAAGAAAAGCCTCATAACTACCCCCTTTACTCTGTCCATTCTGACCTTGATTCATTTATTCTTTACAATGATGAAAATATTAACGAACGAGTAGTTGGAGGAGAATAAGATCAGAAGAGAGAGCATCCAGACCAAATGGAAATTGTGTAACACAAGTGTGAACCTGAACCTTTTTGGAGCATGAGTTTTGATGGTTCTTGTGGCAAATGTGGCTCAGGAGCAGGGGTGTGGGTATGAAATACTGAAAACAACCACGCAGAAGGGCATTACTACAAGCTAAACTTTCAGTGTACCAACAATATAGTAGAATACGAGGCACTCATGTTAGGTTTACAACTACTGAAGAAACTAGGAGCCAAAATAATCTCCGTTCATGGGGATTATGAGCTGGTCATTAAAAAAATCAAGGGAGAATATTCAGCCAAGCATCCCAGATTGAGTGCATACAGGAATGATTCCCTTGACCTCCTAAAAACATTTGAAGAATATGACCTTGTTGCAATCTGAAGAAATCATAATATCCTAGCTAATGGGTTAGCATTTTCAGCCAACACTTATCAATTACCTCATCCTATCAAATAATATACATTGCAAGTCAAACAATGCCCAGCAATTCCTGACAATATGAGATATTGGAAAGTCTTTGGAGGTGAAAAACAGATTGAGAATTTCCTTCAATATAAGGGTGAGTTTGAAGATCCCATTTGAACCTAGAATGTGAAGAATATTTCTCCATTAAAGAACAAATGTGCAGGGAGGAGCCCCCTCACAATTCTGATAGTATTTTTTCAGCAAAGAAAGATCTACACAGGACAGATATGTATGAAGATCCTGAAAAGGAAGAATTTGAAGTACTGGAATTCAGAGACAACACCTTGCCTAGAGGACTTGTCCCTCTGGAGGAACTATTTGATTTCAATGATGTGGCTAGGAAACCAAAAATGGAATCTACAAAAGCAAATATAGAGGAGTGCAATATGGGCAGCGAGCAGGAGCCCAAGATGATAAAGTTATCAAATATAATGCCAGCATCCAAAAAGAAAAAATAGATTGCTTTGTTTAAAGAATTTATTTATGTGTTTTCCTGGAATTATGAAGACCTGAAATCCTATGATATTGATACTATCCAGCACAAAATTCCAGTCAAGGAGAACCAGAAGCCTTTCAAATAGAAACTGCGCAGGATAAATCCTGTCCAAATGCCTTTGGTTGAGAAGGAGATCAAGAAAATGTATGATTCCAAGATAATAGTCCCAATCAGGTACTTCGAGTGGGTTTCCAATATTGTACCTACGAGAAAGAAGACAGGTGAGATCAGGCTATGCATTGACTTCAGAAATATGAACAAGGCATCTCTTAAGGACAACTACCCTTTACCAAAGATGGACCACATATTGCAAAAGGTAGTGGGCTCCAAAAGAATCTCTCTGCTAGATGGATTTTCAGGGTACAATCAAGTGCTGGTGCATCTAGATCAGCAACACAAAACAACTTTTACTACTCCCTGGGGAACCTTCATGTATACAAAAATTCCCTTTGGATTAATAAATGTTGGTGCCACTTTTCAAAGAGAAATGGATATTGCATTTTCAGAAGAAATTTTTATTTTCATTGTGATATATCTTGATGATATCACAGTGTATTCAAAAACTGATGAAAAAAATTTTGCCCGTTTGAGAAAACTTTTTGAAAAATGCAGAAGGTTTGGTCTATCTCTGAATCCTAAGAAATCATTATTTGGTCTTGAAGAAGGAAAGCTTCTAGGCCGCATCATATCTGAAGAAGGAATCAAGATTGACCCTTGTAGGATTAAGGGCATACTACAAATCAGTTATCACAGAAACATCAAGGAGCTGCAATCTTTCATTGGAAAGATAAAAATTTTAAGAAGGTTTATACTAAACCTTGTAGAACTCCTGAGGGATATCACTAACATGCTCAAGAGAGATTCAGAAGTCAAGTGGAATAAGGAGGCTAAACAGTCTTTTGACCTGGTAAAGCAGGCACTCACAAAGGCACTAGTTCAGATCAGGGAAAATTTTAAGAACCCCCCTAAATTTATATGTATAATAAATGGGCGAATCCCCATGATACATAGGAAAAATGGAAGGCGATTTTACTGATAATATAATATGTATATATATTTTTTTGGCGAATCTCTCACGAGATTATATTATCTTGTAAAATCATGGCAAATCACCAGTACAAATGGCAAATCACTAGTACAAATTGGTGAATCGTTGTCTAGTGGAGTTCGGTGTGTTGGTTCCAACGAAGATATGGTAGTTGAACCAGGAGTTGAAGGAAGTGAACCACCGATACCAAGCATGGCACATGGTGACTCGTGAGGGACATAGTTCTCGTGAAGTTTGGAAAATGCGTTCTAGTTCTGCTAAGCGTAGTTTTGTTTCTCATGCTACTACTAGCATTGATATTGAGGTTGGAGAGGAGTTTGAGGAAACATGGAAGGTTGAGTGATTTTTTCTTCAAGCACTCAAAAAGGAAGAAGATATATTGACTGATTGAAGAAGATAACAAGGAAAGTCAACTCAAAAAAGAAGAAATGATTTATATGGCCAAATATGGAGACACGTTGAATGTGGACGCTATGGTTCAACAAGAAATTGCCACCATTCATCAAAAAGGAAAGGATCATAAGGACTCTTTACATTGGATGGAACCAGGGGCTCAAAGAGAGCTCATGTCTCTGAGAGCTTGGATTCTAACAAAGGAGTCCCACAAGTGGGACATGAATTGACTTTGGTTCTTGTTGAACCAAATCCCAAGGGTTGGAAAAAAGTGCAAAAAAGGAAAAAAAATGAAAATATTAGCTCTAGTTGTCATACTTTATTTTCATTGTTTCTTTTGATGTTATTTTCCCTGTAGTTCTTAGTCATAAAAAAAATCTTTCTTTTTCCTTCTATTATTTTTAGCTTCATCATGTACTTTATGATCCTATATGCACACACATTATGTGTGTCTACAAAATATAATTTTTACACCATTAACAAAATTTAAGGTTTTTTTTTTCGGGAAAAAATAAAAAATAAAAAAAAGAGAGTTGAAGATGAAAAACACTTTATATTAAAATATTTTGTGTACACCCATATTACATCACAATTTCAAAATATTTGTCACAATACCAACATTCTTAACTTTCTAATTTATCAAAATTATATGAATCTTAGAATGTTTTTTTTACTATTTAACAAAAAAACTGAACAATTCCTTGTCTTTCTTAATATCTAATGAATAAAATATAGTTCCAATAAATATTAACTACCATCATCAAACCATAACCATATTATAATAAAATTTCTAAAATAGAATTATATGACAATATTAGTAAAAAGGAGTCCACAAAAACAACATAATTAATTTCAATGGATGTTTAAATAAAACAGTCATCATCATCCTAAAATATTTAAACCATAATCCCCACATACCACCATAACATAATAGAATTTACTAAAATAAAATATTAGATAAAAGATAGTCTAAGCTGTTTGTCATTATCATAACTGGTCTAACATTCTTTATAAAAGCCTAATGGCCGCATAACTGGACCCCCTTATGACAAGTTTTCTCAATTTTATAATTGTTATTTAGTGATTAAATATCATTTTGAAAGGGCAACAACCTCCCATGTATCCTTTACTAGCAAGTGAATCTTTGTTACAATGTCATGGTCTATCGCACAATTATAAATACTATTTGTACATTCCTCCGGTTAGGAAGTTTATAATTTATTTGTCAACCACCATTTTAAACAAATTTATAATTTATTTATCAATCGTTGTCAAAAACACTGAGACTATGCTCAATAGATCATCTTATTCATTCTAATTATTTTATTGGAGAAAATTCCATTCAAATCGAAATGTCAAAAACAAACAGTGAGAAATTTATAGTGGGAGTTAGAGGTGGAGAACACATCTCAAGCAATTGCCTGCCAACAAAAATTCAAAAGCTTTGTTGATCTCTGAAAACGGCAACTCATGGGTAATAACTCCTCCACTCTGATCTCCTGCAACAACATGTACATATTCAGAAAACAATGCAAGAGAAAACCATGATTAATTGGTCATCAAATGGAATTGAGAGTTATGTTCTAATACCTTATTCATAAACATTTCTACCAAGCATGGCAGTTTGAGTTTTAAACATTTCTTATTCATAAAAATTTCTACCTTATTTGTGGAATTGTAAGTTTGAGTTTTATAATCTACACAATTCAAGTGCCCCATAGCTTTTCAGGGCACTGAATCTATTTATACATTCAAAAACACATTTTAAACAACAAAAATTCACAATCTCCCAAACAAAAAATATCACGAATTCCAACCAAAAAGTAATAACATGAAATGGTTAATATCACGAATTCCAACCAAAAAGGTAATAACGTGAAATGATTAAGATACGCCCCATCGAAAACATTGTTGAAAACATCCCAATTTTATCACTATTTTTTGGCCTATTTGGTGGTATCTTAATTTTGCCAATTTTTACCAATATTTTCTCAATTTTTATGTTTTTTTACCAATATTTTCTCGATTTTTATGTTTTTTTGGTTTTATAAAATGATTACTGATTTTATCCAAATGTTTGCAGCATTGACCGAAAGCATAAGATATAGTTAAAAATTGGAGAATACCTATGTTAATTAAACTAGAGATTTGAAAAATTAAGAGGAGAAATAGAAGTCCCAAGATGAGGGAAGCCAATAGATACAATGGGACAAATAATACATCAGAATTACAAGCGACAGGAGGAACCCCAAAAGGAAATTGTGCTATATAATGGATGCAGACAATGATTTGGGTCTACTCGTATTGGAAGATGAGCAAATTTTTCCAGAATGAAGAACAACATAGTTAGTTGCAATACAAATTGAAGAAAATGTCTTCTCAAAGAACTGGTTATCAAAATCAAACCACCTAAAATCCCAAAAAGCAGACCATAGTAAAAGAATTAGAAAATTAGCCAAGGACAAGCTGAAAGAAAGTGAGCTCCTAGCCAACTCAAGGAAGACTCAGACAGGATTTGTGGGTTATGTCACTTACAAGAAACTGAGGTAGAAATGCATCTCATAATAAAAAACCCTTTTAACTATGAGATCAAATTTCATTGTTATTGTCTTTTACAGGATTCAGGGGATCCCTATCCACTTTCTTTGCTATCCTGACCAAATGTGCCTTGCTCTATTCGTGAAATATGGTACTCAAAGACAAATCCCAATCTTTTCTCATCCCATATTGGCCCGAGGCTCCCTATCCACTTTATTTTTCTATCCTGACCAAATATGCCTTACTCTATTTTTGAAAGAAGCACTCAGAGACAAATCTCAATCATTACTCATCCCATCTTATTGGCCTAAGACTTTCAAGGGTATAATTTCATAGTCCTAGGTCATCCCCTCTGATCAGGTCAAAAAGTGAAAGGAAAAGACCCAAAATACTTCAGACAATAGATTGGTTGGGCCTTGGGTCTCTTCTCAACCTCCCTCCTCAATGGCCGACTATTATGATCCATGCCTATGAAAAACTGGCACTCAATGCCACATATTATGCACCACCAAACACAAAAAAACTAGTTTTCGAGATGGAATTTGGACCAAGTCTTGGAATCCAACATATTGGCCCAAGGTCGCAGCCTTCATGTATACTGACATGACAAAACCTATGCATAAGTAGGATACATTGGGCCTTTGAGATGCAAACTCTACTAGATTGCTTAGGGAAATATCAAGAATCAACCACTTTTTTCTTCATTGTGACATCTCTGGATGCTGCTGAGAGTCGAGACACGGTTCCAAAGATGAGAAGCATTAGGAAAATATATGAGATCTAAAGTTTCATTAGGCGTTGGCCCAAGGAGCTTTTAGACCTGAACTTATGAGCATGCCATGGGGACATAGCACTTGGTTTCATAATATGGAATACATGCAAGGGGCATAACAAAACAAGTCTACCATAGAATCGAAAGAAATATAAAGGTGACCATTGAAGTAAAACCTTGGGGAGAGCAGAGTTGTAGATCTCACCTACGCATGGCCAAAAACTGGCAGAATGGGGCATCTTGGTTAAGGACTCAGTATAGATTAGCAAGGAAAAGATAAACATGAAGGAAACATAGAATCCCCATCCATTCCTCCTCCCTCAAATTCAACTTTGACGCCATCTCCAAAGACAATCCCAACAGACCTGGAATTGAGGCTTCATCAGGAATCATGAGGTGAACTTTGTCCATATGTACACCCATAACATTGGCATAATCACAAAAAATATGGCCACAATTCTGACTGTCATGAAAGACATCCATACTAGAATAAATTTAGGGTTCAAACATGTGACCGTAAAAGGAGTTTCTAACATAATCATCAATATGCCGCATAACTAAAATCCATGGGAGTACTTGATCCGTAAATGGTTTTTGGTTACTCCTCTTGCAAAGACAACTAGTTTAAAATACTACTTGCAAGAAGTGGATTTCAATCATTATCTATGGGCTGAAAATAAGGCTGCATATATATTGGAAAACATCAATGCAGACTCTAAATGGGGTGATAAACCCCTATCTTCCATTAGGGTGATCTAGAGGAAGGAAAGGGAAAGGGAATGAGCTTCATTTCTTGATTGATGATAATAGGAAGCTTCATGTAAGCAATGGTAGTTCCATTCAGCGTAGCTTGGCTCCACCACGTGAATGCCACCTCATCATGAATGAGGTGTTGAGACGGAGTAGAGAAGCTTATTGATGGGGAGAGAATGACCTGATAGCAGAGAACCTGGGAAGAAAACCTCAGGCTGGGATGGCCAGAGTTGACAGTATTAACATTGCTTGAAAGGTAAAGATGAGACACTATACTGAAAAGCTTTACATCCCAAGGAAATTAATTAAGCATCCTAGAACAGGAAAACCTTCTAGTACTTTTCCTTTTGTAACCCAAAATGGGAATTTATTCCTTAAAACCCCTACCATGAAATCCCAAGGATCGTCCCTTGCCCACACCCCTAACATGATTTCCCAAGGATTGCCACTTGCCCACTACAATGAATTTCCCAAGGATCACCCCTTGCCCCTTTTATTATTTTCTTTTAAAGTATCTATCAATTCACCCTCTCTGGTCGCAGGCCATTAAGGAATCACCATCACATTTATCAGCAGTTCATTTATATCATGTAGGATTTCCTACTGTAGCCTCTCAGCCCTAAGCTAGAATTTTATACTGAGAATTTCTTGAAGATTTCTCATGGTCTCATTATCCATCCTGACCACATACAACACTGTTATCATGGCCTCAGGTCTCCCCTCAGTTGAGAATGCACTTGCACCATCTACAGATAAAGACAGTCACAAGATTATACACAGGACATGATTTGTTGGTTTTGCTCCCTCTCCGAGGTGAACACAGGCACATTTATTTTGAATAGGTTAGTATAGCTCATGTTAAGAAAGCCATTTTCCTCTAGATACTCCATATAGCAGGATTATAGTATCTTGAGGACTAAATTTATTTACTTTTCCATCTTCTTTGAGTTGTGGTCTTTATGACGATATTACTTTTATGAAACTCAGTCCCTCCCCTATGATAGTCAATGTCACAGGACTTTATTATGGTAATTTTTTATATGGCCTGTGCAGGGTGAAAAATTTATGGGACACGAGCAAAGTTAAATTTCCCAAGGGATAAATGTATGGTTGTAATTGTATGGCCTACAGTAATATACTGAAAATATTATTGTTTACCACAAATAATGAAAAGAAAGTCAATTTCTTATATTACAAGGGCAGTGACTGAATGAATCATTTTCAACTGGCAGATACAAGGAAATATTTGACTATATAATACGAGTTGAATATTACTCAATCATATGCAAGATATTGAGCCAATAGACATGTTAACACATGTCACCAGTGCAGAAGCCAATAGAAGTACAAATCCACATCGACTGGACTAGTGCCTCTTTGGCATTCACAGCTATTATTGCCATTTTATAAACAAGTTTTTTATGTAAGTAGACAAACTCTGTTAGTATAGAAGCTACAGCCAGGACAACATATATTTTTTTTGAAAATTGATAATACAAAGGTTTATTATTGAATGACAAGTTCATAAGCTTCATTTGGAAATTGCAAATGATATGTGATTACAGGCCCTGGGGGCCCTGCCAAGGTTTGAAAATTGATAATACAAGGATTTATTATTGAATGGAAAGGTCATAAGCTTCATTGTGAATGGAAATTGCAAATGATATGTGATTACAGGCCCTGTGAAGGTAGAACTATAGCAGACATTTTGATCAAGTGCATTCTCTTTCTGCTAATAGGAATAGTTTATTTGTTTACTGAGTTTGATTTTATCATATTGCAAACAATAATAACAATTTTGGTAAAAATATTCGTGGCTATTGACATTTGGAAGTTTTAAGAAGTTGTTCGGTCATATGGAACATGTTTCATGTTGGCATCGTATCATATATCAAATTGTTTGATGATATCATTATATCATGACACATGTTTGATTTTGCCATCGGATCATGTAAATAACATTTATAATTTTAGCCACAATTGTAGATTTGTGTCAAAAAAACAGATGGGAAACTGTCAATCAACTTAGAAACAAATACAGAGTGGTCGCAATTATTGACCTTCACGCTGCAGAAACATCACAGATCCAGGGTGTTATTATCACATCCACTTAATACACTATTATTTTACATAAAGCATTTGACTCCATTAGTAAATACAAGTCAAAGTGAAGCCCTTTACCACTTCCCATTTATAAATTCCTATTAGCAATGTCATTAATTGTTCATTTATCTTTTTACATTTTATAGATTTACTCAATTGAAATATAAACCACAACGTAATGTCCCCAACAAATTATCAACACCTTGTTCAAACTAAATGCACACTGGTTTATTTATCACATAGAACAAAACCATTCACATGTGAATTCACATCTCAAGCAGATCAAAACACATGAATACAACAACTTGGGTAAATTGTTTTTTTCTACTATTTAATTATAAGTTAGAAACTTGCAATATTAAAATATACTTCCTCTTAAAGTTAGAGTGGCTGAGAATCAGCTGAGCTGTGGTCTATCAACTACATGGAGCTATTGAAATCCTGAAAGGCATGCTCCCTGCTTGTGTTTGGTTTGTGTACGTTATTGATATTGATGTGGCCTTCATGCAATTATCAAGATTACAAAATATAACATTCTTCATTCAAGTACAGGAAGGTGAGACAAATTATTCCCAGGTCTACCATTTATCCAAAAGATGGATTCCCACTATAAAAAATTAAAACCAGCTAAAGGAAAATAATTTTGACTTTGAGCTTGAAAAGCTTAAGTCTTATGCATAAGTCCATGCTTATTTGGTACCAACATTATCGCTAGGGCTTGAAAGGTAAGCATCACATTTTTTATCAAGATTCAACCACTTAAAATATTGCTCATAGCTGGGTTCTAGTGATCTAGGGTAATTTCCAAACATTTTTTCTTACAAGTTAAGAGATACATGCAAGTTCTGAACATACCACAAAAACTGCAAGGGCATTTTCCAGTGTTTCCTTAACAATAAGATGACATGCCAAATTGGATTCTAACACTGGCTAATAAGCCATGTTTGGAAAAAATGAACAAAATTAGTTGGAATAATGTCTCTTTGGAAGACATGGCTATAAATGTGATTAGTAATTTTGACTAATTGATGGATATTTCAAGCACAATAGTTAAAAACCAAGTAATCACTCTAATCGGATGGTTAGCAGTAGCAACAATTTAAAAGGCCAATGACTAAGTAAAATATGTTATTTATAATAGGTGTGAGGACATTAGAACAATCAATCAAGCATGGGTTCATGAGGAGAAACAAACCTTTCCTCATGCATTAGGCAATCACATTAGAAGCTGCAAGCATATTAAATTGCCAGGGGATTACTCCATATTGAGAAACGCTATTAACCAATATAATCCAAGCTATCAAGATGTGCAAACAATTTAATATCAAAGAATCCATGAGTCAAACAAAGATATCCAGAGGTGAGAATATTAGATATCATCTACTACCAATATACTCTACATGTACATTATTGTTGCTACCATACACCATTATTTCTCCTGCAACTATTGTCGTCATTCACAATTGCAGTTGCCACCACCACTGCTCCAAATTTCCATAGTCACTGCTCCAACTCGTGAACAAATTTGTGAAAGAACAAACTTCCCCAATTTAATTAACTATCAGTGCATTGTCTCGTGGCTCAGCAACATGTCACAAATTTTTTAATTAATGAGTGAGAATTCTCAACGAGAAAAGTCTTGACTTGATCCATTTCATTAATTAGCAATAAATACAATTTCAGACTATGTTGTGGACCACTTAGAACGATTGTTCTAGGGGCACTGCCATAGATATGTAGTTACTTCCTACAATATAGAGTTGACACCAACTAGTTGAACAACATGAAGATAGTGCTTCCATCTATCATCCTCCTCCTTTGGTTACTACATGAAGATAGTGCTTCCATCTATCATCCTCCTCTTCTGGTTTAGATAAGGAGGACCAAAGGGTAAGATACTTCAGGAGATAGGCTGGATTTCTTAGAATGCTTCATTCAGAACATTACTATAGATATACAGTTACTTCACTACAACACATAAATCATACCAATTAGTTAAATATGAATATAGTTCTAACTTCTTCCATCCATCATCCTTCTCTGGTTTACATAAGGAGGTCCAGAGGTCAAGATACTTCAAGACCTAGTAGAATGGGCCAAATAGGCAAGGGAGCCTACTAAAGGTGCATTGATATATGTAGAAGGTTCTGATTGCTCGTATTCATTTCGATCATTAGGAAATCGATCCATGCTATCCGGGCCTCCCACCATAGCTCCCACCAAGATGTTTGGATTGGGTGCATTATTGTACAGAGATTGGAAGCCTGCACTGCATGGAATGGGCTGAGGATGATTTTCCTTGCAGGGAAGAGAAGAGTCTCTGTGATGAATACAGTTCAGATAGTGGGAACCATATCCAACCATGTATGACATCTTGAGAGGATTATCCCCCAATATGTAATCAACCTTCATTGAAAAAAAAAAATACAAGATTGAATCATAGCCCCATAAAGATCAATAACTATTGACTAAAAGAACAGGAAAATTTATCAGTGGGTTTCTATCAATCTATACCTGGCATTTTGCAATAGTTCTTAGCCTCTTTGGACTAAAATTCATTGACCCACAAGTTACTACATGTTTGGAGGAGCTCAGGTATTTAGCATAAGTGAAGAGAAAAAAGGAAGAAGATGTAACATATTGCAAATTTCTATCAGGCATTGTGTAAAGAAGCCCTCCTACTTACACAAGAATATACCCAAAGTTAAAATCAGAATAAAAAACCAAGGAGAGAGCATGTATACCCTTCAATGCCAGTGAAAAAACAGAGACCTAGAGTATATTTAGCTTGTGAATAAGATACTCCAGGGAGCAGAGAGCAGATATAATTATCAGCATGCCCTTTGTAGTCATGAAGAGACTTCACATT
Organism: Pinus albicaulis; assembly: GCA_034641835.2. Classification (NCBI taxonomy): domain Eukaryota; kingdom Viridiplantae; phylum Streptophyta; class Pinopsida; order Pinales; family Pinaceae; genus Pinus; species Pinus albicaulis. The sequence continues at coordinate 337,082,870 of CM076583.1, forward strand.
TCGCAGCAAGAAATCCTGCATGCAAATTCAAACCATGCAATAGCTCAAAATCAAACCCAGTGAGTACATAAAAATGTGCCAACGACCACCTAGTCACTACCCAGCAAAACAAAATGGATTTTGTTGTACCTTTGATAGGAGGACTCGAGCTCCTGCATGTTTATTGTCCCACCCAAATATATTGTCTGATTCATCAGCTCCTAATGACTAGCCTTTTGATTGAATATAATTTAGATAAGTTGGGTTGTGTGTTGCCTTATGCAGCCAAGCTGCTCCCCAGAGTAGTTCATCCTGAAATGATACCAAAAGCAAGTCAGTCATAAATCTTCCAGCTTCATCTGGTAGGCTGGGAATCAGCTAAAAATATGACATTATATTTAACAGTACCTCATATCTAGAGTATGAGCAATAGAATGGGCAGACTCCAGATCTAAGGGAGTCACTATAAGCTCCTCTATGCTTATCAGAAAAATCAAATACCTGATAATTCCAAGGCAACAAGGTCAGGTGTGGGAGTTTATAGAGAATGGCTACAATGTAAAATTAAAAGGGGAAACCATTTTATTATTTACCCTCATGGTAGTATGGATAAGTCATTTTGAATATTGAGGATCAGATTTGCGAAATACAAGGGATGCAGCTGCAAGTGCTGCAGCTGTTTCAGCAGCAACATCTGAACCAGGATGTTGGCTATCAATTTTATAAACAGTCCGAGCAGTGTCCATATCTTCTGGGCTTTCCCAGCATTTGTGATCAGTGTTGGGATCCCCTACCTGGCACAAAGTTGAACATCAAATAGATTTTAGCCATAAGATGAAAAACAACAATGTACCTTGTGTTGTTAGTCAGATAAACAGTGGCTATAGCTATAGAGCATGATATGGCTTAGTTTGTGGAGAGTTGAATCCTTGTGTATTACAAATGCATTTACCTGGACACATATGGTGCTTGGATGTGCAGTTTCTTTCATCAGGTAATCCGTGGCCCAGTGAATGGCATCCTTTGAGTTGGCTAGCTCACCACCCATGAACCCACCGAATTCCAAAACACTCCATGACAGTGTTGTTGTTGTGAATGCCATTGGAAAAACAAATTTAACGTTGTCTCCTGCATCATAGTATCCTCCAACCAAGTCCACCTGCAAAATGAAAAACAAACCCCATCTGTATTTATTAAATGAAATAATAGAAACTGGAACTGCAAAGTGGTTTGCACCTCTAAGACTTTATATTCCTTTTTACACTCAATAAAGACTCCAAAAGAGACACTGCTACTTTCACCACCCTGGGGTGTAGAATACTCTTCTCAGCACAATAATGATAGCATGATTCTGATTATCCATGGAAAATTTCATGATGTTCACAGGAATTTACTTGTTAATAACACTACAAGAAGTCCAAGGAAGTACAAGCAAGATGTCTCTTCCGAATGTTAGATTTCACAGTCCAATGCATGAAAAAACAAACTCTACAGTAATGAGAACTGAAATAAAACCAACTGTACCCAGCTCGAGTTCTTGAATCTCTCTGACACCTCACTAAAAGTAAGTTCTAGTTCTATCTAGTCCTATTTCTAAACCAAATAAGAATACAAACACCTATCTACATTGTGAATATTAAGGATAGAACACAGCAAAAGCATTATTGAAAAGAAATAGAATCGTGAAACTTTCACTCAAATTTGATTAAATATCTAATCACAGTATGGGCTTTATATGTACCTTAGTTCCAATTTGGTGCTTGTCTTGCAGTTACTTGGACAAATCACTCACTTTTTGCTGCATCAGATAATGAGACTCTTTAATGTGTATGAAGGGGTGCAGTGAAAGTGGAAAAGATAGGAACATAAGGGCACACTTACCTCAAGCTCTGTTGTTTTAACTTTATACATTGCAGACATTTGATTGTAGTCATGTTGAAGCAGCTTCAACTATTAAAAATAAAATAGTTTTGTCATTTGAAGTCAGAGAATAAGAAAATCAAATAAAAGAACAGAAACCATCCCAGTCTCTTGTACAATAGTTCTTATTAAGATACGAAATAAGAAACAAATAATACCCACAAAGCAGCAAAAATAAATATTGCAAATGTAAAGAATTTCAAGTACATTGATCAGCCAATTTTTCTCTCTAAATTAGTAGGGATTACCATCAGAACACGTGAAAGAGGTAGCTTACCTTTCCTCGAATCATGCATAATTCCTGTAAAATATAATTAAAAAAAATCATAATATAAACTCTGTTAGACACACTTCACAGATATTTTCTACCAGAAACTTCTTGATATGCCCCCAAGTATTTTCTTTTAAACATTCATGTTGCCTTGCAAATTGAATAGAGAACAATATGGATCCATACTAACTGAAAACATTTGGCCATTAGTTTGAGCACGTTGCATGTTTTTTTGCGATGCTTTCATCTTGTACTGTAGAACTTTATGCATTTCATGTCTTGTGTATTGAAGAATAGCTCTGCATGGTTATGGAAAAATTATGAGAGGATTTAGACAAAAGCCAAACCTCCCATTCAAAATGGAAGTCACACAATGTGGAAATTTCATTTCAAACCCTTAGGACATAGATCGAAGGGATACTCTTTCTCTGTAAGTTGCTTCTTAAGGAAAGCTATCTCTTGGAGATCACAGAAAAGGAAAATAAATCTGTAAGGAAATTAATCAAAGAACATGCTAAATTTTTTCTGGAAACATTCAGTGTTTGAACAATTTTCAACCTACTGAAGATGTTGTTTCTTGTCAAAGTCAAGACAATAATCACTTTATTTCAATATATTTCCACAATGATTAGCCCAACCACAGAATTACTTTGCCAATAACTTAAAGTAAGAGAGATGATGCACCAAAGCCACAAGATGAGTTCTTATCAATTTAGAGGTTTCTATTATGTCCTTCTTACCACTGTTATGACTTATATCAGAATTATAAAAGCGTATATCAGACCTTATAAACAATATGACAGTTCTCCAAAATCACATAGAACACCATAAATGCAATGACATAAATCTTTCTTATTACTTGAGATTAAATATGTGATGACTATGAGCATTCGTTAATGAGTTTGAGGATGTGTATTCAGAGATTTTACCACTGTTATGAGATGCCTTCAGATCTAAAACATCACACATCTCCTAAAGAAACTATTCTAAAACATCTTAGTGTTCTCATTTAATATAATCTTTCATCAAGAACCAGAACACAAGAAATGCAACCATTTTATTTATATTATTATTCACTGAAAGTAAAATACATGCCCAGACCATAAAATCCTACAAATGGCATGCACAACTGCTTGACAATGACAAATATAAGAAACTGAAGCCCACTTGTGAATCCGAGATGGATTCACCACATAAACATCACCGCGGGGGTTTTGTCCTGGGATCAATGCTAGAATTGGCCAGGCCAGGTTCTCAACCCAAAAAAAATAAGATAGATAATCCAGAATGCTCTAAATGCCTAGCTTGTCTCCCCTTTTATAGGCTTGATGGGTCAATACCAACAAGAAATACCATGGGTCAATACCATGGGAAAATACCACGGTAAGTACCATGGATCTATTCTATCCACTTTGACTGGATCAAGAAAGGGAATATTACATAAACAGGAGAGACTAAATCCTCATTTTGGACATCATCTCATCACACATTCTCTCTCCTTCTGATTGGTTCGTACAAGCCTTCAGAGAGATTATCTCTCCTCTGAACGTGTGAAAGAGAAGCTGGAAATTTCGAATTGTTTGAGAGTTTGCGATTTTGGGACGCAAAATTTGGTGGCACAAAAATCAAAGAAATCCGAGCTGATTTGATTGTTGCATTAACCACATTGTTGACGTCATATTTGACCAAAGTTTGACCATAGCATTGACCAATTTTGACTGAGGAATTGCGGATTTTGGGCTGACTTTGACTATTTCAAGAGGCCGATTTTGACTGGCTTTGACCGAGCTCCATTAGGAGACATTTTACTGGTTTGACCAGCGTTGACTTTCCTGACTAGGGCATCCTGTTGACTACTGAAAATTGTACTTTCTCTCTTTGCTGAATTTGAAGAATAATAAGAAGATTTGGTCAAAAGGTTTTCCCCGCATTGGGGTTTTACCCTAGCATCCGCCAAATTATTGTTTCCTCTTGTCTTGGCTCATCTTTTGGTCATTTATTTATGTTCTATGAGAATTTACTGTCAATGTTAATGTCATTGCATAACAGGAAATTGAATTGGGCTAATAAGAAATATTGACGTAAATTGCTCTAAGCATAGAACATACCATCGCTAACTAAAATTAACAAGTACATTTTCACACCTGCTAGATATTTCTAGATCTTGGATTGCTAAGCTGTTTTTTTACATCCAAAAAACTAACTCTTACCTAATAACAAATAGTTTTAGCAGTAAATAAAAATCTCTTATATAATATTATAAGAAAATCACTATTTCTTATAGCTATGACTAAGATACCTTTAATAAAATTACATACCCACTCTATAAGAAGAATTATAATTTAGTAAGTTAATAATTTATTTTTTACCTTACACTAAATTTTAATATTATATTTTCAAATAAAAATTTCTACAATAAGTTTATATTTAAATGTATATGTGTTATTTTTATGAAAAATTTATTGCAGATTCCAAAAATATCTCAAAATCCGATCAAAATCTAATATTCAAGAAAAATGTCAAACAATTGACCCTACCTTCTCCTCTCCTCTCCTCTCCTAACTATCCTCAAATTTTCAATCAACATAAAAATGCCCTTCAAATAAGCTATGTGACCAGGTTAACACTAAGAAACATTTATTTAAGAATGGAAATCAGATTTCAATTTTAGGCTTCTTTTGACTTTATTGCAGCAATAATCCCAACAAAACAGAGATACTTTACCATATTTATTGTTCATTTTGTGATGTAAATATAATTTTTGAGAAAACAGAAAAAATCTCAGAAAATGTAAGAGGCTACCTTCTTGTTGAAGATTGTTAAATTGCTTATGGCTGCATTAAGAACCGATAGGAGCATATCTTCTTGCTCCGTCTGCTCAAAACTACCTAGTCCTTCAAAATCCAGCACGACATAGATGCGCTTCTCTGCTGCTCTTGTAGTCACCCACACTCCATTTGTACACCTTCCACCTGCCACATCCAAAAGAGACCCTGACAAGTGATTTAACAAGTAAGATTTTCCGCTGCTCTGTTTTCCCATGGATGATATCACCATTATCTCGCCCTCCCAGTTTCTAAGAACTGTATCATAAATGCTGAAAGTAATCAAATTTGTCAGAGATAAGTTGCCTTCATAATTCATTTCCAGTGGTATCTGAAGCCCGTCCTTGAGAGAAAGCAGTCCATTGTTTTCTGCTCGGGCTATTTGGATAGGAACACGGCAAGCAAGGGTGTGAATCCATGTTCCCATAGCCTTAGTTTTCAAGCCCGTTAAATCAACTGAGCCCCCAGATATCCATGGTTCAAATATTTTTACATCTATTTGAATCTCTATGTTTGAGAAATCTTTACCTTTTTCCTTCTCCAGTTGTTGATGAAGAGATCTCAAGACATTATTACATGCACGCTCATTACAGTTTTGATCGATGTCTTTGGTGCTTAATAGTACATTGAAAAAAACATCCCTTTTGTCTTCACTGAACAGGGAAAGACTGGTTGCAAACTTGTCAAAGATATGGTATATATACTCCAGTGGTGGACAAGATCCACAAATTCTTCTTTCTTCAGGCACCTGAGCTACCTCGTTTTCTGTACTTTGTATAGCTTGCAATTGGACAACATCCTTGGCTGAAATAGTTTTCAATATGTAGGAATAAATGTTACGAGGAGCTGATGCATTGAGGAATACAAGATAACTCTGTGTTCCAAAATTCACAATCTTCACTTGAAGCTCTCCCAAATCTCTAATGCTTTTGTTTAGATGAATAGTCCTCAAGTGACTCATGACATCTGCCAAGACATATATATAGACCATGACAAAAGATTCAATAGCTTTTCCATCCACTTCCTTCGTATCCCTGCTAGCTTCTACCACTTCATCATTTTGTTCTGAGGACTTGCCGAAGACCAAAAAAAATGATCCATCCGCAAAAACAAGAGCCAGTGAAACAGGAGAAAGAAGAATTAGTGGCTTCGGTTTCATCATCGGCTGCTGATGGAGTTCCATGACCCTGACCCTGTTTGTATCATCAATCAAGATCAATTCCCTTTTTCCCGGTATCATATGTATCCAGGTTAAGGTTCCAATGCCATAAAATGTATGGAGATCCACGTCTACCTGTTAAGCCCCTATATTAATAGTGTAGTCCCTTATTATGTTAGTCTAACCCCCCTTATCATTATTGTTGTACCCCTGTAACCCCCATATTGTTATTATTGTGCCCTTACATTATTATTGTTAGGTCGGCTAGGATTACATTGTGGCCCACTAGGATTACATTGTGGCCCCATGGACTCCTATATATATAAAGGAGGTTTTTTCATTTGTATCATCCAAGAATTGTTCATTTATGTAACATATTGGAGGTTTCCCCCTCAAAGTGGCTCATTTCTAAGGCGTTTATATCTCTTTTCTTCTCTTTTTGGAGCTGGTTACACAACATTTGGTATCAGAGCTTTGGATTCTAGGGTTACGCTGCTCCAAACAGGTCATCATGGAATTTTCGCTATAAATTTTTTCTACGAAGTTTCAGAAGCTGAAATTTTTAGGGTGCGAAGCCGAAATCCTGAGGAATATTTTCTAAAAATTTCAGAGCTTGCTTCGTAATATTTTCGAAGATATGATCTGTGGAAGTTAGGTCTTTTTTCCGGCTCATAAACAGGTCATCGTGGAATTTGCGCTATAAATTTTTTTCTACGAAGGTTCAAAATCTGAAATTCATATGGTACGAAGCTGAAATCCTGAAGAAATTTTTCAAAACATTTCAGAGCTTGGTTCGCAATATTTTTGGGGATATGATCTGTGGAAGGTAGTGCTTTTTCAGGCTTCTGAATTTCATCTCAAAGAGGTGATCGTGGGAAAAGTTCAATAACTCTCTCTCTGGGCATTGGATTGGAGTGCCGTAAAAATTGGTCACAAGTACACAGACTTTAGTTTCTTGGCTATCAATTTTAGAGACAAAGGACGAAACAGTGACACCTGGCAAGTGCTACAAGTTCGCTCTACGGAACCAGTCCAGAATTAGGTCATTGTGGGAGATTGGACACTACTTTGTCTTGGAGAATCAAAATCAGGTTAGACCTGTGGCATTCAAAAGAGAATTCATAGGGCTACTTCAGTGATGAATTTCAAATATTGAAGGGCCGCAATCACAGAGATAATCCAATTTCAATATCGAGCTCCTCAAAAGCAAGAAAAAGGTGTGTATTGTTTTTTCCAAATTGCATAAGTCTTGTTTGAAGAATCAAGTTGAATTGATTCCAAGGGCATATTGAAGAATTTTTTTCAGTAATGGGTTCTATTATGCCTCCAAAAAATAATTCCATACCCATTAAACCCTCAGAATGCTATACTATGACGCATGAGGAGGAAGAATTGCAATATGAGATATCAAAATTACGGTACCAAGTGCAACAAATTTCGATCTTACGAAGAGCAACCGAAGATGACATAGATGGTTTAAAAGAAAAAAATGGAGGCTAATTTGGATGGTTTGAAGGATCAAATAAAATCTATTATGGATGATAAAGTAGTGGAATATCACAATGAGCAACAAAAACAAGTTCTCCAACTCTCAAAGGATAACCTAACTTTGGTGCAAAATCAAATGAAACAACTGGAAGATCAATATCACATCGAAAGAAGTTCTGAAGCAGTCACAGAAACAAGAAATCAACAAGTACAATCAATTTCAAATTATCTCAGCAATTGGAAGAACTTTCCTGTAGAAGATTCCACATGGGACGATGATAATTTTATACAGAAGGATCAAGAAATAATCAAGCGTTGAGGACAACACTTGTTTGAAGGAGAGGGGCATGTTAAGCCCCTATATTAATAGTGTAGTCCCTTATTATGTTAGTCTAACCCCCCTTATCATTATTTTTGTACCCCTGTAACCCCCATATTGTTATTATTGTGCCCTTACATTATTATTGTTAGGTCGGCTAGGATTACATTGCGGCCTGTCCAATCTAGGTTGCGTAAATATTCATCAAACTTGTGGACTGCAACCTTAGAGGATAGCTTATCATACAAGGCTACGAATCGAGTACCTTTGTCAACAGAAAATAAATCATAGCCTCTCCTAAATCTTCGTATAGGTTTTAAGCCATCTAGCTTTAAACCCATGCGCGAGCAACTATAAACATACAGGTAGGGATCATCAAAATTCTGAATGAATGCCAACAAGTGACCAGACTTTAGGGCCACCACTTTTAGTATTCGTTCTACCTCATGTTCAAGGGAGACCAAATCAAATTGATCAGTGCATGTAGGAGAAATCCGATATTCACTGTTCTGGCTTAACTCCTCCAAATCATTTTTCTTTGGCATCAGCTCAAAAATCCTCCATGCAGTGCTAGGCTTCTCAGGTCTTTCAGTTGAAACCTTCAGATTCATCTGCTCAGACATGTAAGGAATCCGATAATTCAGAAAGTAAGAAAACCTAGAACTCTGAACTTCACAAGACTCGATGAACCTACATACCGGTTTGCCTGCCATCACTCACATCTCGCGTTTCATTTTTTAGAGGAATTTGTCTTCTTCTGAATGCCGATTCTGCTGTAAAATATTTAAGGTTTCTGTTCTTTGAGATTCAAACTTCTTTAGTAAAGCACTCCAGAATTCTTTAGAACAGCAACCTGATGGGGCGAATCAGTCTAACCCCTCCCTCCGACCCTGTAAATCCAGGCGAATGCCATGGAAATCTTCTCCAACCAAAACAAATCGGGGGTGAATTTCATGTTTCCAGTTTTATGCACCCTTTTTTTGGTGGGCTAATATTTAATAATTAATTATTTTTAAAATATTTATTGGGCTAACTTTATTAAACTATATAAAATGGGTTTTATATAAAAAATTCACTCTAATAAAATTTAAAATCCCTTAAAATTCGCCTTTGGGCTAAAATTCACACCGAAAATTTTCCCTGGTTCAGATAAACCCTGATTTCAACAAGGATTTCATCATTTTTTCCTTTGCATCAGTTCACACAATTGTTGTTGTATTTCTGCAGAAAAATAAAGAGGGACAAGAGCAGCCTATAGTCTTTTTCAACCAAGCTTTAAGAGATGCACCTTTGAAGTACAATATCATGGAAAAGCGGGATTTGGCCTTGATCAAAGCAATGAAGGATTTCAAATTTTACATTCTACATTCACACATCATTGCATTTGTGCCCAATACAGTTGTCAAAGACATCCTAACATAGGATCCTGATTGAAAAAGAGGCAAGTGGATTGTTGTCATCTTGGAGTATGATTTAGATATCAGACCCACCAAACTAATCAAAGGGCATGGATTCACCAAATTGATGATTGAAACAAATTTTCAAGCACTATATATTAACATGATTCATTCACTGAAAGAACAAGAGAAGTTGGCGACTCCACCTATTGAGGAATAATTCCTAAATTCTCCCTGGTACGCAGAGATAATATGTTCTATTTAAATTAAATGCTCCTCCTGGTTTGTCCAAAACAAAATCTAGATTCTTGAAATTGAAAGCTATAAAATTTTGCATCCTAGAAAATGTTTTGTACTGGAAAGATACTGGTGGCATATTTCTTAAATGTTTACTTAAGGAAGATATAGATAGGGTTATGACATAATTCCATTAAGGGGATTGTGGGGGCCATATCTACTAGAAAACCACTATTAACAAGATCCTTAGAGCTAGTTTATATTGGCCTACTCTTTTCCTAGACATCCACAAAATGGTAGCTACCTACTATAAATGCCAAATTTTTTAGGGAAAAAGAAAAATGTTGCCTTTGCCCTTACAACCAATCTCTGTTGAAGCTCCTTTCCAACAATGGGGTTTAGAATTCATTGGAGAAATTCACCCTTCCTCCTCTGCCCAGCATAAATGGATCCTTACTGCTACAGACTATTTTACCAAATGGGTAGAGGCCATTCGTTCCAAAACTTCTACTGACTCAGTGATTATCAAATTCCTTGAAGCCAACATCTTGTCTAGATTTGGTTATCCTAGGAAAAATATTACAGATAACGTTGTTGCTTTTAAATCCAAGAAGATGGTGGATTTTTGCCACAAATATCACATTTCTTTGAGGCATTCAACAGCTTATTACCCTCAAGGTAATGGACTAGCTGAATCCTCCAACAAGAGCCTGGTCAACATCATCAAGAAGATGCTGGAAGACAATAAGAAATCCTGGCATAACAAATTGGTGCATGCATTATGGGCTGACAGACTAACAACTAAGAAATCTATTGGCATGTCACCATACCAGTTAGTCTATAGAATGGATGCAGTTTTCCCAACATCCTTAAGAGTGCCAGCCATGAAACTCATTCAAGAGGTGCGGGCTGAAGAAAATGATGTACAAATAAGAATAAGCCAAACCATTCAACTTCAATAGTCCAGAGTAGAGGTGTACAACAGAACTCATGTGGTGCAAGAAAATATGAAAAAAGATATTTGACAAAAGGAAAAAAGCAAATGATTTCAATATTGGAGATAAAGTGCTGAAATGGGATTCCAGAAGAGAAGATAAGGGTAAGCAAGGAAAGTTTAAAAACGTATGGAAAGGACCATACATTATTCATTCTTCCAGAGGAAATAATGCATTTTTCTTACAAGAGATGGATGGAACAGAGCTGTTTGGGGGTCCTATCAATGGCAAGATGCTAAAACATTATTTCTGTTAAGAAATTAGATTAAAATTTCCTCATTTTGAATACCATAGCCTTACAATTTTCAATAATCCGTTGGAAAAGGTTGAAGCTCAAAGTGAAGGCCATAAGCCTAGTCTAATAAGAAAAAAGAAAGCCCCACACAAAAAATTTATCTTTCTGAAAGTGTTGCAAATCAAAATGCCACTACTATTTTGACAAGGGTTATATGAAATCATACAATTCAAGCATGATTGTACAATTTTGAATTTTCTGCTAATAGGTTAGAAAATGAAGATTTGATGAACCATTTAATCTTGGCTTATCAGGTAGATAGGTATAAAATGACATTGGTTCAACAACCTAATCTGAACCAATAGGAGGTATAAGGGATAGGTGATAAGTTAGAAATTCAAAAAAGAAAAAAAATGATGTCAGGGTCTGCAAGTCTAAATGCACCCTTAAAGGAGAAAAAATGATTAGAATCGTAGATTGGGTAGGTAGGTGTGCAAATGAGCTCAATACTTTGATCATTTTTCCAGTTTTTCAGTTTCAGGTTACTTTTCAGTTTTTGTGTGTTCCAGACTTCAGTTTGCAAAGAAATGTTGACTTCAGCTTGCAGGTTTTCAACCACACAGATGGTAGCAGATCAGGTTGCAGGATGGGATCATTCCAATGGAGCAGGCCACTAGTCTATGATGTTCTTGACACCTCCTAAAGGAGTTTTCATCCCCATTTGGAGCCACTGTTAGACTCCTGTATTTCACAGTATCACCAGGTGACTGATTATTTCTTAGATTTCCATACTGAAAATAATATTCCATATCCATCATTTATTTTCAGGAAAACGGGAAATTGTGACTGTCAAGAGCTTCAAAGGAATATATTATTCCTTTAAGTTTAGTATAAGTTTAAAATGTTGCTGATAAGTCCCAAAAAAAAAGAGCAGCATTAGACCATTAGAAAAATCAAAAGGGCAGAGAGGATCAAAATTATAATCAAAGGAAGCAAGGGCAGCAGAGAAGCAGTTAAGGCAAAAAAATAGCAAAGGGTCAAGTCGTGCACCTTGGGTCAAGTCATGAACAAGGGGCAAGTCGCGAAACGAGTCAAGCATTCTACAAAAAATTAAAAGAAACGAATGCACACAACCAAAGAAGCAAAGTCGGAAAAACACACCAAAGGAGCAGTGAGGACCATTGGATCTGAGCATCAACGGCTGAGATTATAATCGCAATTTTTACAATATATCCACGAGAGGTAAGTGTTATAAAGTGTCGAAGTGCGATGTGTAGGACTGGCGAGACTCGGTCGCAAATCGCAAAAGATAAAATATAGGCGCGGAGGTAAACGATAAATTCTGCGAAGTGCGATGTGCAATGCTAGGTGGGGACCCAATCACAATCTCAAATCGAAAAATTAAAAGATAAGTGCAAATGGAAAATTTTAAATACAACAAAGTGAGATGTGCGATGCCAGGTGAGACCCAACCGCGATCGCAAATTGCAAAGGATAAATGATAAGTGCTAAGGAAAAGGTAAAGATAGCAGGATGCGAAGTACGATACCAGCACGGATGCGATGTGTCTTCATCACTGAAATCTAAACATTTTCAGGTCTGGGTAAATGAGTTGTTTACGATGTTTCATTTAGAGGGGGTCGAGTTTGGTTCCACCTGTGTACCACGTCATTCCACCCCTAATCTCCCTCCACCTTTCCTCCATCTCTACTCCTCTTCTCCGCATCCGACGGTCCTTAACGCTTTTCACACCCCCCTCGGTCTTCGAACTTTAAACCATGGGGGGGGGGGGGCGGGGTCCAGAATGGGTGGTATCCATTACTGCCCACTCCTCCACATGTCGCACCCTCACAATTTTTCACACCCATCTCTATTACTGCTTACCACTTGTGGCCCCCTTCGAAAAGTTGTTTTTATCGTCCTCCATCATCCATCCACATCTGCCAACCGCCATCCCTCCACAACTGGGCAGATGTTGTTCGTGTGCAGTTTTGTGAAGAAAGGGGGCTAAGAACGATAGCAAGACTCGGCCAATCGTTCAAAGGGTTTTCCACCATTTACCCGAGAGAAGTAGTAAGGGTCGAGTCGGGCAAGGCATTGCGAAAATATTTTATGTTATAATGGCAGAAAGACTCAGGCAGGACCCGACAACGGGAAAAAGGTAGGGTAAGGCTAAACGTCATGGTAGTAAATAAAGGGGGTCGAGTCTGGAAAAGGGAGTTCATATAAAACTATCATGGTATACCAACAGAAGCGGAAAATATAGCAAGACACATCAGCACCAGCATCAATAAATGAAATTAGACAGCTTTGCACCAGACTTAATCACCCAATGCCGATCTTTTGAAAAGCAGGGCCAGATGTCAGAGCCATCAAAGCTTTTAGATCCATAAAGAGCTGCTCAAAATTAATTTTACAGGTGATATGTTGTCAGAGATATTTTTCTCAAGCCTTGCATGGCCATGCCTGTTTAATTTTAGTTGTTTTGTAAAAAATGATGTTTGACCCAAGTATATTAGGGCTACCGACTCAAATTTTAGTTAAATATTGCTTGAATTTTCATTATCAGAGGTGGAACCTTGTTAGACTCTGTGTTGTAAAAGATCATTGTATTGGAGCATTGTAATTATTTTGAGTTGGGCATCAATATTAAAGAGACCTTTCAGAGGATTCCTGAGCCATGTTAATGTTGATGTTATTTCCTCTGTGTTAACGTTTTCCTCTCTCTTTTCATGTTGTGCATCTGTTTCTCTGATTTCAAAATAGAAGTTTTAGATTAAGATTTGCTGAGAGAGCACCTTAATTCTGTTTGTTTTTGTTATCTTAATGTTTTCCTCTGAAATATAGTTAAATAATTCTTAACTTCTCTTTAGCTATTACTGAAACTCACTGCTTTCTTTCATCTCATATTCACACTTCCAGTAAGATCCAATATGTATAGTTAGCTTTCCCTGTGAATGCCCCTTGAAAAATTTGATGCACAATTCAGCCTCTTTTGACTCCATATCCCAATGGATTAAGCTTCACAACTCTGTCTATTCAACCACCCAACCAATCAAAACCAACAGTTCTCATAATCTCTATACTAGCCTAATATCAGCAATTATAATCATAAAGCTAAATCATAAATCATAAAGAACAGAGAGAGCCCTCTCTGAGTCTAGGAAGGCTAGGTCCTGGACTCCAAAGTGGTTTGATGTTGTCCTTTTTTGTTTGTTCTTTCCAATCTTACAAATTACAGAGGGTTAACAGGAACATCAAATACCTCAACTGCAAAAACAAATAGAGGCTCTTTATGGAAAAATGGCTCTTTGAAAATGCTAGTATTATGATGATTTAGGAAACCAAATATTCAAGTGATTTCATTAATAAAATAACCAGTAAATGGAGTAGAGATTTTAAAGTGGTAGCTCTTGATGCCAAGTGGCTTGCCATAGCTTGGAATGACAAGGAAGTTCCCATACTAAATATGTTTTCTACATTTAAATTCCTCTCTATCCAATTCCAACAATTGGCACTCCATTGAAAATTTTTACCTATCTAACATCTATGGACCACCCTTACTAAAGGATAAATCCCTTTTCCTCTACTAAATTTCTAGCACTAGTAATCTACTCTCCTCCTCTCCTTGGATCCTATATAGACATCTTAACCTAATAAAAACCCTAGACGAAAAGAGAGGTGCCATAATAAGATATGATAAAAACTATACTCAGTTTTAGGAAACATCAACGACCTCTCACCCAGTTGATTTGGATATTATAAACAATACTTTACTTGGAACAATCGAAGAGGAGGTGCCCAACAAATGACCCCAAGTTGGCATTAGAGAAAATTCCAGGTCTAAAATGTGTCTCAAAACAAAAATATACAACCAAAATCAACTTGATAAGAACCAATAGGATTCAAGATGACAATGTCAACCATTGGGGGATGATTCACCATTTTTAAAGTAAAAAGGTAAAAATATTAAAAACTAAAAATAATAAAAAACTACTTTTCAACTCTTATGTTCAGTTTATCTCCCGACAATTTTACTCAAATTTTGAGCGGTAACAGTCGTTGGATGTTGAATTTAATTCCTCATCCAATGAGTACCCATGTTTCATACTTTCATTCGACCTCGTTACACGAAAAATGAGAAATACAAGAAAAAACGTGAAATACATTAGTGCTCCTGCTCAAAATTTCAGTAAAATTGTGGGGAGATAAGTTGAAAATACGATTTGAAAAAATAGCTTTTTATTTTCCCTCTAAAATTTGATGATATAATCTAATCTTATTCTATTGTTTCCACTATTATCTTATAATATTCCTTAGGAGGCCCATTTTAGGCCTCAAAATTTCTCTAATAATTGGTTCATAGTCTAAGAATCCATCATGACCTATGACATATTTTTGGAGGCATTTATTATCCCTAGTCACGGATATGATCATTGGCTTATATTTTTAAACATTGACATCAAAACTTGTCCAAAGAATCATCCATTTAGTTTAGAAAAGTTTTGATTTCAACATCCATACTTCTAAGCCAACATAAAGGCTTGGTGGGAATAATATGCAACATTGGAAGGTAAATTAACGTACAAAATTCAAAATAGACTCCAGTACATCAAATGAAAGCACAAAGGTTGGAACAAAACAAAATTTGGCAAAATTTTGGAGGAAAAGAAAAGACTAGAAAAGAAGATGGAAATTATATAAGAGGAGGCCATAATCCATGGAAAATCAAAGACATTAATTAAATAAGAGGCTAACACTCTTAGCCAAATTGAGGAGCACTAGAATCAAGAAGAACTACTTTGGTGACAAAAATCCAAGGTATGATGGCTTAGAGAGGGGGAAAGAAACACAACATTATTCCACAAATCTATGTTGCAACAAGATATAGCTCAAGAGCTAAATGGATATTATCAAGATATTTTAACATAACCTAGTCCAAATCGAAAATAAGTGATCCAACAAATAATCAAGCATATCCCTTCCTTTGTAACGTGAGAATAGAATTAGGATATTCTCATAGAAATATCATTTGAATAAATGGAAGCAATAATCAAATTCATTCCATATAACAAAGCTCCCAGCCTAGATGGCTTCACAATAGAATTCTTCCAAATTTGTTTATCCATAGTAGGTCAAGATGTTTGGCAAGCAGTCGAAGAATATAGAAAAATGAAATACATTATAAAATCCCTAGGCACCACCTTTCTCGCATTGGTGCGAAAGAAATTCAAGGTGGAGGATCCCAATGGATATCGTCTCATTGCATTATGCAATGAAATATATAAAGTCATTACCAAAATCATGGCTAATAGGCTTGAACATATACTTCCAAGGCTCATCTCACCATAGAAAAAATGTTATGTCAAAGGAACCCAAATCCTAAATGGCATCATGGTCACCCACGAAACTATCCACTCTTTGAATCTCTTAAGAAAACCTGGTATGTTCCTCAAATTAGATCTCTCAAAATCCTTCCACAAGCTCAACTGGTAGTACCTCTTCATCATTCTTAGAGCCTATAGATTTGATCAATAATAGATCGAATGGATTAACAACTTGATATCGTTAACCTTCATCTCTATCCTTGTAAATGGATCCCCTACCAGTCCATTCAAATCCTCAAGAGGTATCCAATAGGAAGACGCACTTTCACCTTTCCTTTTAATACTAGTAGTGGAAGGGTTTGGGAGATCTCTCAAAGTAGTGACAATTGAGAACAAAATCATGGATCTTTGTTTATTTGGATCAGACCTCCCATTAACTCATCAACAATTTGTTGATGATACAATGGGCATGGGCACTCCTACCATCCATGAGGAATGGAGTTTCATGCAAATAATGGATGGGTTCTGCTGAACTTTAGGTATGGAAATCAACAAAACCAAATATCAAGTATTCTTTTTTAATACTCTACTCTCTATTCAAAGACATATAGCAAGAATCCTTGGGTTCCAAATAAGAAAACTCCCCTCGAAATACTTGGGCACCCCATTAGTTGATGGCTCCCTTTAGTGGATTTTATGGGAGGAAATTTTAATCAAGATCAATAAAAAACTGGTATGCAGAAAGATAAAACAGTAGACACAAATATTTTTAGGTCGAAAACCCCCTCTAGGTCAAAACCACCGAATGATTCTCTAGTAATTATATTCTTCTCTATTTAAAAGAAATATTAGTTACATCAAGGTTTAAGCTACAACTGAGGGATACAGCAACCCCCTAATTCACAAGCCACAACCTGTAGGACGCTACTAAACCCTAATATCCTACTGCAACTATAAGGACACTAATAAACCCTAATATCCTACTGCAACCATAAGGATGCCACAATGCCTTGTAGATCAATCCACAACCTAATGAGTGCCCCAACACTATGTTTACCAGCTTTTATCGGAAAGGAAGCTTCAGTGCCCTATCAGTTTATCAACTACAACTAAACGGATTCCCCATAACCCTGTGCAAGCCACAAATTTCCCTAGCACCACCCTGCTGCCTTGAAGTGTTATTAGGCCACAACCTAAAGGTGACTTCTATCACCTAGAAGAGTTGATAGATCACATTTCACAATTTTCACACTTGACCCTGTGTAATCTGAATCAATGTAGAATAGTTGTAAGGAACATGTTGAGTAAATATCAAATCCTGGTATCCATTGATCATTGTTCCCACAAATTGATCATTTCACAAAGTTGCACATCAAGCTAACACTGTGTTACTGTCGTTGCTCACCGTATATCAAAGTCACTACAAATCATTGTATAATTCTAGGCTACCACAAAATGTCACTTCACAAATGAATAGTCATCAAAACATTGTCATCACACTGCTCGTGAATGAACAGTCATCAATGGTGTATCATTGTCATCATCGTATCAGGTTGCACACAATGCAACAACTATCTGGCACTGCTATCAAATGATGGCTTAACCCAAGGAGTCTTAGGTCATCCTGATGCACTGCAATCAATGCTCTCAAACTTTTTCCCCAGAGAGCTACCAACATATATGTAAGCACGTTGTTTGACTGGTCAAACCCTGCAATCCATCCTTCTCCAATAGGTTGTATAACTGGAGGACGTTCCCTTCACTAATTGCTACCCTGCAAGGTCACGGTCAATTTATCCTAGGTTATCATAGACATTGTCAACTCAAGGTTCTACTAATCAAAGTCAATAGTTCAATGTCAAGTCTAGTCAAAGTTAGAAGGTCAACGTGTGTGGTCTGACTATTTGATCTTCTCATACTAAGTCAAACTTAGGCAAAATGTCGTTATATATGTAATGACTTAGTGTGTCAGAGTCATTCTTAGGATGTCAAAGTCAAGGTGAGTATTGTCTTCAACTATAAATTTAAGTTAACATAAAGTCACAAGTGTCAATTATTGTCAAGTATGTCAAGGTCAACCATATGTTAAGTTCAAAGTAAATACATCATATCAATGTCAATCCATATTGTGATATTTTATGTCATTGTCGGGTCAAGAATTGTAGTCACCTAGGGTCTTTCCTTATCAAAGAAATAGTTTTATATAGCAGATGTCATATGGCCCACCAATAATGATTCAATAACATTCTATACCACTGTCATATAATTTCATAAGCCAAATCAACATTTTCAAGTTCATTCTAAAAGTCAAAATCAAGGTGTCAACATACTTGTTATGTCTAGGTATGAGTGTTAGGCATTAGAGGAAATTTCAACCTAAAAGTGCCCATGAAATTTTCATGTAATTTCCGTGTCATAATATGTAAACCAATCAAAATGCTTTAATTTTAAAAAGACGTACATGTAAATATTTTGGAGGGAAAAGAAGAAAAACTATTTTTTTTTAAATTGTATTTTTGGCTTATCTCCTTATATGTTTACTCAAATTTCAAGTTTAGACACTCATTAGATGCGAAATTAAATTCCACATCCAACGAGTACCCATTATGCATACTTTTGAGAAGACCCACCTTGATAAAAAATTCAGATACATTAAAAATCGTATTTCAACATGATTTTTTAATGTATCTGAATTTTTTATCAAGGTGGGTCTTCTCAAAAGTATGCATAATGGGTACTCGTTGGATGTGGAACTTAATTCCACATCTAATGAGTGTCTAAACTTGAAATTTGAGTAAACCTATAAGGATATAAGCCAAAAATACAACTAAAAAAAATAGTTTTCTTGTTTTCCCTCCAAAATTCATAACTCTCATTTTATTATATTAACTATTATTTTATTATTTTTCCTTAGGAGGTGACTTTAAGACTGAAATTTCCTCTAATGTGAAGATCAAATTGTCACTGTTATGCTAAGTGACATCACTGCACATAATATTGAGGCATAGGTCTTTGACATGTCATAGGTTATCATGTCAACACACTGTCATAGTCCAACTGCTCTAGTATTTAGATCACTGTAAGACACAATCAAGATTAGTGTCACTACCTCACTGTCACAAGGATAGACAGGTCCGAAAATCTTTGAATCACAATGAATGTATTTTCTATAATTCAATCATCATAGCACTAAATCATACACTGCTTCACTATTGTCATATAGGTGACTAGTTAGGGCACCAAATTTTACTGTAACATCCCTCAAAAGGTCACTAAATCAACCCTTAAATTATGTGGCATACCCTTGAAATAAACTAGACCCAACTCCTAGCAATAATGGAGAAATAACATACCTTTTTGTTTCCTTCTAGGAGCTCGATATTGAATTTGTTGTATCTATGTAATTTCAGATCTCCAAGGTCTGAAATTATATCTTGTCGTATTATTTTGAGTCCTCTTTCCAACCCCATAGGTCTGATCAAGATTGGATTCTTCAAGAAAGAGTTATGTCTAATATCCCACGATGAATTGATTATAGATTGGTTCAGTAGAGCGAAATTGTAAGAAGTGCCACGTGTCACTGTATCAACCTTTGGCCCTAGAAAATGATACCCATCAAATTAAATTTCATCATATTTCTCACTTTTTACGAAATTTGAATCCAATGCTCAGAGTGAAAGTTATGACGATTTTCCCAAGGTCGCCTATTTGACATGGAATTTGGGAGCTTGCAAAAACCCTAACTTCCTCAGATCATATCTCCGAAAATATAGCGAACCAAGACCTGAAATTTGGTCATGAGGTGCGTTAGGATTTTGCCTTAAATGGGTTTTTTTTAGTTTTTGAATCTATGTAGAAACAAAGTTATTGTGAAAATTCCACAATGACTTGTTCTGGAGGATACATGAGTTTTATTTTTATTGAGTTGAGAGGGGCTTCTATAGTGAACATTGAAGGAGACAATTAAGATTTTAACACATTATTAATTATTAATTATAATTGATAAATATTGTGTATTTTGTTTTCTTATGCCCTAAGGAACATGCACTACCTAAATATATTAGGATTTTTAACAAGATGTAGGAGTTATATGGGTGCATAGTGACTTGAAGCCCTTCATTAGGATAGTATCTCCACAAAGTATTGAAAGAAACCATTAATATTAATTTTAGGTGTCTACAACAAATGGAAATGTGCCAAGTCACCTTTTTTTCGGGTTTTAGCCCACCAACTGGGGTTTGTACCTTCAAACTCACTTATCTCTCTAACCAAGAGGAATCACGTGGCGTACCACATACCACCGAAAAGATCTCTTCAAGGAGAATTCAAGGAAATGGATATCCAAGCCAAACTCAATGATTTAGCCCTTCAAAAACCCTCTAAAAATTCAGGGTACATCCTCAGTCCAGAGAAACCAAACCCTAGGACTTGGGTTTTCAACCATCCAACAGTGTAGCTGTTACCTAGATGGAATCTGACAATTACTGAGAAGCATTCATTATCCATTTACCATCAATGACTGGTGTTTTTGGTCAAATTAAAACCTAGTCAACTCCATGGGTTGACATCAATTAAAACACCATCCAACAGAGTCAGCCTCAGAGACGAACTCCAACCAACCCCACGAACATATACCTTCCCCAACTTCTGAACATAATACATACTACAACAACTTTATATATAGAGCGAATGTCTTCCAATATTGTCATGGACCTGCAACAATTTCATGCCACCATCCGCCCCACGAAAACCCTTTATTTCTCTGTACACTAAATCGACCTCCAACTTGTTTATCCAAGTATTTGCATGTGCAAACTAACTAACCCAGAACAGAGATCTTAAATTCCCCTCTCTAACTTTCAAATTCCACATGCTAAAACCATGAATGCGATGACATCCGAACTCAATATGGAACTGAAAGACCTCGACAACCTTACTCGAATTCAGTCTAATATCAAGTCGGCCACATGCAAAAAACCATCCGACATGCGGCATAACACAATGGTACAACCCCCGGGAGAAGATTCCATGAGGAACAGGGGAAGGGTATGGAAAAAGGGGCCAAATGGGACAGGGTCGAAGAGGGCCCATGGAGAAAGGAGGAAAGGGGGGAATGGAGGATGAGGGCAAGGGAAGGGATACTCAGAGAAGGAGGACAAGGAGAAGGGGAAGAGGATGACATGGAACAAGGGAGGGGGAACGGGTAAAACATGGGAGGGTAAGGGGAAGGGGGGAAAAATGAAGGGGGAGGGGGAGAACTCCAAATATAGAAAGGCCAACCCACAAGAACACGTTGAACTTTTTTATTCTTTTTTCCTTTCCATTATTCACCATATATTTTTCTTTGTCTGTATTCATTTCAAATTTTTTATGGGATCAGATGCCTTCCCACAATTCCATTCATGTTACTACTTTCCTTTATCATTAAGCAGGCCTGATTTGATTGCATGTCTGCTTCCTTATTCTGACCTCTAAGGATATGAAAATCCATACATGATTAAATAAGGACATCATTCTCTAACTTCTCTTGATAATTTGATTCAATTTATATTTTTTTGTCAAAGTATTGTTAACCATATGCTTTATCAACAGTAGAGAGTATCCTAGGATGGACATCTCCTTTATTCCTTTTTTATGAGCCAGGGTATCCCAAAGAGTAATTCATAAGCCTCAGCTTCGCTGTTTTTCCTTTTTCCCAGTCCCCATGCAAATCTATCTTCTATGATCAGTTCGGTATTATTTAGAATTCCTCCCCCTCCTACCACCCCAGGGTTTCCTTTTGATGATCCATCAAATTGGAGGATCTAGTTCTTTCAATCTTGCATTGATCCATGTGGATATTGGTGTCAACCCACCTATTCCATTTGGACCCCCACCATCGGTTCTTTCAGTTCTTCACTTTCAGCACAACATACTATTTTAGCACATTTTGGGTCCTGAACTTCCGGAGCCGTTTTGAGGCCCTAATGATCCAGGTGGATATTGGTGGCCACCCACCTATTCCATTTGGACCCCCACCATTAGTTCTTTTAGTTTTTCAGTTTCAACACAACTTACTATTTTTAGCATTTTTTTGGGTCCTAAACTTCCGGAGCCATTTTGAGTCCCTAAACGATGTTTTTTGGGAAAACTGGGAGCAACATTGGTCTATAGATCAATTTTTATCACTCAAAAGTTGTAGTCCTCATATAGATATTTCTAACAAGGTATTGAGCACATCAAACAAATATCATTTTCCAAAGTTACGTCCCCGGGAAGATTGATGTACCAATTTACCCAAACGGGGCCCACAGTTTTTGTGTTTCATCTCCTAGGGTTAGGTTTTTGCATGTTTAGGGTTTTCCATTGTTTCTCCACAATAAATAGGCCTTTGAGACTAATTATAACACAGTTCAGAGGCCTGTAGCCACCACATCTCTTCTCAGAGATACACTACCAGCGCCCTAGCTATTTTATTTCCATTATGTCTGCAAGCATATTTCTATTATTTTATATTAATGAAATGAAATATTATTTCCGCTGCATCTCTCTATTTATGTTTATTTCTATGTATTATTGCATTCTTGCATAAATCTAGATCAGTGGTATAAGAGCGGTCTGCTCTTTCTCTTTTTTTCTTTGCATGTCCCTAACGAGGTTAGGGTATAAGGAGTTAGGGCTTGATCTGGTTGAACCCTTGCAAGATCAGCCTCGCAAACCCCGAAAACCTCCCATGGTGGAAGAAAAGAAAGACAAGGGAGTAGGATATCCTATCAAAATATTGCTCGAGGAGGCCCTCGAGAAACAAAGAAACGTGATGATGTATAACTTCACTCAGATCCTTCAACGACTGCCCACCTATGGCACATCTACGTCCAACAACCACTCTGGAGGCGCTAGTCCCTTCAAGGTATAGTTAAACTTTTACATTCCTGTATTTGAAGGCCAGATAGATGCAGTCGACGTAGATAGATGGTTGAATGTGCTAGAAGGGTATTTCTCGGTCCATGATTTCTCCGACCAAGAAAATATTATTTTCGTACTCCTCAAAGTCGTCCCCCATGTCAAAGACTGGTGGGAAACCTACTGTGAGAAAAAGGAAGAGAGGGAATCCTCTCTATTCTCAGTTGCACCCACTTGGAATTTTTTCTAAGATGGCATCAAGGAACAATATTACCCTGTGGGGAGCTATGAGGACAAGTACATCCAATGGACCACGTTGCGGCAGCAAAGGGATCAAGATGTGCATGAACTGACGAATTTGTTCCATACCCTATGCACAAAGTTGGGTATTAAAGATTCAGAGACACATTTGGTGCTCAATTACCACAGTTGTCTACATAGATACATTCAGGAGGAAATGTAGTTCCTTGACGTTACATCGCTTGGCACGAAATATCGCTATGCCGCCAATATCGAGCAAAAATTTAAGCAGAAGAAGCGAGACTTTGGATCCACGAATCTGAAGCCAGGGATAGGTGCCCCTGAACTGTATAACAAGGGGAAAGGCCAAAGTGGGGTGAATCAAAAAAACACAAAAAATCCAAATAAGGACACGGGGAAGTGGTGTGAATTTCATAACAGCCCCACTCACAGCACAAACAAGTGTTGTGCCAAACAGTCGTTAGTGGACGAATTAAAGGCACCCGAATCAGATGCATGTTCTGATCCTAAGTCAGAACTAGATAAGGGAAATGACAAAGGGAAGCAGATCATTGATGTGGATCCCAGTGCCATTGTTGACACCACCAAGATCCAGGGGGAGGATCCCGAGGATCCAGAGGAGGGGCAGTGCCTCTTCCATTCATATATGTGGGTGAAGGGTTCTCCACTGCAATTCATTGTTGGTAATGCAAGCCAAAAGAACCTCACTTCAGTAGAGGTCGTGAAGCGGCTTGACCTACCGACCATAGCACACCCGCATCCATATACCATTGGGTGGCTTCACGAAGGAAGAGATATTCATGTTCGCCGGTAGTGTCGCCTTCCGTACATCATCAAGCCATTCACGGATGAGGTTCTGTGTGATGTTGCTCCTCTTGATGTGTCTGATGTATTATTGGTCCAACCATACTTGTGGAAGCGACATGTTGTGTATGAGTCTAGGCCTCGTGTTCTTATTATTACTTTGGGAAATAACTTGTACAGGATACAGGAGGTAGTACCGCCTCCTGCCATCTCTTTGACTATTGCAAACAACACATTAAGATTGTTTCCCAAACGAGGAAATTTATTTTCATCACCATTCACCCACAAGGAAAGAAGAATACTGTGGCCACGGACTTGAAATAGGGCTCCCTTTCATAGCAGCAGTAGATGGACAAAGGCATTGAGGAATACGAGGACATTTTCTCCTCACCCGCAAAGGTTCCTCTACACTGTCATTTCAAGCACTCCATTGATCTAACCCCAGCCGTACCGCCACCTGATATTTCCATACCTCATGAAACCACAAAGACAAAATCCACACATGTATTGTCTGAGGTTGATAAAGAAACCAAACTTACTGAACGCACCCAGCATGTCCGCCCACAGGTCCATGACATCTTCGACAAATCCAATACCCAGTTCAGCAGAATTTTCCTCATCTCATGGAGGATCTCAACGCAATGAGGACCATTTCTTCCTAAGGGGGGAGGAATGATCTAGGTGGATATTGGTGGCCACCCACCTATTCCATTTGGACCCCCACCATTGGTTCTTTCAGTTCTTCACTTTCAGCACAACTTATTATTTTTAGCAGGTTTTCAAGTCCTGAACTTTTAGAGCCATTTTGAGGCCCTAATGGTTCTAGGTGGATATTGGTGGCCACCCACCTATTCCATTTTAACCCCCACCATCAGTTCTTTCAACTTTTTAGTTTCAGCACAACTTACTATTTTTAGCAGTGTTTCGGGTCGTGAGCTTATGGAGCCGTTTTGAGGCCCTAAACGACGTTTTTTGGGAAAACCGGGAGCAACATAAGTCTAGGTCTATAGATTGATTTTTCTCACTCAAAATTTGTATTCCTTAGATAGATATTTTTAACAAGGTATTGGGCACGTAAAACAGAGATTATTTGCCAAAGTTACGTCCCTGAGAAGATTGATGTACCAATTTACCCAAATGAGGCCCATATTTTTAGCGTTTCATCTCCTAGGGTTAGGTTTTTGGATGTTTAGGGTTTTATATTGTTTCTCAACAATAATAGGCCTTCGACCCTCATTATAACATAGTTCAGAGGCTTGTAGCCGCCACATCTCTTCTCACAGATACGCTACCAATGCCCTAGCTAGTTTATTTCCATTATGTCTGTAAGCATATTTCTGTTATTTCATATTAATGAAATGAAATATTATTTCCACTGCATCTCTGTGTTTATGTTAATTCTTGTGTATTATTGCATTCCTGCATAAATCTGGATCATGCATCCACTGAATAAGCCCTTTAGAGAACAACCAAAGGATCCATGAGGGACAAGAAGGAGGGACTTTTGCAATGGAAAATTTTTCCATATAACTCACCCAAGGGAAGAGCCAAGGAGATTTTATCTGGTCCATAGAGGGCTAGGATGATAAGCGATGAAATTTCATGCAAGGAGAAAGAGCTTTTATAGCTGTGATTCTAGTTGGGATATGATTTGATATGAAGATCACTTTATTCCTAGATATCCATATTTCACAGCATACATATTTTGGAATGGCTATCCATATTTTCTTGAAGGAATTTTTGGCCTAAAGGGAGCCCAAGTAACATGAAGGCCAGGAGCTGAAGAATTGGAGGATATCTTAGGGCCAACTGGTGCTGTGGATAAGCGGACCTAAGGCTTCTAACCATACTTCCTTTGTCTCTTAGAAGTGAAGGAAAAGGTGAGCTATTGTTTCTTCTAATTTTTCATAGACCAAACACTGAGAAGGCCCAATGTGACCTCTTTTTTGGAGGTTCTTTGTAGTGAGACCTCGTTTTTGGAGGT
Organism: Pinus albicaulis; assembly: GCA_034641835.2. NCBI lineage: Eukaryota > Viridiplantae > Streptophyta > Pinopsida > Pinales > Pinaceae > Pinus > Pinus albicaulis. The sequence goes on from CM076583.1 coordinate 337,108,953, forward strand.
TCCTTTTTGGAGGTTCCCAGGCGTACCGCCACCTGATATTTCCACACCTCATGAAACCACAAAGACAAAATCCACACATGTATTTTCTGAGGTTGATAAAGAAACCAAACTTACTAAACGCACCCAGCATGTCCGCCCGCAGGTCCATGACATCTTCGACAAATCCAATACCCAGTTCAGCAGAATTTTCCTCATCTCATGGAGGATCTCAATGCAATGAGGACCATTTCTTCCTAAGGGGGGAGGAATGATACAGGTGGATATTGGTGGCCACCCACCTATTCCATTTGGACCCCCACCAATGGTTCTTTCAGTTCTTCACTTTCAACACAACTTATTATTTTTAGCAGGTTTTCGAGTCCTGAACTTTCAGAGCCATTTTGAGGCCCTAATGGTTCCAGGTGGATATTGGTGGCCACCCACCTATTCCATTTTAACCCCCACCATCAGTTCTTTCAACTTTTTAGTTTCAGCACAACTTACTATTTTTAGCAGTGTTTCGGGTCGTGAGCTTATGGAGTTGTTTTGAGGCCCTAAACGACGTTTTTTGGGAAAACCGGGAGCAACATAAGTCTAGGTTTATAGATTGATTTTTCTCACTCAAAATTTGTATTCCTCAGATAGATATTTTTAACAAGGTATTGAGCACGTAAAACGGAGATCATTTTCCAAAGTTACATCCCTGAGAAGATTGATGTACCAATTTACCCAAACGAGGCCCATAGTTTTAGCGTTTCATCTCCTAGGGTTAGGTTTTTGGATGTTTAGGGTTTTCTATTGTTTCTCAACAATAATAGGCCTTCGACCCTCATTATAACACAGTTCAGAGGCCTATAGCTGCCACATCTCTTCTCACAGATACGCTACTAATGCCCTAGCTAGTTTATTTCCATTATGTTTGTAAGCATATTTCTGTTATTTCATATTAATGAAATGAAATATTATTTCCACTACATCTCTGTGTTTATGTTAATTCTTGTGTATTATTGCATTCCTGCATAAATCTGGATCATGCATCCACTGAATAAGCCCTTTAGAGAACAACCAAAGGATCCATGAGGGACAAGAAGGAGGGACTTTTGCAATGGAAATTTTTTCCATATAACTCACCCAAGGGAAGAGCCAAGGGGATTCTATCTAGTCGATAGAGGGCTAAGATGATAGGCGATGAAATTTCATGCAAGGAGAAAGAGCTTTTATAGCTGTGATTCTAGTTGGGATACGATTCAATATCAAGATCACTTTATTCCTAGATAGCCATGTTTTACAGCATACATATTTTGGAATGGCTATCCATATTTTCTTGAAGGAATTTTTGGCCTAAAGGGAGCCCAAGTAACATGAAGGCCAGGAGCTGAAGAATTGGAGGATATCTGAGGGCCAACTGGTGTTGTGGATAAGCGGACCTAAGGCTTCTAACCATACTTCCTTTGTCTCTTGGAAGTGAAGGAAAAGGTGAGATATTGTTTCTTCTAATTTTTCGCAAACCAAACACTGAGAAGGCCCAATGTGTCCTCTTTTTTGGAGGTTCTCTGTAGTGAGGATTTTCTTATGTGTCAAAAACCAACAAAAGAAGTTAACTTCTGGGATAGCATTTGTGCACCAAATTTTACTCCACATTGACGATTTTAGAGGAATCTGTGATTGAAATAAGAGGTGAGAATATCCCTCTTTTACTGTGTAGTTAACTTGTTTCCATCCCCATCTGTCTTCTAGATAATTCTCAACAGGGGCGCAACCCCTTAATTTCTGATATATTTTTTCTCGTACTGGGAAAAATGCCTCGCGAATGTTGTCAAGACTCCATCCCTGCCATTTCCCCTGAGTCTCCTAGACTGAAATTGTTTATAAGTATACCACCCCAAGATGGGTCAAATAAATTTGGAGGGGGATGAGGGATAAATCCTCTCCAATAAGATGACCACCCAAAATTGAGACTGTACAAATTTTCGTTGTGTCTCCTTTCCCTGTGATTTTGCATAAGTTTCTCTCGATGATTTCTGAGGAAGCTCTCACAAGCTTCCAAACTGGCGAGCCAATCGATGCCCCTAATTTTCCCAATCAGTCCAGATGCGGGATGGCATACTTAGCCCCCAAAACATCCGATCACCATAGATTCCTCTTCATTGTCATGAACCATTTCACCTTGTCCCCCATGACCATATTCACCAATTCTTGATCTCTAATACCAAGCCCTCCATGAAGTGTAGGAGCTCTTATAGTTTTCCAGTTTACCAAGTGATATTTTTTGGTTTCTACCTTTCCTCCTTCCCACAGAAAATTTCTTATATAGACTCCCAGTTGGTGCATAACATACTTTGGAGCTTGCAGGGCAGAGAATTGGTACAAAGGGATAGCTGAAAGAAAAAAATTAACCAAGATAGCTCTCCCTCCATTGTTGAGCCAAATTCCTCCCAAATCACTATTTTACATTTTATTTTTTCCACGAATTTTTTCCGTGCATTTGGAGTAACCCTTCTTAGGAAGATAGGCACCCTAGGATAGTTGAATTATCCCTAGTCCCTAATTAATTTAAAACCAAAATTTTCCTCTATCTTTCTTTCCTTCTGAGGTAATATGTTCTAGATGTATATATCACTTTTACTATCATTTATAGCTCCTCTAGAAGCATTGAGGAACCAATCGAGATTCACTTTGAAACGCCTGGCAATAACCACCAAGACACGGCCAAGCAAGATAGTGGAATTTGCAAATTGGATATGATTTATGCTTTTGATTTTAATAACTTATTTGTATCTAATTATCGGAAGGAAGTGAGAAGCTCAATCCTTCTCCAATTTTCTTCTTTGCACGTCTACCAATATGATATATAGGAAATGGAAAAGAGGGCATCCTTGACGTAGTCCCCTAGAGGCCTTAAAGAAACCCGCCACTCTGTCATTTACCAATAGATTAATCTAAGGAGACCTAAATTAGAAGGCCATCAAGCTTATAAAAGTTTCATCGAACCCCATTTTATTTCAAAATTTCATCAAGAATCCATGTTGCACTCAATCAAAATCATTGGCCATGTCTAACTTTAATATCATTCCTTGGCCGCCTCTCCTCCAACTCAAATCAATGGCCTCTTGTATCACAATAATATTATCAAATATTTTTCGACCCTGGAAAAAACCCCCTTGGTTTTCTGATATTAAAAGAGGCATGAGCGGTTTAAGCCTCAAAGCCAACATTTTCGAGAATATTTTGTACGAAACATTGCACAAAGAAATAGGTCGGAACCAGGAAAAGGAGGAGGGATTCGTCTCCTTAGGGATAAATTCCAAGAAGGATGAGTTAATACCTCCTCCAATAATAAACCGATTCAGGGAGTATCCCACCATTTATCACAGATCGCACTTAATTACTTCCCAGACATTTTAGAAAAACCGACCAAGAATTCATCCGGACTAGAGGCCTTGCTCGGTAGGAAAGATAATACCATTTTCTTGATCTCCTCTGGAGAAGGAGTAACGATTAACACTTTGTTCGTTTCAAGCGTAAATAAATTTGGGACATCAATCAGAAGATAATCCTCGATCTCTTCATCGCGCAGGGGGTCCTCATGATACATGAGACCATAATGAACCACCATTACTCGCTTTATTTCCTCAAACTCCTTTATTTTCTACCCCTCATAATTAATATGAACTATGTTAATTTTTTATTCCCTATACTTTTCTTGCCTATGGAAGAGCTTTTTGTTTCTGTCCCTCGCTGGTAGCCAATTGTTTCTAGACTTCAATCTCCAGTATTCTTCTTCTCTCTGAGGATTCACATAAAGTGACTTGAAATCTTTTGCTTCTTTTTGAAATTCCATTACATTTACCTGAGAGGATTACATTTGACCCTCTATAGAGGATATTTTTTCTTCCATTTCCTTTATGTCATGTTATCTATCTGTTTTTTTTTCTTTTATCCATTTTGTAATATCTTCTTTCAACCGCTTGATCTTAGATTCCAAAATCATGACTAGACTCCTGACCACGCAACCAGACTAAGAAAGGGATACCACCTCATGAAACCCAGGAGCATCCAACCATAATTGGGGAGAATCAAAAGGGAATAGGTCCCAGGTTGAGGGGCAGTGACATAAAGAGGTTGATATGCCTACAATCGGACCAACACCAAGGCAAGATAAAGGACTTAGGATAGAGTTTCAGAACCAAAAGACTATATGAGGCCAAGAAATGATCTAAACGAGCCGCAATGTGACCCAACCTAGACCTTTTATTATTTATGGTATATAGAAATTTATATGGCTTATAATCAAACAGGCTAAGGGCAAGGATGAAGTCCTCCATATTTTCCTAAACATCGTCTCTAACGATAAACACCCCCCCCCCCCCCCCCCCCTTTTCTTATGTCTGCCCATGGTGGTGTTAAAATGACCATCGAAAATGTAGTTTATCTCATACTCAATGTGCTTTAATTCCATCAAATACTTCCAACATTCTTGTTTCTTTCGAAAGTGAACAAACATATATACATTGACCAAAGTGAAAGTTTGATTTAATTCTATAATGTTGAAAGTAGTTGCAATCCAACGAATGGTTTTTAAAGAACTTACCAGATGTAACTTCGATGGATTCCACAACGTACAAAGCCCACCTGATGCACCCCTCAAACTTTCTGCCACTAATTTACTGTGATTCCATATCTTATCATGTATTGAGTGGAGTTTGGACTCCCCCAGCTTGGTCTCTTGAAACTGAGAGATAATTAGTCTTTCTCTATGGATTAGAGATTTTATTTCCATTATTATTTTTACTTAGCCCATACCCCTACAATTCGAGGAGGTAATATTCATAAATTACTTCTTTTTGGATGTAGCCCCATTACCTAGGCCCATGTTTATTCCATTTTTCCCACCTTTGTTCCCTAAACCAGCTAGCTGTCATGGGATTGTATGTTGATACCCCAGTTCTTTATCCTTTTTATGTTTTTTCCCACCTTGTTTCTTTGTTCGATTTCCTTCCTAATCTTTTGACCTTTCTTTCCAACTCCTTTTCCCTTGTTCCTTCTAACTCATAATCTATTGATCTTGGATGGATATTTGATCCTAGTACTTCCTTCGATTATAGAAACCCTTCCTCCTCCTCATCATCATCCAAAGATTCTTTTGTACTACTTAGAGATTTTGGACAAAGAGCTTGTTTACTTTTTCTTTTTGTAGTCATAGGATAGGATGACAGTAACAACGACCAAATCCGTAGGGCTCCCAGAGGGAGGGGCGGAATACCATATCGCCACACTGGAAGGAGAAAGAACCTTGAAATGATTCGCATTCGCAATATCCTCGGCCCATCCACTTGTATTGGCGTCAGAGGAGGAGGGGAAAACTGACCTGGACTAGCTTCCGTGAAGGCAGATTTCTAATTTGAAGATGACCTGCTATTTTGCTTTGTGTTTCCTTTTTTATTTTTACCTTTTGTCATTGTTCATTTGGTTCTCTTGGCTGATTCTCTCTTTTATCTTGGAATTTTTGGCATATTTTAGAAAAATATCCATATTCATGGCACAACTTGCATTTGAATGGGAGTTAATCACAATCGACTTCCTGCACATGAGTCCAAATATCCATGCAGAGGTTACACTACAAGGAAAAGACCCTCTAGCAGATGTTTTTGAGGAACCCTTTATAAAAATACCCCAAACATCTGTTTTTAGTGGAGGTTACTAGAGGAGGTTGGTGAGTGGAGGTTTTTGCGGATGTTTTTCGTCCGGTGTGCTTATCATCCTAAACCGCACCGGTGCGTTCAACAAGAGAAAGCACCGGTGTGAAAAACAAATTGGCATGCTAGGACATCGTGCACTCCATACAAACCTACCCGGTGCATCTAATTACTATAGCACACTGATATATTACAAATATTCCGCACCGGTGCATCCTAAAACCCCGTGCCAAAACTGAAACCGCCCGGTGCGGTCTTAAGAAACCGCACCGGTGCACCTATAAAACCCTGTTCACTGGAATAGGGTTAAATAAAAAATAATAATTACGGCCAAAAAACCGCATTTTTCACTTTTCAGTGCTCCAGAGCTCTCAAGCACTGGTGCAACTTTTCATTTTCTGAGGCACCCTGACATTGGTGCTCCCATTGCACGCACTATTGTTTTGCATTGCCCACCATCTCCATTTTGAATTTTGCAAAACGGTGGGAAAATTTAGTTTTGCAAATTCTACAACCAATATGCCTCCTTGACAGCCAAATGTACAGGTATTTTTCTTGTTTTTCCATAATTAAAACTTTTAGCAGATTAGAATTGTAAATTAGCTTAAAATTAACCTTAAAAAAAAAAAATCGTGTGGTGTGCTTGAGCCATTCAGCTCGAATCGGTTCGCGGTGCTGTCTGTAAATTTACAGGCCACACCACCATCAGTGCTAACGATATCCACACTGATTCTGGGGTGATACCGAAAGGCGCACCGGGATTTTTTAAAATTTAAAAAAAAGTGTGATGCGGTTGGTTACCCGGTCGCATCAATGACCCCGTCGAATAGCAGGAATGCGATGCGTTGACGAAAATATCTACCCCGGGGTGGGTAATTTTGTCAGCGCACCGCATTCCGGCATTTCGACTTGGTCAATGGTGTGGCCTGGTAAAATACTGCACAGTTGACTATGTACAGATGTCAGGAGGGCGGTGCACTGACCAAACTATATGCCCCGGGGCATATAGTTTGGTCAGCGCACCGCCCTCCCGAAACTGGTCCATAGTCAACGGTGCGGGCTATTATACCACCACACCGTTGACTTTGGAACAATTGTAGGAGGGCAGTGTGCTTAAAATTTGTAGATGTACCCATGGAAAATTTTAGGGGCTAATATTCGTAGGTGGGCTAATTTTCTATGGTTTTTCCAAAAAAGCGATTCGCCAATTTCCATTTTTTTATAAAAAAAAATCGCCCAAATTTTACAATATAAAATTATTTTATGTTAAAAATCGCCAACATTATATAGAAAATATATATAATATCATTATAAATTTGAATAATTTTTCAAATACAGCAATAAACATTTTATGGTTTGCATATTAGGGACTAGTGATATTCGCCAATTTTTTAAAATTCAAGATGATTTTCCATCCTTAAAATTATCCCTGGTACCGCCTCTAGTGCGCTGAATATTTTCTGGTGCACCGCCTCCGGTGCGCGACAATAAAAGATGCACCGTGACCGGTGCATGCCTATTTTTTGTGGTGCACCGGCAGTTTTTTTTTTCAAAAAAAATTGTATATGTATATTCCTAAATACATGTCTCATTTAATAAAAAAAATGTATTTATTATTTCAATCATTCAGATACGTGAAAGGAGAGAAGAGAGGGAACAACAACAACAACAGGTGGACGAGTATAACATGGTTCGTCTGTGGGAGGCACAATAGAGGGAGAGAGATGCGTACCCTCGCCCTATTACAGAAGCTACCCTGGGCTCCTAAGGCATGGAGGCCTCCTCAGGTTCTATGAGGAGGTTACTTCCGTAAAGGGCCATGGTTTTTTTTTGCGACATCTTATCCGCAGGTGGAATGCCCACCTACAGGCTTTCCGGGTTAGTCGTAACCAGTGGTACACGCCCACTGAGGAGGATATCTATTTCATTATAGGGCTATCAAGGAGAGAGGTGGATTTTCCCTCGTACCTAGAGGTTCCAGTTGGCTATGTTGCAGGGAGTCAGTTGGTGTACTCCCAGAGATACATTAGTGTGGATATACTGTCTCCTTCAGATTTTCAAGTCTCTGGAGATCAATTATGTATAGGTGCATTTGGTAGTGAGGAGGTGAGGTGCATCTCACTTCTGATTTCAACCATTTCACAAAACACCAGCGACAGGTAACACATTATTTTCCCGCTTCTATATTATGTTGATTCTTTAGTACAGGAGCCACGACTTGTCAAGTGGTCTACCATTTTTTAGTGTTAGATAGATGTCCTACTCATGCACAAGGGAGGGTCAACTTCCCCTTTTCTTCAGAGCTGTTTTGTTTATTTTTTGAGAGGTTTCCATAGACAAGGCCTACTTTTGTTCAGCAGCCTCGTAGGCCGATGCTAGATGCACATGTGGGGACAGATGATGCCCAAGAGGGGTGATACTAATTTTTCTACTTGGAAATCACATGATGCACTGGAGTTGCTAGCCAGTGTTGACGAGAATACATTCGTTATGGTCCGCTGTCCTTATGATGGTTTGGATTGGCGAAGGTGTGCCAACATCCTCTTCACACATGATGAGCCACCGGATGATAAAGGTAATATTACGGTTTTATTCAAATTTATTCTAACATGTTATTTAGCTTGTTTTTATTAAATTGTTTAATGAAATTGTGTAATTATTGTTGTATACTTGTATATATTTTGCAGACAAACATGCTCCTGCTAGTGCGTCGGTACCGCCTTTTGCTAGGCGCAGTAGGCTTGATAGTAGATTGAGGATGGAGTTGGGTGACCAACTCTGTGCATTGTTTGTTGAGGCAGGAGTCAGGCCTGCTACTATGAGAGACATACAGGCCGATGGTACACTGGTACATGTGGGGAGAGGCATGTCACATGACATGTACATCCTGATGCGGCATGTCGTAGGAGCTACGACCTTAGCTATGCAGTTGAGGAGGGCCCTTGCACGTTATAGGCATGGTCGAGACGTAGCACGTGATCGACAATCCACGAGCAGCGACACATCATCTGATGATCACGATTAGGGGAGTGGTCATTGTTCACCTTGCGTCGCGCCAGATGAGAAACCTGAAACATCTACCAACAATCATCATGGAGAGCAGGCTGGACCATCGGCCACGTCGAGTCAGCAGCTTGCAGCATCCAGTAGTACTCATGATCATGAGCAGGCTGGACCATCGACCATGTCAAGTCATCACGATGAGCAGCCGATAGTTGATCCATATTAGCATGAGGCACCAGTACCAGATCATCAAGCACTTGGTGATCAACATGTATCTAAACTTCATGTCGAGGTTGCACCATTGACTGAGTAGGCCTCGACTAGTACTGCTATTGATGATGTTCCAGCAGTTGATATATGACATTTATATTACAGTGGTATATTTTTGACATTATACAGTTATATATATGTGTGTGTGTGTGTGTGTGTGTGTGGTCCATGTATTTTATGTTCATGTTGCAATTTTAAATTAATTTACATGTTGGTGATCGTCATGATGTGTATATTGTTAGGTCATGTTAAATATGTTCATTTAATGTGCAGCTTACACATAGATGTGTATGTGATAGTAGTTATTTGACATGAGATGTATATTTGATGTTTGTGTTGTGATGATGTTATACAATGCTATTTGTGTTTTATTAGCTGATCATGATCAGGATGATGTTAGTGAATTTGAATGTGTTTTTTAGTCAAATATGATGTTTGTACGATGGTTATCATGGGCGTGATGTTTATTAATTAATTTAATATTAAATGATCATGATATTTATTAAATATTGTGTCGTGATTGTAAATTAAATTTTAATTTTAATTGTATGTAAAATTGTAAAATTGTATTTGTATTTGTAATTTTAATTTTAATTGTATGTAAAATTCTGAAATTGTAATCGTATGTAAAATTCTAAAATTGTAATTGTAATGGTATATATGTAAATTTGTAAAATTGTAATTGTAATTGTAAATTTTATGTAAAATTCTAAATTTGTAATTGTAATTGTATGTAAAATTCTAGAATTGTAACTGTATGTAAAATTCTAAAATTGTAATTGTAATGGTATATATGTAAAATTCTAAAATTGTAATTGTAATTGTATGTAAAATTCTAAAATTATAATTGTAATTGTAATTATACATGAAATTGTAAAATTGCAATTGTAATTCTAATTCTAATTCTAATTGTATGTAAAATATTTGTAAAATTTTAATTGTGTTACTGTGAAATGATTGTAATTGTGAAATTGTAATTGTAATTGTATGTGAAATTGTAAAATTGTAATTGTAATTGTGTGTGAAATTGTAAAATTGTAATTCTAATTGTAATTGTAATTCTAATTGTAATTTTAATTGTGATTGTATGTAAAATATTTGTAAGATTTTAATTGTATTAATGTGAAATGATTTTATTCAAATTTTTGAATTTGTAAAATTTCAAATAATTGTAAAATAATAAATCTAGAATAATATGAATTTTTGTAACATAATAAAGTTTAGAAAATAATGCAAATAAATGTTGGAAATACTGAGAGGGGGGGTGAATCAGTATTTATTTCAATTAGAGCATTAGTTAATCTTCAATTATTATCAGTGTTTGTACAATGATAGCAGCAAACAAGAGGAACACAAATGCACACAGTTTTTAAGGTGGAAACCCACTTCGGGACGAAAACCACCTAATGCTTTTCTAATAATTCTTTAATATTCAACTCCAATTGAAAATAAAGCTCCAACATCCTAGAATCTAGAAAAGCATTCTTCTCCAGCTCCAAATATATGGATGCTCCAACGCTCGAGATTCTTCAGTAGTCAACTGAATGGATGCCCCAACACCCAATGAGCTACAACTCACCCTAGCACCACCCTACCACCCTATAGCTGAATAAAAGAAGAATGGACTCCCGTACCAGGGAAAATGGTCCACTTTACAATGATATAGAATGATGTAGAAGAAGAATATATACTAGACCATAACCCCAACTTTGAAACAACCACCTAATGATGATCCTAGACCTCCCAACACTGCCTCTTCAACCCTTGGCAGATAGATACTACTACAATTTGTACAATAATGTATTTACAATGACTAAGTACAATGATACCTTTACAATGATTGTATGCAGTGCTGCCCACTTGAAGACTTCATATGATGAACTTCTTGCTGATGTTATACACCTTGGTTGCTGCTCTTGTCATGCTACCCTCTGCTACACCTTGCTTTGCTTTTTTGCCGTAGAAAGTCTGGTCCTTTGCAATCCTTGACAACACATGATATAACTTTTTCTTGCCTTCTAGGAGCTTGATATTTAATCTAGTGTATCTATGTTATTTAATATCCTAAATATTTGATTTTCGGTCCCGTAGTAGTCCTCTGAGTCTTATTTCCAATGCCATAGGTATGACCTAATTTGGATTCTTCAAGAGAGAGTTATGCCCAATCTCTCACAATGCCCTAATTATGGACTGTTTCAACATAGCGCAATTGTACGGAATGCCACGTGTCATTTTTTCTTCATTTGGATCTAAAATTGATAGAGAAACAATTAAAGACTGTGCACTATCTGCCACTTTTTATGAAATTCCAATCTGATACTCAAAGAGAAAGTTATGACGATTTTACCAAGGTCACTTCTTTGAGATGAATTTCAGGAGCCTGCCAAAACCCTGACTTCCATAGATCATATCTCCAAAAATATTGCGCATCTTGATTTGAAATTTTTACTGCAGCTTCCTCAGGAGTTCAGCTTCGCCTCATAATAATTTCAGCTTCTAAACCTTCGTAGAAAAAAATTTAGAGTGAAAATTCCATGATGACCTGTTTCAGATGGCCGAATCCCTTGCATAAGGAGGAAATGAAGATCAAAATTTATATGAATGCTTAAGTTGAGAGGGGCTTCAACAAGTGAACGTGGGAGGGATTTTAGGAGCTTAAAAAATATTAATTATGACTTTTCAATGACCCATGCCCCAACCCCATGGGGTTTTATCCCACTAACTGGGGGTACAAACTTCAAACATGAATATCTCTCAAACCGTGAAGAATTACATGGCGTGCCATATATCAACGGAAACATCTCGACAAGTAGAAACCATCGAAAGCATTATTGAACCAACATATATTAACTTGGTAGGTTAAAATTCCCATGCAATATTAGGTTAGCCCCTGGTGCTGCTTGGGTTGACATCAATGACAACCGCTGATCAACAATCTCCCCCTTTGGCATTGATGGCAACACAAGTACTCCCCCTGCGATCATGACACCTCTTCCTACAACATTCTCTCCCCCTTTGACATCAATGGCAAAGGGTAACTCCCCCTGAAACACAACCATCCTGTGGACCTGTACACACTTCCACTCCCCCTTTATATTCTGAAAAAACAGAAAATCTAATGAGAACTTGGGAGAATCCCAAGATTTTGGCAAAGCTATTCCAATGTTGGCAAATATTTAATATGTGATTCTTTTGGTGCTACTTGGAATCTTGCTACTTGTCCAAATTCTTGCATAACATCTGGTTGGGAGGCTGTTACATATAGAAGACTACTAATCATAGATCTATACAACCTTTGATCCACATCCTTAGATGAGTCGTCTATGCTCAATTTGCAACCTGTTACCATTGGAGTAAGGATGGGTTTGCAATCTTCCATTTTAAATTTCTTGAGCATTTCCTTGATGTACTTGGCTTGAAATATAAATATTCCTTTCTCTTGCTGAGATATTTGAAGCCCTAAGAAGTATTTCAGCTCACCAATTAAAGACATCTCGAAATCACTTTGCACCTTTGTAGCAAACTTCTTACTTAGTCGATCATCATTGCTACCAATTATTATATCATCCTCTTTAGTTATTAGACATGAATTAGTTGCTTCATCCAGAACATATATGTCATTTGGAGCTCAAATTTTTGTAGCCACAATTTCACCATACACGCCTTTCCTGATTTCACATTTCGTGGAGTTGAGTAGTATTGTGTGTCCTTGATCACACATTTGTCCAACACTGAGCAGATTGTGATTCATATTTTCAACCAATAGAACATTATTGGCTAGAGAATATTTGCTTCCAAGAGTGACAGTACCTGATCCTATAACATTTGAAGATCCATCATTTCCAAAGGATATGGTTCCATCCTTCTTCTCTTTCAGAGACACAAATTTATTTCTATCTCCAGTCATATGCATTGAGGAACCGCTATAAACATACCACACATCTTTGTTCTTTTGAGCCTTGAGAGCGAGAGCAAAATTATCATTCTTCTTCTTCTTCCATGTTCATTCATTCTGTGGCTTCAAAGATTCTTCTGGAGGATTTTCAAGTCTGCAGTCTTTGGCTATGTGTCCAAAGTTTCGACATTTGTAACATTCAATATTATTTCTTAAATGTTAAAATCTATTGATGTTTCGCTGAGCCCTGGGAGGTTCATATTTGACAGATCTCCTGGAATTGTATTCGTTCCTAGGGTACGTGCGACATTCTATAGCTTTATGACCAAATTTTCCACATGAATAACAATAGCCATAAAAAATATGTTGGTACCTGGATGGAAATTTTTGTCGAGGAATTGTCTTCCAAGGTTGTTCTTGCGAATCTTGTCCAATGAAGTCTACATGCATGTCAGATCTCATAGGTTCATTGTATTTTGTTGTAGAAGGTCCTGCTTCTTCTTCTTTGTAACCGATGCCAGTTTTTTCATTGTAAGATCATTGATTGTTGATGAGTTCTTCCAATGCCCTTGAGGTGTTGGCATAGTTTTGGATAGTTTTTCCTTTCTTCACTTCCTCACGCAGGGAGACTACTTCGGCTTATAATTCTTCCCTTTCTTGGTTGCTTTCTTCCAACTTCTTTTGAAGTGACTCTTCAATGCATTTGTGTTCTTCAAATTCAATTTTGAGACCTTGACCTTGTTCTTCAAGAGTTTTGGAATGGATCTTCTCTGCCTTGAGATCTTTTATAAGCTTGATTGCTTCCTCATAAAATTCGTCTATGGTCCATGCTTCTTCTTCGTTGTTTGATACCTCTTGCTTATTGTGCTTGGCCATAAAAAATACTCTCTCATTGGCTTCTTCTTCACTATCATTGTCTTCATCGGATGATGAGCTATCTTCTTTAGAGAGAAAGTTCCTTTTGGATCCTTGCTTGTTGAATTTCTTAAAGCCTTTCTTTCATTTTGAGTTTCCATTACTTCTGTTTGGACATTTTGATGCAAAATGCCCAACCTCATTACCGCTGAAACATATCAATGGAAGTTTACCTTTGAATTGTCCCTTACCAATTTTTAGTTTTCTCGTGAAGTAAGCATATTCTTCATCTGAGAGACCTTCTTCATCATCTCCATTTTCTTCACACTTGCAGGTGCATGTCTTTTCAATTGATGGTTGTTTATCCTTATTGTTTTTCTTAGATGCAACGAACGCAGTTTCTAGATGCGAAGTACCCTCTTCTTCATCAAGTCTCATTTCATATGCTATGAGAACTCCATGTCAGTCTTCCTTGCTGAGTTTTTCCAGATTAGCACTATATTCTAAGATCGATACCTTTGGGTTGAATCTCCCTGGTAATGTTCTAAGAATCTTCCGTATAATAGTCTTCTCGTCAGCTAGCTCTCCCAATCCTTCCAGAGTATTGGTTATTTCATCAACGTATTGGAAGTATGCAACAATGTTGCAATCTTCTTTCATTCTGAGTTGCTCAAATTTTGCTCTATAGATTTGAAGCTTTGCTTCTTTGACATTTGAGTCACCTGCATATATATTATCAAGCTTTCCCCATACATTTTTGGCAGTTTTACAAACCAACACCTTATGATAAGCAGATTCAATAAGTCCACTGATAATAATATTCTTTGCTTTTGCATCATTTACCAAATTCTTCTTACCTTGTTCATCCGTAGTTGATGTAAGTCCATTTTGAACAGTGTCCCATACTTCATAACCTTGCGCCAAGAGATAGACCTCCATTCTTCCTTTCCAGAGTGCATAATTATTTTCATTAAATAGAGGTACACCATTCTTGGTATGCTCCATGACCTCCTTCCAGCTGTTAAACTTCTATTGAAGGAACCAAGCTCTGATTCCAATTGTTGGAAATACTGAGAGGGGGGGTGAATCAATATTTCTTTCAATTAGAGCATTAGTTAATCTTCAATTATTATCAGTGTTTGTACAATGATAGCAGCAAACAAGAGGAACACAAATGCACACAGTTTTTAAGGTGGAAACCCACTCCGGGACAAAAACCACCTAATACTTTTCTAATAATTCTTTAATATTCAACTCCAATTGAAAATAAAGCTCCAACTTCCTAGAATCTAGAAAAGCATTCTTCTCCAGCTCCCACTGGATGGACGCTCCAATGCCCGAGATTCTTCAGTAGTCAATTGAACGGATGCCCCAACACCCAATGAGCTACAACTCACCCTAGCACCACCCTACCACCCTATAGAAGAATAAAAGAAGAATGGACTCCCGTACCAGGGAAAATGGTCCACTTTACAATGATATATAATGATGTAGAAGAAGAAGATATACTAGATCATAACCCCAACTTTGACACAACCACCTAATGATGATCCTAGACCTCCCAACACTGCCTCTTCAACCCTTGGCAGATAGATACTACTACAATTTGTACAATAATGTACTTACAATGACTAAGTACAATGATACCTTTACAATGATTGTATGCAGTGCTGCCCACTTGAAGACTTCATATGATGAACTTCTTGTTGTTGTTATGCACCTTGGTTTCTGCTCTTGTCATGCTACCCTCTACTGCACCTTACTTTGCTTTTCTGTCGTAGAAAGTCTGGTCCTTTGCAATCCTTGACAACACATGATATATATTTTTCTTGCCTTCTAGGAGCTCGATATTTAATCTGGTGTATCTATGTTATTTAAGATCCTTAATATTTTATTTTTAGTGTCGTAGTAGTACTCTGAGTCTTCTTTCTAATGCCACAGGTCTGACCTAATTTGGATTCTTCAAGAGAGATTTATGCCCAATCTCTCACAATGCCCTAATTATGGACTGTTTCAGCAGAGCGCACTTGAACGGCGTGCCACGTGTCATTGTTTCTTCATTTGGCTTTGAAATTGATAGAGAGAAAATTAAAGACTATGCCCTATCTACCACTTTTTATGGAATTCCAATCCGATACTCAAAGAGAGAGTTATGACGATTTTACCAAGGTCACTTCTTTGAGATGAATTTCAGGAGCCTACAAAAGCCCTGACTTCCACAAATTATATCTCCAAAAATATTGCATACCTTGATCTCAATTTTTTACGGCAGCTTCCTCAGGATTTTAGCTTCACCTCATAAAAATTTCAGCTTCTGAACCTTTGTAGAAAAAAATATAGAGCGAAAATTCCACGATGACCTGTTTCAGATGGTCGAATCCCTTGCATAAGGAGGAAATGAAGATCACAATTTATATGAATGCTTAGGTTGACAAGGGCTTCAACAAGTGAACGTGGGAGGGATTTTAGGAGCTTAAAAAATATTAATTATGACTTTTCAATGACCCATGCCCCAACCCCATGGGGTTTTAGCCCACTAACTGGGGGTACAAACTTCAAACATGAATATCTCAAAAACTGTGAAGGATTACATGGCATGCCATATATCAACGGAAACATATCGACAAGTAGAAACCATCAAAATAATTATTGCCCCAGAATATATTAATTTTCTAGGTCAAAATTCCCATGCAATATTGGGTTAGCCCTTGGTGCTGCTTGGGTTGACATCAATGACAACCGTTGATCAACAATAAATTCATCTACTTTAGAATTATCATTATTTTAATATGATCTTACATACAAAAAAAAAGAACTTTATACAGTATGCCACTATTTTTTAGATCAACATAATTGCAAATTATCAAGAGAAATATTGATTTTAACATTAACACAATGCAAATTACCAATTAATTCAAAATACATATTATAATGTTTCGAAAAACCCATCTTAAAAAGTATAAATATTGATGAAATAATACATGTACCATATCACTCTCGGTTCTCATGATCACCCTCATTATCTTCCAGCTCGCATGGCATGATAACACTATTGTTCTCAAAAATATGTTTTGATCTAGGGTCATGTCTCAATACGAACCAACAATCCCTATCCAACACATCTGGGTTAAAAAACTCATGGTTTCAGTGTTTGGGGAAAACATAGGGCTCCTTAACTTCATCCCACATATTTCTAGAGTTGATACATATTAGCCTATTATCGCGATCTTCCTTTACATTATTCTGATCAAAGGTGTCCCACCACTTGCACCTAAAGTTAACACAATATTGGAAAGAAGAGAAATCCACTTCAATGATCTCTTGTATCTTTCCGACGTAACCTAACGTCCCTCGTACTAGGTTTTGATCACGGTGGCTAGATTACCTAGATTAATCGAACTCAACTTCCACTCCACTGTCTTGTGTGATGTTTCCATCATCAACGTTTTCTGTGTGAAAATGGTGTCCATATGCCGACATATATGTGAACAAATGCACCTATAAAAAAGTTAAAATATCATAGTGTCATGTGTCTTATAATAACCCAACAGTTAAAATATGAAATATAGATGTAATTACATTTTAAAGGTGCATTACTAAGTTTCAAATGTACGTATAAATATAATATATTATTACCGAGTTGCTGCACCCAATCCCTACATTTAGCGCATCCTCTTCAGCATGAGGGTAACGACCGGTTGCACCGTATTTCTCTCTGACTTGGTTAGCAACCCAACTGTTGTGGCATATTTTTGGCATATTTTATTTTAAATAATCGGGATAAGGCACACTTCTACCATTCAGCCGTCTAAATTCTTTCCTATCACTACCCCATTTCATCCTCTTTTGTTCGTACAATGCGACCCACGGTTGTGTCGCTTTGGAATTGTAAAGAACGAATTTATTGATTGCTTCAATTTTTGTATTCATTGATGAAATCAAACCCACATTATATAGTACATAGAGATCAAAATATACATTATATCGAAGTTCAACATGAATATTTACTTTGTGTAAATTTGAAAAATTATAAGTCGTTTACTCTTTATCAAGCATTTTTTTCCACTCGTTTGGAGCAACTCCCCTTCTCTTTTGTCTTCATCCCTTTTATTGTCCCAAATCACTACACCTGGTTTGTTTTCGATCTGCTTAATGTACTCACTGGCATAATATAAAGACTCATACGATATGTACCCCTCTGCCATAGACCCCTCGAGGTTTTCCGTTTGTCAAACAAAACCTTTCAATTTCTTCATGTACCTCTCTGTTGTAGCCTCTACAAAACCCTCCAAAAAACCCCCACTTTAAATTTTTTTGGATCCCCTTAAGCACAAAGAAAAGTTAAGTAAAGAGTCAGGAGGGCTAAGCCGTTGAGTCACAAACCTCAAGTTTGTGGAAAACCGTGACCCTGCGACCCCGAGGTCGCAAGGTCACAAGGTCGCATCCCTCTCATATCACCACGCCTTGCGACCCCGCGACCCCATTAATGGTCTGCACGTGTGACCTTTTTATATATAGGAGGTCGCTAGGTCGCATTTTGCATATGCGGCAGATAGAAAAAAATGCCTCTAATAGGTCGACTAGAGCACGATTTTCCTGGGTAAGTTGTCGTTTTCCTCCTATTGTTTCCTTTTTTGGTTATTCGTGCCTAATCTCTTATTCCTCAGCCTTTAAATTGCCCCCTACCTTAGCCATTGTTTTCATTTGCCCACTTAGGGTTTCCCTTTTGATTCCAACATTCATCCTGCTTGCATAACTTATCATAGTTCCTCATTCAGCCTCTCATGGCCTATATCTTTCTCCAAAAGCTATCCCCTGGCTCTGTCTGGACCCATTTAGCCCTGTGTTTTTCAAGTTAAAGGAAAAAGAAACTTCACGCCACGCGCGCCAAAACCTCGGCAAGAACTAGCGCGACTTGGGACCCTGCGACCCAATCGCTAAGTCGCCAGGTCGCAGATTGCTCTTCCGTTTGTTTTTTCTTAGCTTCATGACTCAACAATCTCGCGACCTAGTCGCAAGGTTGCAAGGTCGCATTTCCACCATTTCTCACAACTTGTGACCCTGCGACCCCGGGACCTAGTCGCAAGGTCACACTTTTCCCATTTTTCACAACTTACGACCCAACGACCCGCGACTTGGTCGCAAGGTCGCAAAGTTGCAAATTCTTAAAAATATCATTATCGCGACCTTGCGACCCTGCGACCCAATAGGCCGCTTCTTCAGCTCTGCCTGTGTCCCTAGTTGAAATAATTGATAAGTTGTAACTGGTCTTGTATCATCATGGCATCTTTCTTATCTTGGGATTCTTTCATGAATATGACAGGTGAATTCGAAGCAGACTTTGAGTGTATACCTGTCCCCTCAGATTCAAGTGACATGGGACCTCCAGTATCATGGAAAAAAGACAAGAGCCTGGCAGTGGAGGACGTAGAGATGGACATGCCAATGTCCCCACCCCCGATCTACAGAGATACCCTATGCACATTTTCCAAAGGGGACAACATGCGTTGGTACCAAGTGTACCAAGAGTTCGCTAGAACAGAATTCCTAGAGGATCTCCCTAATTGGGAGATATACTTAAAGGTCAAAAGGTCTAAGCTACATCTTGCAGGTGCCCATCCGGCTATATTCCCATGCCCAGAGATGATAGATTGGATTATACAGAAAACTGACCCCAAGAAGTTCGTAATCAGAGATAGAAAAGGCAAGGCTTTCGCAACACTCAAAGGCTCAGACGCTCATGTTTATTACTCTTTTCCTGAGTGAGAAGAAGGCTTCATAGAAGAATGGGCTATCACCCATGCAGTTCCTATAGTTGACACTATAAAGCAATGGTGGGAGGAGCCTAAGAAATTTAAGAAGGACCAGGAATATCTAGTGGTGAGCCTTAGGAAAGTGTATAAATTAGTGGCTGCCATGCTTTGCAGATTGTACGGGCGCCCCGATGCCACCACCTTCAATGGCACATGGGCAACTCTCATGGAGTATGTCACAGCGCACAACACCCGTTAGCATATTGATGACCTCCATGCATACAAACTTATCCTCGGCATTGGTACCAGATGAAGGAATGCCTTTTGAATTCTATATGGCCTCTTATTTGTTGGATGCCATCTGTTCAAGGTTGCACTTTGAGGGATGGGTGCAAAACTGGGATCCAAAATAGCCCGTGCAATCCACTTACAAACCAAGGTGTTTTGCGATTCCAGGTATAAACAAGACATAGAGCCGATCTCCCAAGTGTTCATCCCCGCTCTTTACAGAAAATTTTTCGGCCAAGACACTCCTTGCATGTCTTGGCGAGCCATGGAGATGCTAGTCAAGGTGGCGGATTGACCGAGTACACATTCATCCGAGTCTTTGGCTCGTTCAGGGCCCCACATGATATGCCTCGATTTGTCACAGACATAATGCTCATGCAAGAGGCCTATTTCCAAATGTCTTCCGGTTTCTCCAGGGTCCTGTCTAAGGGTAAGAAGAAACTGTGGCCTACGCTACCCCTCACTATCAGCACATACACAGTCAAAGACTTCAGAGAGGTAGAGGCAGAAGCAGAAGAGATGCAAAGTTACCACCTTGGGGCATTATAACACTGGGCATATGACCCGGAAAGGATAGTTCCTAATCATTGCAAGCGGGCTAAGTTCAAATGGAAATACCAGCACACGGAATGACTGGGGGAAGATGACAGAAGAAATTGGTACAATGTAGACCGACAACTTGCTCCGGGGGTGGACTCTGGCCAAGAAGACCCAGATGACCAAACCTTGGAAGACAGGAGCCATGAATTAGGAGGCGCTTCTTCTTCTCTAGCTAAAAAGCCTCGAACCAATATAGGGCATAGTAATTCTACCCAATAGAAAGAAATAGAAGCCCAAGCCCAACAAGAAAGAAATAAGAAGATGAAAGAAGAAGAAGATAAGCGCAAGAAGAACCTACGGTCAGAGCAGAAGAAAAAGCAGGTCAAGGAGGCCAAGAAGGAAAATGAGAAACAAGAGGCGGAGGCTGCAGTGGAACGGGAACTCAAGAAAGAGTTAGATAAAGTGGAAGCCTGCCACCAGAAGAAAGCAGAGCACGCTGCAATAGCTGAGCGTAAAAGGAAAGCCGAATTGGAAGCAACGGCAAAAGTAGAGCTCAGGCGGAAGAAAGAACATGAAAAGGCAGAAGCCGAATGCCTACGAAAAGAAGAGGAAGAAAAGAAAAAGAAAGAAGAGGAGGATGAAATGCTAGAAAACATCGAGGTATATCCCCTTGAGGTACCTCTAGTCAGTACACGAGCCATGCTCTCCGATGTCAGTTCCTCCCAGGGGAAAGAAGAGGAGGTATTCGATCTCACCAGGCTCACGTACGATCAGTTCTCCTTCAAAATCCGACACGAGAAAAGGAGATGCCTGGCGCGAAATCCTTCCGCCTCATCCACAGTCGCGACAGGAAAAGATATAGTCCTCGATACTAGGACTAATCCTGTGATGATAGCATCGGCCGGCACGGCTTTCGCTGCAGCCACAGAAGAGAATGTAACCAAAATGAGTAGAGAGATCTTCTCTCTACAAAATAGACTACATGAAGCAAAGCAGCGGGAGGCAAGAGAAGAACAGGAAAATACGGCATTGAGAGAGGAGGTACAGCAACTCCGAAACAAAACTCCCCTTGTCAATGATGTACCGCTTACCATTCAAAGGGAGGTCGATATATTAGAGACTACCATGAGGCAAGTTTATGGGGAAATGTTTACCATAAAACAAATAGTCGCCCCCTTGGTGAAAGCCCAAACAGAAACTAAGCAAAGGCACGAGCAGCTGAAGGAAGCCTCAGCTGCCTTGGACAGAATGATGGACTGGACAACGCGGTACCCCCAGGCTCCCGAACATTTGCCAAAAAAGGACTGGATTCAAACGCAAGATGCCAAAGTCTAGATCCGTATGAAAATGCAGTCCAAGGATAAGCTATCCAAAGACCTAGACAAGGTTATAGTTGCATACGAACATCTGATCAGCGGCATCAATTAGATGCACATATTACATCACATTCCATCGTTGGGCGCATTGGACGAGGGGAAGACATGGGAGCTGGTGAATCAAGAGATCCAGTCATTTTTGTAGCCCATTAAGCAAGCTGCTGCCACTTCCGACCTTGCATCATCACAAGAGAACCTGGGCCAGTTTCTTGTCACGCCAGTTTGGGTCTACACCAAGCTCGCCTCTTTGTCCAACCAGATCTCACAGAAGAAGGAGACTCTAATCCCAAACGCCTTGGAGTGTATGCATCGGCTGAATGAAGAGGTCCCTTTGGTTTCTCCCATAGCAGCAGATTATCAGACTTGGAAAAACTTCCTCAAAGGACAACAGGTTGATGCCCATGATCTCACAATTGCGTGCACATCCTCATAGTCCAGTGGAAGTAGATTTCTGGTAACATTTGGAAACAGGTTGCAGGTTGCGCTGCTCAACCAGGACGCAGGTAGCATTTTCCCAGCCAAGTCGCAGGTCGCAGTTCCCTTCCAGGTCGTAAGGCAACTCAACAGTCAGGTAGGAGAAGAGTCAGGAAGCCCAAAGGGAAAATTTTGATCTATAAAACTTCCTCTGAGGAAAATGTAAAGGATCCTTTTTTTGGGGGACTCAAGAGTTATAGAGAATTGTATTGGAGGATAACACTCTGTTACATATGAATGAGATACTTGTCAAAACTCCTTTTGGATCTAATGTGTTTTGCTGTGCGAACGCTATGAGTATTTCTTATACAGTTTTGAACATCTTTTGATTAATGAAGCTGCACTTTTAATGGCATCATTTACGCATTATGGTTCTCTGTACTTGTGTTAATGATGTTCAGTTCATTTTGCTTTCTTAATGGATGTTAATAACTTTGTTTATTAGCATTTGTTTTATCTTTCAGGAATGAAAAAGGGGCATCTCACCATAAATAATTGTTTCTTTTGTGGTTAGAACAGCCTACAAGCATAACCTCAATGATGTGTTGTTAACAACACCTCCTTCGGCGTTTATGCTTCATTATTTGTGTCGCTACGGATAGTGTTATATACGTGTTTAACGCATCAATCATGTATCTTGTATCATTTGAATGAGTGTCTGTATGCAGGTTCAATTGAGTTCTTTTAAGACCAAATGAAAGGTGACTTAAGCAGTATCCGGACCCACACCCCGGGCGGGATCCCCAATTCCAAACGGTTCAAGGTCTAATTAGGACTTTCTACCGGGGAGATCCCCTACTGTTGGCCAGACAGATTTTCCCGTTAATAGATTTGGCGCTAGAAGGAGCGTCTGAATGGCATCCTCCCAGCATACATGCAACATTCCATCACAAAATCCCCATGGGGAGGTCATAAACGATGATACTACCCCTCCTCCTTTGGAAGATATTCCAGGGGAGGAGGTTCCTTATTATGAAATTACCAGAAAACAGTTGAGAGCCTTGCACCCAGCTTCCCGCAATCTCATCAAGGATTTGCAATATGCCCCAATCATGAATTTCTTGACCCATACTAGGATCCCTGCTAAAAACATCACTCGTAATGGTGCTCTGGTGAGTTCCATACCCCAGTTGGTGAATCTCATGGTTGAAGACCTTGCCACCGCTGTCCAGAGTAACAAACCGATTCCTGAGCTCCAAGTGGGCGAAGAGGAGGAATTTGGCATGACTGAACCCTTCCCTGACCCTCAGCCTAACCAAACCCAACAGAATAATGACCAAGTACCCCCCGTACCTGGGGGAAGCGATGGAAATAGAGGCCAAGGGAACGAAGGAAAGGGAAATAGAGCCCGGGGGAATGGAGGCAAGGGAAATAGAGCCTGCAGGAATGAAGGTGAGGGAAATAGAGCCCGTAGAAATGAAGGTGAGGGGAACAGAGGTCGTGGGAATGGAGGTAGAGGGGATAGAGGTCGTGGCCAAGGACACAGTGTCACCCACCGCCGCCCAAACCAAAACAGGCCACCTGTTTACAATTGGGGATATCTCAGAAATATGGCCAACCATGAGGGATACCAAGATGAACACTCTCGCCATGGGGGACAGGCATCGGCGTCAGGTACAGGGAATGAATCTGAGTCTGATATCAAGCACCACGAGCATGCTAGGAGAGTGAAACCACTTGCTTGGATAGCCCAGTCCCCATTAGATCTTTTGGGCCCCCTCCACGACCTGCCTAGGCACCCTAAGAAGCATCTCCCCAAGTTTGATCTCGAGAAAGGCACCTTGGCCGAGGATCATATAAGCATCTTCTATCTTTCCCTGCAAATCATGAGGGTTCAAATAGATGATGTTTCTTGCCGCCTCTTTCCGCACACTCTTGAAAATAAAGCGGCCACCTGGTACCGCTCCCTCCCAAGTGCCTCCATTACGTCATGGGACCAGTTCCATCGCGCATTCTTGCAGAAAGTTTCAGAGGACAAAACCCCTTCCATGCTCCTCATGGAGTTAAGCAACATTAAGTGCCATAAGAAAGAGAAGGTTAGAGACTTCAATCAGTGCTTTGCTACCATACTGCAAAATTTTCCCCCCAACCTGGCATTGGATGACTCTATTACCATAGATTACTATACAAAAGCTCTCCCCAGGGATATCGCCGTCTTCGTAAAATGTGAAGCTCGGGCCACCCTTGCAGCAAACTACGCATCCGCCCTCACTGTAGAAAGAGACATGCTTTCTATAGGAGCCATCGATCACGAGGGGAGAGATGACCACAAACCAATCGCGAAGAAAGGTCAGTCCTCCACACCCAAAATCACGGATAAGGATAAGGATGCTTTTGACCTCAAGAGTATAGAAAAGACACTCAAGCTATTAACAAATGAAGTCTTCGACCTGAAGAGAAAGGGTATAGAATCCACGACTAGCACCAACGCACCTAAGCCCTTTTTCAGAAAGAGAAACCCCAACACCAGTCGACCTCCATCTAACTCGAACACTATTCTCAACGTGGAAGAAATAGGAAAAGATAAATTTTGTTCTTTCCACCAGGCTGTGCCCGCAATGGATTGGTAGCATGACGGCAGTGGTAAATCAGCTTCTGGACGATCAAACCCCAGGGGATGCGTGGGAGGATGATGTTTCTGACCATGATGAAGATTTTCCCCCGGATGAAGAACCGGGGTCCTCTATTCTTGCGTTTGACATAATCCGCGGGGAAAACAATCTTACCATCACTGATATCAACATGACAGACAATCCTAAGGCCTAATCAGTACAAAATTATAGCCTTAGGAGCAAAGGAACGGTCCCCGAACAGTCCTTTGAGGAGAAGAAAAGAGATTTCTTAAGGAAAATTCTTCCCCCGAGAAATGAACAACAAGTTGTTCCTGAGAATCCCACGAATAACAACACCCGAGCAAATCAAAAGAGCAAGCTCTCGGTGGGGTCCCCCAAAACCACTACCGAGTCTTGTCCTCAATCTGATTCTGGTTATAAAATTTTTGGGGACATGAAGAAAACCAGAGCCAACATCTCCCTCTATGAGCTTTCCCACATCACAAATCAACGAGAACTCATTCTTAAAGCCTTCGCCAATACCTCAACTACTAAGCCTGTGACCAATACGTCTGCGCAGGCCAGTCCGAGTGTTCAGTCTATTGTGAATGCCATCAATGAAAATTCCAAGGGATCTACTCCTCCCTTCTTATTATCTTTTGAGATTTTCAACTTCAACGTCCATAACTTTCTAGTTGACTCCGGCGCGTCCACAAACTTCATGCCCCAATATGTTTGTAAGAAGCTGAAAATCCGCCCGGAGAAAACTGACGCGAGGATCATCCAACTTGACAGATCGCAGGTGCCGGCTGTAGGAGAGATAAATAACGTCATCATCTGCCTTTCGTCCGACTCTAGTGTCCACCAATGTATTGACATTGTGGTTGTTGACATCCCCAAATCCTACAGCCTATTACTTAGTAGAGACTGGTACAGCAAGTTGCAAGGGTATTTTGCCACTGACCAGTCCCACCTGTGGCTTCCTTATAAGGGCTAGAATAACCAAATCAGGGTCGAAAGTGAACCATATATGAAATATACTGTGACTGATTTGGACGCTACTAACGAACCCATCAGTTTTTCCCAGGAGGAGCTTGGCATGTGCTTATTGGAAGCCATTTTCGGATTTTACCATCCTCCTCAGTCTCCAGTAGACCCCGAGATCCAGTCTGAACTAACACTCGTCGCAGAAGACCAAGCCACTCCCATCTCACACCAAACCGAAATCCTTCCCCAACCTACAACCCCGAAGGAGCCAGAAAATGACGTATGCACCCTGTATTATGACGGTTCCAAGACCCATGACGAGGCTGGTGTGGGCTGCATCTTGCTGGACCCTCATAAGAACAATTTCTTGATTTCATGTTGGCTAGAGTTCCAGTGCACTAACAATACTACTGAATATGAAGCTTTGATCCTCAGACTCAAGAAGGCACTGGATTTAAAGGTAAGATTCTTACGGGTCATCGGAGACTCCGAGATTATCACTCGGCAGGTATGCAACACCATTCATTGTTTGTCTCCGCACTTAAAAGCTTATCAAAAAGAGGTATGGCGTCTTATTTCTGCTTTCGATGCGTTTGGAATAAAATCTATTCTTAGAATGCATAATGCAGCAGCTGATACTATGGCTAATGTTGCTGCTAGATTTACCCCTTTGAGGGATGGCTTTTCTATTGAAGTTATGTATAGACCCTCCGTGCCAGATAATATTACTAATTTACATGTTTTTGATGATGATCAACAGATATTGGAATTTATGCTCAACACTGAAGTATTCAAAGACGTGGCAATAGATGAGGCGGATCATGATCAAGCTTTGCAGAAAGAGCATGATAAACGCAAGGAGAACCCCATGCCCAAGGGGATAGTATCACTTGAAAATATCTTTGATCTGCAAAGCCGATTCTGCGGGCCCCCAAATACCAAAGTACAAAGTTCCACCTTGGCACATCGGCAGGTGAACTTGGGATCAGATGAGAACCCGAAGTTCATCAACCTTGGGAAAGACTGTACCGACCAGGAGACGCAGGTTTTCACCCAACTATTTCGGAAGTATTGAGATGTATTTTCTTGGACATACGATGATTTACGTACGTACGATACTCGGATTATTCATCACGTGATACCCATGAAGGAAGGCGTGAAGCCTTTCCAACAGAAGCTCAGAAAAGTGCATCCTACTTTGGAACCGATGATTCTGAAAGAACTTAAGAAGCTTTTGGATGCGCGCATCATCATCAAAGTTCGCCACTCCACATGGGTGTCAAATTTGGTCCCTGTACGGAAGAAGTCTGGCGAGATCCGCTTGTGCATGGATTTCCGGAATTTAAACCAGGCCTCAAACAAAGATAACTATTTGGTGCCTCCTATGGAACAAATATTGCAAGCTGTGTCCAGATCCGAGATGTTCTCCTTATTGGATGGATTCTCCGGCTACAACCAAGTGATGGTAGCTGAGCCAGACAGACTGAAAACTACTTTTCGAACCAAATGGGGAACTTTCGCGTTCAGACGCATGCCCTTTGAATTAATAAACGCGGGGGAAACTTTCCAATAGGCCATGGATATAGCTTTCCGTGGTTTGATAGGGAAAAGCGTGGTGGTATTTTTGGATGACGTCACTGTGTTTTTGAAACACCGAGGCGATCATTTACGCCACCTCAAGCAAATTTTCGAAAGGTGTAGGAAGTACGGGATTTAACTCAACTCGAAGAAGAGTGTTTTCGCGGTAGCAGAAGGGAATTTGTTGGGCCACATTATAACTAACCAGGGCATTGTTGTATATCCAGAGTGGGCGAAATCCATTGCCCATATTCCCCCCCTAGCAGTAAATAAGCTATGCAATCTTTCCTAGGGAAAATCAATTTTGTACGTAAATTCATATCGGATTTCGCCCAGATAGTCAGGCCTTTGCAGGGGATGATCAAGAAGAGTGCGATTTTCAAATGGAATCTGCCGGAGAAGGAGGCCTTCAACAAAATCAAGCAGGCTATAGCTGAAGCACCATCCCTCCAAAGTCCGGATTTTAGCAGAAGCTTTATCCTGTATACTTTCTCTTCAGATTCATCACTTTCAGCTGTCCTCACACAGAAAGACAGCAACAATGATGAACGGCCTATATCCTTCATGATTACTGGTTTACAAGGAGCTGAATTGAACTACCCTGAAATCAAAAAGCAAGCCTATGCAGTCTACAAATCATTCAAGCATTTCAGGCCTTACATCTTGAAAAACCATGTCACGGTTTTCGTTCCCCACCCAGCTGTCCGCTCACTGTTCGTGTAGCAAGAACTAGGCGAGAGGCGAGGCAACTGGGTGGCATGCCTGCAAGAGTATGACTTAGAGTTTAAACCAACACACACTATTAAAGGACAAGGACTATGCCGAATGGCTGCGGAGGCTGAAAGCTCACATGGAGTTGAAGAAGAGTGTTGGGAACAGGAAATCGACATGTATCAGAGTGACCATGCACCTCAGCAAAGAAGCCCTTCTTGGTACTCTGACATTTCGGGATATTAAGCCCATGGCGTCTTGGACCCTGCTCTAACTGCCCGACAGAAATGCGCAATAAGGCTCAAAGCTACATCTTACCGGTTGATCTAGGGTAAGCTTTTCAAGAAACATTACGATGGAGTTATGTTACACTGCTTGGAACATGATGAAGCATATAAAATCTTGACCGAGCTGCACGACGGACCAGCTGGAGGGAATTTTGCGGGAGATACCACTACCCACAAGATAATGTGTGCGGGATACTACTGGCCAACCCTTTTTAGAGATGCACATGCATATGTCCGGAAGTGCACTCAATGCCAGAAATTCGCAAATCGAGAAGCGTGGCCAGCCGCCCCCTTACTATCAGTAGCAGTGGAGGAGCCATTTCAATAGTGGGGTTTGGACGTGATTGGTGAAATCGTACCTCACTCCTCCAAGAAACATCGGTATATTCTTACTGCCACCGATTATTTCACCAGGTGGGTCAAAGCAGCACCTTTACGCCAAATCAATGGTCAAGAGGTAATAGAATTTGTCACTCATTTCATCATCACCAGGTTTGGCATTCGAACTTCCTTGGTTTTCGATAATGCAACTTACTTTTCATCTTTTAAATTGTATGATTTTGCTCTGGAAAACGGTATTGTGCTTAAACATTCTGAAAATTACTATCCCCAAGGTAATGGGTTAGCTGATTCAACTAATAAAAATCTTATCCGCATCATTAAGAAGACCTTGTTGTCCCACCAGCGCTACTGGCACAACGCCCTTCACAATGCTCTCTGGGCAGACCATGTCACGCCCAAATCCTCCCTTGGCACCTCCCCATATTTTCTTGTGTATTGGAAAGAAGAAGTTCTTCCTCCCGAATTATCTCTCCCTACCCTTCAGTTGTCCCAATAATTCCATGGTACCCCATGCCCCACCTTGCAGACCCGGATCGGCACTCTACTTAAGTTGGATGAAGAACGACAAAAAACCTGGGAAAATTTCGCCATCCACCAAAGTCGGATCAAGAGATGGTTTGATAAAAAATCCGCATGGAGTAAAAACTTTGAAGTAGGAGACCTAGTCCTTAAATGGGATAAATCTCACGAAGAAAAGGGAAAACATTCCAAGTTCCAAGCACTATGGACAGGTCCCTTCCAGGTTAAGGAGAAATTAGGTTCCCACACGTTTAGACTGCAAAATATTGAGGGAAGAGTCGAGGTCCTCCTGGTAAACGGGCATGACCTCAAACATTACTTCACTTAGCATCCCTCAAAGGGCTATCCTACCCTTGTACCATATTTTCCGCTTTCGTTCGATTTTTTTTTTGTCAAAAAAAAATAAAAAATTAAAAACAGAAGGCCTTGTTAGAGCCACGCAATTGGCACGTTGCGACAGGTTCTATGCTAATGGGAGGCCTTTCCTGAAAGACACGAAGGTGGTAAAATCTTGTTGGTAATTGGTACCCAAAGGTAGCACATGACTTAGCTCAAGCCATCAAGCGTGGGGAGCCCACCTAACAAGTTTGAGAGGGTGTTTGCAAAAAAGAAAGTGCAATACAGCAGTGACCAGATCAGAAGGGAACAAAGTTACTCCGGGTTACATCCGGACATCCGGGAAAAACCAAAGTCCTCATATCAGACCAGGAGCAACCTCTCTTCCAGTAAAATAAGTCGGGATCCCTCATCCGTCCAGGAAAAAAAATTCCCATCTCAAATAAGTGCCATGAGCACATCTAAATAAGTGCCTTAGGCACATTCAAAATAAGTGCAATAGCACACTAATAAAGGGTAAAGGATTGAGAAAGGCTTCCTGTGCAGAGAGGTGATGTAACGACTCCGCCAGGGTACTGACCAGGCTCGCTGGTAGCGGAGCAACATTCATGACTCCTAGGCAGTGACTCCACCGAGATCGAGAGGTTCGCAGGCAGCGGAGCAACACGATGAGGAAAAAATAATCGTACCGGACCCTGTAGCCGCCTGGAGTTCTCCAACCCTTTAGGTTCAGAAACCTGAAGAAATGAAATTCGGTTAACCAGCACCCAAACAAGCCAGCAGGCCAAGCAACCTCGCAAGGTGCCAAAGGCAAGGTAGTGCTAACCTTAAGGAAAAAAGAACAGCTAGTCAAGGCCCCTCCCTCCCCACTCCAAGGCCAACCATCGGCAGAGACTCTGAGTTCGACCAGTGAATCGCCATTTGTTGTAGCCTCTAAAACACCTAAGCATAAAGAAAAGTTAAGTAAAGAGTCGGGAGGGCTAAGTCGTTGAGTCACAAACCTCAAGTTTGTGGAAAACCGTGACCTCACGACCTTGCAACCCCACGACCCTGAGGTCACAAGGTCGCAAGGTCACATCCCTCTCAGATCACCATGCCTTGTGACCCCGCGACCCCATTAATGGCCCGCACGTGCAACCTTTTTATATATAGAAGGTCGCTAGGTCGCATTTTGCATATGCGGCGGATAGAAAAAAATGCCTCTAACAGGTCGACTGGAGCACGATTTTCCCGGGTAAGTTGCCATTTTCCTCCTGCTATTTCCTTTTTTTGTTATTCTTGCCTAATATCTTATTCCTCGGCCTTTAAATTTCCCCCTACCTTAACCATTGTTTTCATTTGCCCACTTAGGGTTTCCCTTTTGATTCCAACATCCACCTTTCTTGCCTAACTTATCACAGTTCCTCATTCAGCCTCTCATGGCCTATATCCAGCTCCAAAAGCTATCCCCTGGCTCTGTCTAGACCCATTTAGCCCTGTGTTTTTCAAGTTAAAGGAAAAAGCAACTTCATGCTGCGCGCACCAGAACCCTAGCAAGCCCTAGCGCGACTTGCAACCCTGCGACCCTGCGACCTAGTCGCTAAGTCACCAGGTCATAGATTGCTCTTTCGTTTGTTTTTTCTCAACTTCACGACTCAGCGACCTCGCGACCTAGTCGCAAGGTCGCATTTCCACCATTTCTCACAACTTGCGACCCCGCGACCTAGTCGCAAGGTCACAAGGTTGCACTTTTCCCATTTTTCACAACTTGCGACCCAGCGACCCGCGACCTGGTCTCAAGGTCGCAAAGTCGCAAATTCTTAAAAATATCAACATCGCGACCTTGCGACCCTATGACCCAGTAGGCCGCTTCTTCAGCTCTGCCTGTGTCCCCAGTTGAAATAATTGATAAGCTGTAACTGGTCTTGTATCATCATGGCATCTTTCTTATCTTGGGATTCTTTCATGAATATGACAGGTGAATTTGAAGCAGACTTGGAGTGTATACCTGTCCTCTCAGATTCAAGCGACATGGGACCTCCAGTATCTCGGAAAAAAGACAAGAGCCTGGTAGTGGAGGACGTAGAGATGGACATGCCAATGTCCCCACCCCCGATCTACAGAGATACCCTATGCACATTTTCCAAAGGGGACAGCATGCGTTGGTACCAAGTGTACTAAGAGTTTTCTGGAACAGAATTCCTAGAGGACCTCCCTGATCGGGAGATATACTTAAAGGTCAAAAGGTCTAAGCTACATCTTGCAAGTGTCGATCCGGCTATATTCCCATGCCCAGAGATGATAGATTGGATTATATAGAAAACTGACCCCAAGAAGTTTGTAATCAGAGACAGCAAAGGCAAGGCTTTCACAACACTCAAAGGCTCAGACGCTCATGTTTATTACTCTTTTCCTGAGCGAGAAGAAGACTTCACAGAAGAATGGGCTATCGCCCATGCAGTTCCTATAGTTGACACTATAAAGCAGTGGTGGTAGGAGCCTGAGAAATTTAAGGTCAATAAGGACCAGGAATATCCAATGGCGAGCCTTAGGAAATTATATAAATTAGTGGCTGCCATGCTTTGCAGATTGTATGGGCGCCCCGATGCCACCACCTTCAACGGCACATGGGCAACTCTCATGGAGTATGTCACAGCACACAGCACCCGTTTCAACTGGGCTAGCATATTGATGACCTCCATGCATACAAAATTATCCTCGGCATTGGTACCAGATGAAGGAATGCCTTCTAAATTCTATATGGCCTCTTATTTGTTCGATGTCGTCTATTCAAGGTTGCACTTTGAGGGATGGGTGCATAACTGGGATCCAAAATAGACCCGTGCAATCCACTTACAAACCAAGGTGTTTTGGGATTCCATGTATAAACAAGACATAGAGCAGATCTCCCAAGTGCTCATCCCCGCTTTTTACAGAAAATTGTTCGGCCAAGATGCTCCTTGCATGTCTTGGCGAGCCATGGAGATGCTAGTCAAGGTGGCGCATTGGTTCCCATTTGTTGAGTACACATTCATATGAGTCTTTGGCTCGTTCAGGGCCCCACATGCTATGCCTCGATTTGTCACAGACAGAATGCTCATGCAAGAGGTTTGTTTCCAAATGTCTTCCAGTTTCTCCAGGATCCTGTCTAAGGGTAAGAAGAAACCGTGGCCTACGCTACCCCTCACTATCACCGCATACACAGTCAAATACTTCAGAGAGGTAGAGGCAGAAGTAGAAGAGATGCAAAGTTACCACCTTGGGGCGTTAGAACACCGGACATATGACCCAGAAAGGATAGTTCCTAATCCTTGCAAGCGGGCTAAGTTCAAATGGAACTACCAGCACACGGAATTCCCAGGGGAAGATGACAGAAGAAATTGTTACAATGCAGACCGACAACTTGCTTCGGGGGCGGACTCTGGCCAAGAAGACCCAGATGACCAAACCTTGGAAGACAGGAGCCGTGAATTAGGAGGCGCTTCTTCTTCTCTAGCTAAAAAGCCTCGAACCAGTACAAGGCATAGTACTTCTACCCAACAGAAAGAAATAGAAGCCCAAGCCCAGCAAGAAAGAGAGAAGAAGATGAAAGAAGAAGAAGATAAGCGCAAGAAGAACCTAAGGTAAGAGTAGAAGAAAAAGCAGGCCGAGGAGGCCAAGAAGGAAAAGGAGAAACAAGAGGTGGAGGCTGCAGCGGAACGGGAACTCAAGAAAGAGTTAGATAAAGTGGAAGCCGACTGCCAGAAGAAAGCAGAGAAAGCTGCAGCAGCTAAGTGTAAAAGGAAAGCCAAATTCGAAGCAACGGCAAAAGCAGAGCTCAGGCGGAAGAAAGAACATGAAAAGGCAGAATCCGAATGCCTACAAAAAGAAGAGGAAGAAAAGAAAAAGAAAGAAGAGGAGGATGCAATGCTAGAAAACATCGAGGTATCTCCCCTTGAGGTACCTCTATTCAAGACACGAGCCACGCTCTCCAATGTTAGTTCCTCCCAGGGGCAAGAAGAGGAGGTATTCGATCTCACCAGGCTCACGTACGATCAGTTCTCCTTCAAAATCCAACAGGAGAAAAGGAGATGCCTGGCGCAAAATCCTTCCACCTCATCCACAGTCGCGACAGGAAAAGACATAGTCCTTGATACTAGGACTAATATGTGATGATAGCATCGGCCGGCACGACTTTCGGTGCAGCCACAGAAGAGAATGTAACCAGAATGAGTAGAGAGATCTTCTCTCTACAAAATAGACTACATGAAGCAGAGCAGCGGGAGGCAAGAGCAGAATAGGAAAAGACGGCATTAAGAGAGGAGGTTCAGCAACTCCGAAACAAAACTCCCCCTGTCAATGAGGTACTTCTTACCATTCAAAGGGAGGTCGATATATTAGAGACTACCATGAGGCAAGTTTATGGGGAAATGTTTACCATAAAACAAACAGTCACCCCCTTGGTGAAAGCCCAAACGAAAACTAAAAAAAGGCACGAGCAGCTGAAGGAAGCCTCAGCTGCCTTGGACAGAATGATGGACTGGAAAACGTGGTACCCCCAGGCTCCCGAACATTTGCCAAAAAAGTATTGGATTCAAATGCAAGATGCCAAAGTCCAGATCCGTATGAAAATGCAGTCCAAGGATAAGCTATCCAAAGACCTAGACAAGGTTATGGCTGCATACAAACATCTGATCAGCGGCATCGATTCGATGCACATCTTACATCACATTCCATTTCTGGGTGCATTGGATGAGGGGAAGACATGGGAGCAGGTGAATCAATAGATCGAGTCATTTTTGCAGCCCATTAAGAAGGCTGTTGCCACTTCCAACCTTGCAGCATCACAAGAGAACCTGGGCTAGTTTCTTGTCGCGTCAGTTTGGGTCGAGACCAAGCTCGCCTCTCTGTCCAACCAGATCTCACAGAAGAAGGAGACTCTAATCCCAAACGCCTTGGAGTGTATGCATAGGCTGAAAGAAGAGGTCCCTTTGGTTTCTCCCATAGCAGCAGATTATCAGACTTGGCAAAACTTCCTCAAAGGACAACAGGTTGATGCCCCTGATCTCACAATTGCGTGCACATACTCATAGTCAGGTGGAAGTAGATCGCTAGTAACATTTGGAAACAGGTCGCAGGTTGCGCTGCTCAACCATGTCACAGGTTTCATTTGCCCAGCCAAGTCGCAGGTCGCAGTTCCCTTCCAGGTCGCAAGGCAGCTCAACAGTCAGGCAGGCGAAGAGTCAGGAACCCCAAAGGGAAAATTTTGATCTATAAAACTCCCTCTAGGGAAAATGTAAAGGATCCTTTTTTGGGGGGACTCAAGAGTTATAGAGCATTGTATTGGAGGATAACACTCTGTTGCATATGAATGAGATACTTGTCAAAACTCATTTTGGATCTGATGTGTTTTGCTGTGCGAATGCTATGAGTATTTCTTATACAGTTTCGAACATCTTTTGATTAAAGAAGCTGCACTTTTAATGGCATCATTTACGCATTATGGTTCTTTGTACTTGTGTTAATGATGTTCAGTTCATTTTGCTTTCTTAATGGATGTTAATGACTTTGTTTATTAGCATTTGCTTTATCTTTCAAGAATGAAAAGGGGGCATCTCGCCATAAAGAATTGTTTTTTTTGTGGTTAGAATAGCCTACAAGCATAACCTCAATGATGTGTTGTTAACAACACCTCCTTCGGCGTTTATGCTTCATTATTTGTCTCGCTACGCATCGTGTTATATACATGTTTAACGCATCAATCATGTATCTTGTATCATTTGAATGAGTATGTGTATGCAGGTTCAATTGATTTCTTTTGATACCAAAGGAAAGGTGACTTAAGCGGTAGCCGGACCCACACCCTAGACGGGATCCCCAATTCCAAACGGTTCAAGGTCTAATTGGGACTTTCTACCGAGGAGATCCCCTACTGTTGGCCAGATAGATTTTCCCGTCAAAACTCTCTAAGAAGAACATCCAACGAAAAGAAACCACCCCAACTAATTCAACCTCATCTACTACGTGGATTAGAATATGAACCTGCAAGTCCATGAAACTTGTCGGCAGTTACTTCTCAAACATACAAACAATATCAACTATCTCTTGACGCCACCATGGAATGCTAGCCACATGAATCTCCTTTGACGCGATCCAACATACAAATGTAGATAATCTAGATATGGCACATCCTAGGTCTTGAGGGAATTCATGTTTCACACACCCATGAACGAAAAAAGGATAATGACACTATAAAGTTATAAACACGTGCAATAATATACAAAATTAGTTATTTTATGATCCCTGCATGGGATAAAATTTATTAATATAACAAATAATAAAATCATGATTTTGACATTATATGTACTCTTAGAAGATTCAAATGGTTATGTGATTTCAAACCTGACAAATGGTCATCCACGGTGAAGCGGCACCGTAGTGAAGACCCATATGAAGATGGCACCCTCACACCCATTATAACTTCCTTTGCCAAAGAAAGATCATCTTTTTTTTAAATCCATGGGACATCACCTTCTTTGAAATAGCATGAATTATAGGGACCAGCACCTGCCTCTGATCATGTACTTTCTAATCGTCTCGGCCAATGTTTCATTTTAGTTTTTAAAGTAATAAGATCTTTCCTAACAACCAATGTGTCACTTTGTTTCGATGATATTTTCCTCCATAAAGAAGATGAAACATTTTTAAATATATGCATGGGATCTAATAAGTGGGTAATCTTAAGATGCTCCCAATATGGTGTTGAAAAGTGTAACTAGGTCGGTCTTCATGTCGACTATGTAATTACGTATTTATTCAAAGAAGATGTCAAAGATAATAAAATTTATTTTTTGGTGTACTTGCTTCATGGGCTTCATAAGCAAGCTTTTTATTATGTAAATAGACTTCTTCTTGATGTCTATTAGGTTTATGTCATCTAGGAATAAATATAATTAGGGATCATATAGACATGAAGGATTTAGTTTAGTATGCTCCAAAGACCTTGTAAAGAAGCTCAAAAATAGCCCTTAAAGAAGATGGGAGACAAGCTCTAAAAGGAATTGATAGTTAAGCTCCTATACGCATAGACATCCATCCAACGTGTTGGAATAAACACCTCATGAAGTCGGCATACAAACTGTGAACAAGACGGCCTAAAGTCAACTTGGTGAGTCGGCTTGAAGACCAGAAAATATACGCATATATATAACTACTCTACGGTTCATTTGAAGAATAAAGTATTCGGATAAGTGAGTTTATAAAAGTGCAGGTCTAAAGGTAAATGCGTAGATAAAAATTCTTAATTTGATACAGGAAGGTTTGCGGGGAAAATATGAAGATACACTAACGAATAATTGAGAACAACACTCATTCTAACAGGCATCAATCTAAGTGCAGATATACATTGAACCTCTACGTGAAAGTAGTGAGGACATACTTCAGATTATAGAACGATATATAACAGGATTACATTGCGGATATAAGAAAGAAGTAAGTGCGGATAAGGAGTAGAAGAAGAGTGTTCATCTCTGAGATGGATTGTGAACAAGAACAAGCTAAGTGTGCGGATACAAAGGAAGAATTCAATGTGATAATACTGCGGGTTTATCAGTTAGTAAATGCGGCTACATACATTGCAGATATAGTGTTGGATATAAGTGCAGATATCTTCAAGAAAACATTGTGGATAGGAAAGAATAAATAACGGATAGTCAATAACATATTGTAGACATTCAACTATAGGATTGTAGATAGTTTGAAGGAGCGGACTTAAGAAGTGTTGATACAAAACTAAGTTTTTTTTTTTTTGTGTCTTGTGCATGTTGATAATTGACTTGATGAAAGATTAACTAAACTAAAAAAGAAGAATACATAAGTATCACAAGTAATTATCAAGAATATATTG
The DNA here is from genome assembly GCA_034641835.2 of Pinus albicaulis. Lineage (NCBI taxonomy): Eukaryota > Viridiplantae > Streptophyta > Pinopsida > Pinales > Pinaceae > Pinus > Pinus albicaulis. Next base: position 337,146,258 of record CM076583.1, read on the forward strand.
TGTATTAACCTACAACCCTCCAAATTCTCAACATTTTATCAAATCTTTGGTTACAAGAAAGGGCTATCAATGATACAAATCCACTTCAATTTTGAGGTTACAATCTCATCTTGGTTACATTGCAGTGCTTATAGCACATATATTAAGAAACACGTCACCTACATCACAAGTTCGATGATACTTCAGTCTCAGCATACATACATCCCCACAGTCCAGACTCAATATGTGATTCTCGATGGTATATAAGTTTGAAAAAGGAAGCAGAACTCAGATAGCACAGTTTCAGGTTTATAAAGATATTAGTGAGAAAATTACAAAGATTATAAGTGACATTCTCAAAATGAGTAAATATACAAGGCTCGGATCATTAGTGCTACCATAGTAATAGAACTATGACACTATCATAATTCGGTATGGATGGTTCAATATTACCACAACAAGATTTTGCGAGTATAGATCAGTCAAATGCACTTACAATACTGATTCAATTATATATATATTATTTGGTGTTTCCTCTAATAAAGATAATTCTTATATATTGTTGAACTCAATGGCATGACCTCAACCTACCAGTGGTGGTCACCACCTTGAAAGAATACAGTCTGAAAGTTCAGCTACACGAATGGATGACATGTGATCTCAAGTCTAGAACAGCCTAAGAAGAAGATCATTCAAGGAAGAACAAGATGAAGATCTCCTCTTCACTTTCCAAGTAATTATCTTTCATTTTAATTTTAATTTTGGTTAAATGACTTTGATTTGAAAGGAGATACATAAGGTGTTTGTATTACCAAATATCCTTGCATAGTCATGGTCCTCATAGATAACTGAAGTAATAGATAAGAGTCTCCTTTGAATTCATGGAAAAGAAATCTTAAGGTTCTCTCACATGAACAATGTTGGAGACACAAAAGAAGTTGAAAGAAGAATTATGAACAGTACAAGAAAGTTCATGTCATCGGAAAGGATGAAAGGAGTGGATGGAAATAGGCAATAAGAGATCATTAAGACTAGTCTCCCTCATAATAAGTCTCTCTATGGCTCCTAGATCCTACTTAAGATTTGATGCGATGTGACATCATGGAAATATAAGAAACAAGAACTCATATAGTCATGAGGGTAACAAAATCATGGGATAAATAAGTTACCTCACTCATCAACCTAGGTTTTCTATGGAAGAAAACAAGTTGAAGGCAATAGTTTTGTAGAAATCAAACATTTGAATAAAAGGAAGAACTTGATTCAAAGAAAGTCTAAGAAAGAAAAATCAAGGGATCTACACTATGATTGAAATCATATTCTTCTTTAAGTGATTTCTATTGGTTATATGATAGGAATCAGTGTAGCATCTTGATGAAAGCATGGTAGGAGCTCTTGGTGAATCAGCTCTGGGAAAACCTCTCTGATAACATTACTAATGCAAAGCAATCATCAAGAGCAAGGGTCATCATGGAAACAGATTTCTGGGATATTGATGAAGCATGCCAAGAGAATGAAGCTCTTCATTCTTGAGAAATTTATACAGGATGACTCAAGGGAAAAATGGTATGAGGTATGTATATATTTATTGGATGTTGTGGAGTCATGTCATATGGTTGCAGGTAATGGACTTCTGTACTTAGAAGTATTATCTATGGAGAAGTATCTCTCAATGCATGAACAGATGAAATCAACATAATATGTCCTCAAGGAATATGAAGTCATTGTATAGAACGAGAAACTGGAAAAATTTGTAAGTTCCTGGGAATGAAGAATGTGCAGAGAGGAAGAGATCATGAAATGCAACCATGTCAAGAGGCAGTTATCATCCATAAGCCAAGAATATGTGACTAGGAGATCTCTTAGGAGGGTATGTAGACTCTGACACAAGTCTGGTAAATAAGAAAACCCTTGAGAAAACATATCATTAGGAGATGTGTCAATCTAAATAGAGGATGTCGATGCTTACAGGAAGATGTCATGGTGAAATATCATCACTGAGGTAACTTTTGTTTTAAAAAGGTTCATATGTATATGTTTATCTGGATAAATTTGTGCATGGCTGCTAATCATGAGAAATGATTTATGATCCTTGGAGATGATTTTAAGGATAACAACATGGGATAACAGTGGACCAGATAAGGAAGTCTGATGAATCACTTTCTGATAGTTGACATGACTTAGGATGAAAGTGATGGATGATTTGTGCTCTATGAAGTTAAAAGTTGGAGATTCCTTAATATCGAAATCCATGACATCGAGAAAAGGAATTCTTCATGAGTAGCTGGGTGTCTCACCATTGCTACTGGAGGCCCCTGGTTAAGAGGGAGCCTGATGATAAGTTTTTTACTTGGAAGAAACTTGGTAATTCCTAAGAATGAGCTTAGGTACATTCCTTATATAGGAATGAGTACATTCCCTTGTGGAATAGGTCCCCCCTAGTTGAGAGGGAGAGATAGACACATCATTCTGGTATTGGGAAGATAGAATGGAGGATTGGGTAATCATATAGAATTTGATACTCTTTGATAATGTGTTAGGGCATTCAATAAAAGAGTAGTCAGGGACCGATATTCTTTAAGGGCTAGCTACCCAAGAGAAGAATAGTCCAAGAAGGTTATAATTTGGGAACACCCGGGTGGAGTATGTACCTTAGAGAGACAATGACGAAGGTGTCTATAAGTCATGTGTCTCGCCAGCATTGTAGCCCATTGTCTCGTTGAGAGATGGGGATGTTAGTCAAGGCCTTGCACTAGGACAATGCTAGTTGATATGATGCTATACAGATGCGATTACCAATCTAATTCCTCTTATGAGATTCTTCAGTTTGAAAGTAACCATGAACCTATATGAATACCTCCCTAGTTAAGAGGAAGTGTTGAAAAGTGTAACTAGGTCGGTCTTCATGTTGACTATGTAATTATGTATTTATTCAAAGAAGATGTCAAAGATAATAAAATGTATTTTTTCGTGTACTTAATGGGTTTCATAAGCAAGATTTTTATTATGAAGATAGAATTCTTCTTGATGTCTATTAGGTTTATGTCATCTAGGAATAAATATAATTAGGGATCATATAGACATGAAGGATTAAGTTTAGTATGCTCCAAAGACCTTGTAAAGAAGCTCACAAACAACCCTCAAAGAAGATGGGAGACTAGCTCTAAAAGGAATTGATAGTTAAGCTCCTATACGCATAGACAACCATCCAACATGATGGAATAAACACCTCATGAAGTCGGCATACAAATTGTGAAAAAGTCGGCCTAAAGTCAACTTGGTGAGTCGGCTTGAAGACCAAGAAACATACGCATATATATAACTGATCTACAATTCATTTGAAGAATAAAGTATTTGGACAAGTGAGTTTATAAAAGTGCAGGTCTAAAGGTAAATGCATAGATAAAAAGTCTGAATTTGATCCAGGAAGGTTTGTGGGAAAAATCTGAAGATACACTAACGAAGAATTGAAAACAACACTCAGTCTAACACACATCAATCTAAGTGCGGATATACAGTGAACCTTTACGTGAAAGCTATGCGGACATACTCCAGATTATAGAATGGATATATAACAGGATTACATTACAAATATAAGAAAGAAATAAGTGCAGATAATGAGCATAAGAAGAGTGTTCATCTCTAAGATGGATTGCGGACAAGAACAAGCTAAGTGTACGAATACAAAGAATAATTTAGTGTGAAAATACTGCAGGTTTATCAGTCAATGAATGCGGCTACATACATTGCAGATACAGTGTTGGATATAAGTGCAGATAAATTCAAGCAAACAATGCGGATAGTAAAGAATAAATAACGGATAGTCAATCACAGATTGCAGACAGTCAACTATAGGATTGTGGATAGTTTGAAGGAGCAGACTTAAGAAGCGTTGATACATAAATAAGTTTTTTTTTGTGTCTTGTGCATGTTGATAATTGACTTGATGAAAGATTAACTAAAATAAAAAACAAGAAGACATAAGTATCAAAAGTAATTATCAAGAAAAGATTTTGTATTAACCTACAACCCTCCAAATTCTCAACATATGGGAGGTTATAAAAGATAGATTTCCTTTTCATCCCAATGGGCAATTTCTCAACATAGGTGTCAAAGAATTTTGGATCATCGAACATAGGATCCCCATTTGAATCAAACATTTCTATGAAATCCTTCTCCTTCTCTCTCTTATATGCTCTAAGACATTCAGCTAGTGTCGTTATTGGAGGCCTTTGGGTTCTCTCTCATTTACCATTGAAAGCGGATGCTTCTCTTCTGTAAGGGTGTTCTTCTGGGAGGAATACCCTGGAGAAATCATACACTGGCTTTCGTAGGTCCTTGGACCATCTACCTCTTAGAGAAGTTTCACAACATTTACATCCAAAATACCCTTTTGTTACAAGACCTGTGAGATTATTGTATACAATTTATATGCATGGCACGTTAAATAATATCATGAAGATCAGAACAATTACAACGAATTAAATAACTAATATGTGAAAGAATATTGTTACGTATATAAACAAATCAATAAACATGTAATTTACCAGAGAAAACTCCTAAGCCTGGATAATCATGTGTCATGTAAGCACATATGCCATACAACATAAAACTCCTCTCTGTTGCGATGGGTCTCGATACATCATATACATTTATCCCATCCCATAATTCTTTCAATTCATCTACCAGTGGTTGTAAGTAGACATCCATATTCTTCACTTTTCTTCTACCAGGGACTATGAGAGCCAACATAAGATGTTCATTCTTCACGGACAACCATGGGGGGATATTGTTATTGATCACTACTACAGGCCAAATAGAATAGTTGGTGTTGTGGAGGGAATATGGGTTGACGCCATCCATGGCTATGCTGAGTCGTAGACTTCGTACTTCATGTTTGAATTTTTCGGGCCATGTATCCTCTATATGCTTCATGGCTATTGAATCAGTTGGGATTCACATAACTCCCAGCTAACTTCTTTGTGATGCATGCCATTCCTGCAACATAGCTAATTACTTGCAATGAAAGAGGCTTTGAATCCTTGGGATTATAGGCATGTGCCTCAATATCTTAAAAGGAGGACCAGTATGCAATTTACCCTTCTTTTTTAATTTATCATACCTGTCATGTCCACATTTCGGACATATCTCTTTGTCTGCATATTCTCCTCTATATAGAATACAATCGTTTGGACATGCATGATTTTATATCTACTCAACACCCAACATTTTCAAAAATTTCTTTACCTCTTCGCAGCTACCGGGCAAGACATTATCACTCGGAAGAACCTTATCTTTGAATAACCTGTAGTTGGTGATCATGGAAAATATTAATAAATGTACATTAATGCTGATATAATTATTAACATTCATAAAATTGACCATTTGTAATGTTCATTGTGTAGTGATTATATTTCTCAAATTTATATAAGGGAGGACTTTATGGTAACTTACCTCAAAATTTACGAGAAACATGCATTCGACAAGCCAAAATTTTCTTTCAAGTTGTACAATGACATCGTTGTCCCCAACTGGGTAGACTTTAACTGACCGCCAGGGGCCAAAGAGAGGGGTGGTGGAAGAAAATTTAAGGCTTTCGAAAAAGGTGTCAGCAATATGAGCATCATCCCCTAGCTGATCATCGTTTTGGAATGCATCTAAAAACATTTTCTCTATGGCAATTGTATCCCTTAAGTAATCATCCATACCAACCTCTATTTGACTGCCTCCATTGCTAGCTTGTGAAGAACTACTATTGTTGTTGTCATTCCTAATTGGTAAATATGGACATAGCAGGAATTGAATTGGTGGTTGATTCAACCATTCTTGGTATCGTTCCTCTCCGTTTTTTTCTCTTAATGCCATCTTCTCTCGATTTGGAATTATCGTGGGGTGCAACGAAAGATGGGAGATAGGTCACTCATCATCACTAGAATCCTAAAAAATTAAAAATAAAAAAATAACTAAATAAATTGAACATGATTAGTAAAAAATATATGATATCAATTAGTAAGCATATTGACAATATTGCATGATTAATTGGTTTGACATTAAAATAATTACATTAATCAATATACCAAACAATTATAATTATTACCATCATTGTCCCAGGATTGTGGCTAGAAGATGCAATATTGTTACAATTGGCAGGGTGAAGCGGCTGTCCATTTTCCTCTACCAAATGCACCTTGCGGTATGCTGCTCCTGATAAGAGCTTCCAATGTTCTAGAGTTGTTTGAATATTTTGTGCATCTGAACTCGATTCTGAATCTGCATGAACCTGCAAATTTGTACACATTATAAATTTAATTAAGATGTGCATGATTGACATGGATAAACGACATAAATTCAATTAGATAATGAAAATATAAATAAAATATGAAGTAAATATTACGTCTTGAGATGGATAGGAAGAACTTTGCGATGGACTTTGAGAAATATTATGGAACGACCTAGATTTTGAAGGATTGTCCATTTGATATAATTATAATATTTTCTCCCTGCATTTGAGCAAAATCAACAATAATTTTTGGTGTACACATCTAAAAGTAATTTCGATGCCTTAAAAATGGACTTCTTGTTATCAGTGCTAATGTATAGATAACTGCATCGGTGCATTTTAGTTACTGCGCACCGGTGTCGTGTTATCAATGGACGCACCGATGTGGTGCTATTAAGTGACGCACCGGTGACGAATAACTGCAAATAAAAAAAACACAACTCTATTTTTTTTAAGTGAAAATAAAAGGCGGTAAATTGAAAATGGGCGGCAAAATATTCTCGAAAAAATAATTTCATAAAACAATTCTTTAAATACTAAACACTTTTCATTATTTCACTATTTTTGCAAAAAAAATAATCCAGAGATTTGCAGGATACATACCTGGAGCAAGAGAGCACTGTGGGGCAACGAAATACGTTCGAACAAAAGTATTCAGATAATCAGATTTCCAAACCTCTGGTGATTCAAACCCTGTAGCATAAAATTTAAACAATCTTGTGATTAAATTTTATTTTTATTTTTACTTTTTCTGCAATTTTTTTATGCAATAAGTAAAAAGTTTCAATTTGTTGTTCATTTTTAGAAGAAAATAAATAAATAAATAAAAATTAAAAAAAAATTAAAAAATAAAAAAATAAAACAAATCCATTTTTATGCTAAACCCTTCATTCTTTTTGTTTCTGCCTTTTCTTCTCCCTGTTTTTGTCATTTCAGAATTAGGGCTTTTCATTTTAGATTTATAGGGTTTGTATTGCTATATATAGGCATATGACATCCAACCCACGGGACGACTTGCATAGTCAGATCCCAATCCATGTCGGTCCTTGCGTGAATTTTTAAAAAACATTTTTTTTTTTAATCGGTGCACCCAACGTAACCTAGCGCACCAATGCAATGGATTATCCCAGCGCACTGCGAACATACTGTTTGATAAAAAAATTAAAAACAATTTTATTTTTTTTTAATCCGTGCGCCATATGTAAAATAGGGCACCGGTGCGCTATTTCATTATGGCGCGCCGCGAACATACTGTTTCACAAAAAATAATTTTTTATTGTGTTAATCGGTGCATCATGTAACATATAATGCACTACATCAGGTCTCCTAGTTGATAGAGAGCACCGTACGATGGTCCCTTGTTTGTGCGGGGCTTTTATAAGAATAGGCCACATCGCCCCCTTCACGACACCATATGCTACAAAAACCAACACTAGACAATTTTCATTATTTTGTTTGTGTTAATCGGTGCAGTGGTTGACATGTAATGCACCGGTGCTCCTTGTTGCAATAGAGCATCGTACGATGTTTTATACTATTTGGGCGGTGTGTTTATAAGACCACCACGTATCGACGTCGGTGCGTACACCATGAAAAGCGCACTGGTTTTTTGATATATTTCTTTTTAACCTGAAAAGTTGACAATCTATTTATAAAATATAATAATGAATGATATGGTACAGGTTTCATATTGATAAAGAAATGGCTGACAAGAGATCAAGTAATAAAATTATTGATAACACATCAAGAAAAGCAAAAAATGCAAGTTCTTTGTAAATTCTTTACAAAAAATATTATTTTTGAACTATATGTAAGTTTAACTAATATGTATTGTTTACTGTGTATCATTCAGAGCCACAAAATGACGAAGCTCAATAAGATTATTTCTGATCTAGGACTAGAAGAGCGTAAAAGCTTGATGGAAAAATTGCAAAAGGATGAATCAGGGGAATGAAAAAATACTATCGATCCAATATGAATTTCTTTTTTTAATTTTCATTAATAATATACTTAAAATTATTAGATAACATGTTTTAAACAATCTATTAATTCACATATGTTTAATATTTTACAGGGACCAACAACTCAGAAAATGAATGTTGTTCTAAGAAAAGAAGAAAAATATAACATGCAATTGAAAATGAATTGCTCCTTAGCTCATCTGGAGTGGTCCTAGAGGTTAACGAAAGGGGGAAAAACTTATAAAAAAGTTTGAGGGATCTAGTGGAATGAATGTATAGACGTTCTTTTCACTTACAATACAAAAATCAATCCAATAATTCCAAGAACCAAATTTTGTCTAAACTACAGGAAGAGTTTCCAGAGAATTGATCAATGAGACATGTCAGACTTTTAATAGCAAAAACGTACAAAAAAAAGGAATCAAAAAGTAATATTCCTTTAAATGTTTTTCTAGAATTATTTATAAATATCACTTTTGTTATATTTACTTTTCATATATCAATATAAAAATTAAATAGTTTATTTTTATGTTACATTTTCAGGAAGATTATGAAAATCTCAAAAGATGAACGACTTGATATCAGAAATATGCTAGTAGGAATGTCCAAAAAGGTGTACAAGGAGATGGTCAAAGAAACGGACAAAATTGCATCACAGGAGGAGCCATCTCAACAACAACGTGCTTCAAATGCAATATGTAATCATTGAATTTTTCGATCATTAGGTACAATAAATAAACAATTTAGTATTAAATATTAATTTTCAAGTATTTTCTTGCAGAAAAGAAGAGAAAATGGAACCCATTCAACACATAAAATAGGACGACAAGGAATAAAAGGGTTGATATCTATGTTTGTGAGTAATTGCTACTTCCTTATAACAACTTAACTAGATTTCATTTTTGTAAAGTTGTTTTACAAAAATCATCATTGAATGTCTTCAAACAGGTGCTAAATTACAAAGAAGAACCATCAGACGAATTGATTGACATTGGGTTAAATATAAGTCGTGAGTATATGTTGGCATATCAGAAATTAATTATGGAATTTGTAAGCATCTATCGATCTTGTTTTACTTCGCTCCGTCTATAATTAATAGAACAAATAAATCTTTTGTATTAAATATATTATTTGTTATGGGGTATAAAACTTGCAGGAAACAAAGTATGGAACTACGCCAATAGATGAAATCTTGAAAGATGGCATAGTACATGGTTTTGAAACAATGTGTATAGTTTTGGAGTAAATTGCTGCTATGGTACGTCATTTCTTTTCGATTTACATTGATGTATATTATTTAATATTGCAATTTTCATTATTCTCACTAATGTATATACACTCATTACAATTTATTTTTATGTTTATAGATGGAAGATGAAGAAGAAGAAAACAATCAACATCGTGAACAAAACATTCCTGAAAATAACCCCAAGTCATGGAAGTAGCTCAAGCAGTGAAAGTAGTTCAAGCGAAGAATGATGATCATTATGTTTGGATATCAAAGCAAGGCGTTGTATTTTTTGAAATATTTGTCTGTGAAATCAGACATTTTGTTTAATGTAATGGACATAGTGTCCCAATTGAAAGACAAAGGGAAACCAATAACTGTCCCATTTTGTATGACAAAGACTGTCTTATATATATATATATGTGTGTGTGTGTGTGTGTGTGTGTGTGTGTGTTTTAATTTATTCTACCGTGTTCTCCATTGTCGCTGTGAAATGTAACACCACTGATTAAATTTATGGATGATTAATATTATAATGAAGGGATGTGAAATGTGATGGTATGATATAAAAAATTAATCTAAACATCACATTCAAATGCACTAATAAAAATTTAATTGATATGAATATTGTTATAAGATATGTGTCATCTTTTGATGAATAATGAATTTTAAAAAATCACAATAATTATGATATGATATAACAAATTAATCCAAACATCACATCCAAATGCATTAATAAAAATTTAATTAATATGAATATTGTTATAAGATGTGTCGACTTTTGATGAATAATGAATTTTAAAAAATCACAATAATTGCATTGTCATAGGTCGATGTTTCTAAAAAATACAAATTGAATATCGGTGTGTGTCAGCTACTATACACCAGTGCGTTTGTGTGATACAACACACTGGTGCGTTTCTACGACCTATGGGCACCGCACAAATACCAATACCAATTATAAATCTCGGTGAGTTTGTGCGATACTGCGCACCGGTTCATTTATGTGAGACTACGCACCGGTGCATTTGTATGACCTATGGGTACCACACAAATACCAATACGAATTAGAACAATCGGTGCATTTGTCTGATACTGCGCACAAGTGTGTTTCTATAAGACTACGTATCGGTGCGTTGATATGACCTATGGGCACTGCACAAATCCCAAGGCCAATTAGAATGGCTCCGTGCGTTGTATCACCAACACTGCGCCCGATGCAGTTTTAGACCTTGATGGCCCGGTGCATGCACCTACGACCACCCCGGGTCACCGTCTAGATGACACGCACTAGTGCGTTGACACCTTAGTAGCGCACTGATGAAAAAAAAATCCGTAATAACCTCTGTTCACCCAGTTTTTTTAGTTGTGTTGAAATTCCATTAAAATCTCCGCCAAAACCGCCTTTGAATGGGGGCTCGACACCCTATCTAACAATAGAGCAGAGGCCTACGCTCTAATCAAAGGTCTTCAAATGATCAAGAGTTTAAATCTTCACAACGCCATGATATTCGGTGATTCCGCCATTATCATTAACATGATGACAAATAACAAGCAATCCCCCAATATTGCTCTCTGCAGGTTCATCAATAGATGCCAAATCCTGAGCAAAGACATGAAAGATCTATCCTACTATCATATTCTTTGAGACAATAATAAACAAGTTGACCTCATGGCTAACAAAGCCTGCTCTAGACCAGCCGGTCAATTACTCTGCCATGCTGGCATTTCTTTCTCCCCTCTGCCATGAAATCCCTCTCTGTCTTTTTCATTGATTGCATGACACCCATTAGGATTCTTTCAGCATTTGAATTCTTATCTCATCCCTTTAGCAGTGTCGTGCCCATGACCCTATCACCTCGTGAACCTCACCATATCTCCTCCCTCCATCCTTCTCTGCTCACCTCCTTCATTTATTAGACCCTTCCACACTCCCTGTCTCACCCACTTTGCATCTGTGATCGCCCTCCTCTGCCTATGACAAAGCAGCGAGTCTGTGCTTTCGGGTCCCTTTCTTCTTGATGGATGACTTCCTTCTTTCTTGTTTTCCTTGTCTTGCAGTTTACTAGGCTACTTGGCATTTATCGTGACAATCTCGTTATGGCTCCTTCGCTTAGAAATTTCAATATGTTGTCTTGTTTATCTGTGTCAATAATTTATGCCTTCAATCTCAGCCTCCTCTCTGCCTTCAAACATATTAGGCCTTCTTCACAACTGTCTACAGTGCGCCTCTCTACCCAATCCATTGGAGCCATCATGACAAAAGAAAATGGTATACATTGTGAATACCTTCAAGAAGAAATTCTGACTGATGGGCACTTGATGATCATGGAAGAAAAACACCTAGTGGACACTGCCTTCCAACAACAGGCTCAATCCCGCCAATAGCAGCTACTAGCTACCTCAAGTCGATGTGCTCCAGCTCTAACAACTTCAAGAATGCCAATCCAGATGACAATCAAGACAACACCAATGCCTACACTGGACGACCTATCAGCTTTTATCAATCCTCATTCCTCCCCCTTCTTTTTTGCTCATGTTTTTTAAATTTTCACTTATGCTTATGCAGTTTGTGAGAATTTACCTTGATTCAGTAATGCAATATAGTATCAATAGTCGACACCTTGGAGGCTCAGATTATTGTTTGCATACCCCTCCTTGGCTGTGCTCATCGCCATCATAATGTAATTGGGAGACCTTCTTCCTCTTTTTTTTTTCAAATATAATATAGCATTCAACTTGGTAAAAAATAAATCTCCGCCAAAACCTCCATAAATGTAAACAGATGTTGTAGCAAATGTTTTTTTGACAATTTTGGCCAATTTTATAACACTAAAAACCTCCTTTATAACCTCCACTAGAGGGTCTTTTCCTTGTAGTGTTAACTGCACCTGGAAGACCTTTCTCAAGGTCCATCTCCACACAAATCCTAACACATGAAAAGAGGTCATCCTTTGGCTTGTAACATTCAATATACTTTCCAAAAGAGTTCCCAATCAGTCGAAATGTTGCATCATTCCAACAGTGCAAAGGGAGGTATGGAAACTTAACCCATACAGGGACCGAATATGGGGGACCTCACATTCTGGATTAAAACAAGGACTCCATCGATCTAGATACAGACCCTGCGAACCCATGAAGTATGGGCCACTTCTGAACACTAAGTCCCGGTCCAACTGATTTTCGAAGTAGAAGTTATAAAATCTTTTACCACAAAAGGAAGACATCACCTCACCTGAGATAAGAGGTTTCCAGTTCTTATCAATCTAGACGTTGACCGTCCGCGAAGAGGGCCAAAGCCCCATGAAATGACCTATCAGCCCACCAACTGCAAATCCTGGGAGATAGCCTGAGGTGCGCTGATAACAATTTTTGGGTTTTCCTCGGCTTGCTTCAAAAATTTCAACAGACCTTGCTTTTGGAATTTGGGGGCAGATGCCACCAAGAGGTCAAAAAGAGCGATATAAACTAGCAACGGACCAGCTTGGGCCAGCGTCGCCATGGGCCCGACCACCAAGGAGCCCACACAATGAAGAAGAATGCACGAGCGCTAAGGATGCCCAGAGAATGACACACAACGGAAGAAAAATGGACCCAACCGAACCCAATCACAAGTGGGATGAAGACCCCAACTTGAGCCCAGCTGAGGGAGCAGAAGGCTCGCAGTAGAAAGAGGCCCTTAGCAAGGAGCCGAGAAAGCCACCAACAACGAAAAGCCAGGGTGACGTGCCATTCTCCCTCTTACTTTTCGAGATAATTAAAACTAACAAAATATGTATATTCACTATTATTTTTTTATTGTAGTCAACTTTGTATTTTATTTATAAAATATTTTATTTTTTATTTTAAGGAGATACGTGTCAACACAAGGTTGAGAATAGATGGAATCACACAATAGGTTGAGAATAGTGAATCAATGGCTTGACCAATTGAGTTTTTACACTTAAAAACCGATCATTCAAATTATAGAGCTTCCTTTACCAGGAATTATCCTCACAGTAGCTAAATTTAAAAAAAAAATCTTGCAATAACAGTATTTGAATCATATTTTTTATGATGGAAATAAATTCAGCGCCATCAAAAATATTTAGAGCTTAAAAAAATCAATACCTTAACCGATTGATATTTTACACAAAAACCGACAATGAAATCGAAGTGTAAGTGTACTACATTAATAAGTCTTCTTTTAAAAACTGACAGCCTATGTTATACGAGTTGAAGTCTGTACAATCACTTCCACCTGTATCTATATTAAATGGATTGATTCCTTAGAAATTCTACATATAAAAACTAATAAATTCATGTTAATTTTGTCTCGTTTTAAATACAATAAAATGAATCATGTTACATACATTTCTTTATTGGAAAAGAGATGATATGAAAAAAGGTTTTTAAAATGAAAATATTTATGTGTATGGTTCAATTTTAAGATGACAATAATATTTTTTTTTTTTTAATAAAAGATTTATGATTCCATAATTGATGTAAATTTCAAAGTTTGGAAAAAAAATATTTCACACTCTCTCATGGTTTTATTCATTTGTAATCTGCTTACAGTGCATTAGTGATGGCAGGTTCTTAGCTAGGTAAAGATGACCTCTTACACTAACAATGGTAGTATGGTTTACTAAGTAATTGCGACCAACGAGGAAACTTTTTCGTTGGATAGTTTTTTTTGTTTTGTGTTTTGTTTTTTTATTTTTTTATCCTTCTCAGTAAATTTTTATCTGGAGCATAAGTTGGCTTGGATATGTAGCGAGACAATTATAACAACATAAAACATACAAAACACTTAGACCTGTACAAAATGAATAGCTAGGGAGTACGACGAAGAACAACAAGAGAACAATCATAGGCTATTAGCCTTAGACACAATAGACATAACTCTTATATATATGAGAACAAAAAACCATAATTGAGGTTTCCTTTCGATAATCGAGCTAATCCAAACCTCTAGCTAGACTCTATAATCCAAAATGATGACCAGTGATGAAGCAGTTGAATTTGCTTGAGGGGAGACTTGCACTAGTACAATGATGACTCATGTCCTTCCGGGTTCTCATTAGATTTAGTATATGAGTTTGAGACTATATAGCGCTCGATGTAGATAGTTGAGCCATTATGTCATCTAAATTATATCTGATGTTTCTAAGAATGCGTTTGATATATTCCTGGCCAGGAAAAAGTTTATATTTGTCAACCTGCTTGTCTCTAATGACCATACTCAGGAGGATCTCCAATTGGCAGTGAAGAGTGATAGAATGTAGGAAGTGCAGCCTTCTTCTACAAAATTTTCTCAGGTTCAAATTCCATTTGAGCCTACTGTCTTCAATGTCATAATCAGAAAAATACTCTTGATATCCAAATTCTTTGGCCTTGAGCTGAAGAATTTATTTGCACACCTCCAAAGGTGCCACATTAAAATAATTTGTGACCAACTCCCAATCGAATAATCTCTTATGTAGCGAGGAGGAGCGCCTCGAAGAGCCTCCTCGGAAACATGATGCGCGAAGCCTTGCAGCCATAGGAAATACGCACCTGCAAAACAAATTGAAAGGCCTCCCTACCCCCAAAATCGTCGACTATAGCGAGTTCGTAGAAACCCAGCTCGGATATACATAATGAAGGATACAACAGGACTTTGAAATAGGCAATTAAGAACTTGACGAAAACCACATCAAAACCAGATGGAAAAGGCCCTGGGTAACATACGCCACATAGCCGAACCAGATAAGGAAAGGAGATGCTCGTTGGATCCAAGTTCTTAGGAGTCGCCAAGGGGAGGATTGTGACAAAGCTCAAAGGAGGGACCAGACCCAGAGTTGTGTAAGAAAAGGGAAAAAAAACATTGACTCCCGAATGAAATAGCCACCGTAAGATGGGATTATATAAGGAATAAGGAACTACAAACTACTAATATGTTTGAGCCATAGAAATCTTCCTTGAAAAAAAAACTCTCAATGGGATAGGGAGACTCAGACAGACCTAGATGCAACACTAGAACCTGCAGTCTTAACCAAAAAAATTCTTTATAGACAATGTAAGATTGATATCCCATAACACGACATTAACAAGACCCAAAAAATACCTTGAGGACCAATTGGGTTTACAATATGTCCTTTTATCAAACAAACTTCCCACAACTCTATACAACATATATCATAATTCAACCCGCGTGAAACAAAATGACCAGTAATCTTATCTCCCCCATGTGGCTCAAGTAGTTGAAGGGGTGTGCCCTTGAGACCACACTGCGTAATAGTGTGGCTGCAAAGGGACTTTAGATAAAGTCGTGAGGATGCGCTCCATAAGACATAATAGCCTTTTTCGCCACCCTGCAAACTCCATCATGCAGATAAAAAGCCCCCAAGACGTGAGGGAGAAAACACAACATTCCTTTGTGTGCCAAATGTGGGATCTATATTCACAACCAGTCGCTTGGATTTGCTCATTAAAAAGAATACTATTGATGTCAGACTAGGAGCGAGGATGTCCAATCCGCATGCCATCTCCAAGCTTACAAAAAGTAAGATATGAACCAACATAATACCACACATCGGTTGATGCATCCACCAAGAGCCTGGCATGACATCTCCAAGCCTACAAAGAGTAAAGACATAATACCACACACACCAGTTGAGCCTGTCATGCCATCTCCAAGCCTACAAGGAGTAAGGAATGACCCAACATAATGCCACACCCCAGTTGATATATGCCATCTCCAAGCCTACAAAGAGTAAGGAATGAACCAACATAATACCACACACAGCAATTGATGCATCACGTTGTGAGCATTTATTGTGCATCGAATAACTATAAGTTAAGGAGTTGTGAGCGTTTATTGTGCATCGAATAACTATAAGTTAAGGAGTTGTCTACCGACGCAACAAAATAGCCCGAACAACAATTTAACCACATAAGTTAATCCAAAATTACCTGAATTTCTAAATTATAAGTATGTGAGTTTTTTTAGACTACGGCATAAGTTAATTCTTCCTTCAAATGAGCAGCTCTCGTGCGACGCATGCGATCGTTGCTGCTGCCATGTGTTATACTCTTTGCCCTTCTCGAGGGCGAGCCTTATTTCAGCTGCCATAGGCCCATCAATGCGGCCAGGTAGCTGATGCCCGCCGTCGGATTAAAGGTGTAGATCATCGTGCGGTGGGCATCAGGTGCCTGGCCACATTTATGGGCCTATGGCAGCTGAAATAAGGCTCGCCCTTCTCGAGGGTCGGCACCTTTATGACCAACCAAAGTTTTCGCATGTTCATAATTCACCTTTCTGCCGGATACCTCGACGACGGCGAACGCTGGCAGTATATGTTGTCGGAAGTAGAATTATTCCGTGAGACACCCCCAATCGGGTACTTCATTGGGTAGTTTTGATTTCCCTCGTTGTGATCACTTATTTATCAACAATAGTGCTTTAGTTTTATGTCGGTGAAAATATTTTTAAGCATATCATTTATTCTTAAAGTTGTGCGTTGCTTTTTTTATCATTCATTATACGTAGAAATTAGCGTTAATTCTCTCATTTTCACATAGGTGTTACTCTATTTTATTTGAAGATGATATAGAAGTAACATAACAAGTTGTGTCCCATGGTTTTAAACTATGTAGTCCAAACATTTGGGATTTTTTTTAAGCATTGAATTCACTTTTTCATTCTCAAATTATTAAACAAAACTGGGGATCGTGGTTTAAGAGGAAGATATTTAAAAATGGAATTGTTTTTAGTGAGATTTTTTAGAATTTCAGTTGTTAGAATTATGCGGACAAATTTGAGGTGAAATTTGGATTTGTGTTATTTAAACTGATTTTTTTATTGTATATATAGATGTAGCCCCTTGAAAAATCCCTAAGTCACTTACATTGTGCAGAGGTACCCATCAAAGATGTGATTTCAATGAATTTCTGCCCAATTTTAAGTGAAATCTTGATTTGTACTATTTAAACTGGTTTTTTATTGTATATATAAATTCAGCACCTTGAAAAATCCCAAAGTCACTTACATTGTGCAGAGATACCCATCAAATTTGTGATGTCAATGAATTTTTGCACAATTTTAAAGAAATTAGACCAAAAACACTAAATCACACTAAAAACGACGAAACAATCTAGCAACACCACATTTTAACCTGACAGTCGGAAAACCTAGCTGCCCATCAACAGAGAATTCGAAGTCCTGAATGCCTCGGGATCACGGCATGACCACATTGTTGTCAGACCTGACCACACTGTTGTAAGCCCTGGAAGGCAGAGACGGGTAGGTGGGTGACGGATGTCAGCTGAGATGTGACGCATTCCACTTGATTAATGCGATTGGGATGGACTGTTTTGGT
This sequence comes from Pinus albicaulis, assembly GCA_034641835.2. Lineage (NCBI taxonomy): Eukaryota > Viridiplantae > Streptophyta > Pinopsida > Pinales > Pinaceae > Pinus > Pinus albicaulis. Next base: position 337,164,048 of record CM076583.1, read on the forward strand.
TTCAAAACAGTCCCATTCCCTGCAGAGCTAATTTCAAAAAATCTGTATTGTTTGAATCCTGCTTCGGCTTTTGCTGGGAGCTCATCGCTTCTGCATGGAATTCATCCCGAACGTATTCCATTATGGTCGCGGCTTCCAATTGTGCCCGATGGTGCTTCAAGCTGCGCGTCAATGGGTCCGGGAACTCCAGCTTCCTCAACATCCCTTCGCAACAAAACTTTTGCAAGAACGCAGATAACGTTGGCGTCGAAGGATGGAAGACAGGGCAGCTCCGAAAGAGGTCCCGTTAACAATGGCTAACCCTTCCCTTGCCTTCTCGACTCCGACTTGCTGAAACACCAGCTTCATTATTGCTCATCCTCCCTTCACATTTGTGAGTTTCAAGTGAATCTGAGCAGCCAGGACTGACGACAAGTTTTCATCACCAGCAGCAGCCTACCCTCAAGGAATTCCTCGGCTAAGTCTGGCTCTCTTGTCTTCTTTTTCCCATCTCGTCATTTATTTTCTTAAATAACGATCACAAATCATTTGCATTTGCAATAAAAAGATTTTGATGTAGTTGCTCCTCCTCTCCAGTTGGCTGAATCATCTGACCCTATAAAGAAAATAGTACGCTGAATCATCTGACCCTATAAAAAAAGTAGAGCAGAGAGAATTTCGAGAAGGATGTTATCAATTCAATTGCAAATTTTTACTATTCTGTAGGTATATAGGGTTATGATTTCTGTGTTTTTTTTTCTAATTGATTTGCAGCCTTGCGGCTCTGTGCTATTATTGGTTGTGTGAGACTCTGTTGTTGTTGGTTGTGCTAGAAATGTTGCTGACGGGGAGCACTGGATTTATATTGTGAAAAAATAAATAAGTTTATATGGTTGTAGAACATAGTTTTTATGTAATTGTGTGTTATGATTGGTGTAAATAGATTTTCAGTATGTATTATTTACGAGTCATCTTTCCATTCATTTACAGGTTTTAAAAATAATACATTGGTAATTGGCAAACAGGGATTTTCAGTATGTATTATTTAGTCATTTTGCTATTTATTTACCGGCTTTAAAAATAATATATTGGTAATTGGCAGAGATTCATAGATGTAAACTTGGATTTATGATGGGAAAGATGCACAAATCTAAATACTACACTTTTAATGCAGCGCTTTGTAATCCTCATTTTTCATTTTCATAAAATCCACTTATAATACTGTACTTTGTCAAGTCATTTTCATGAAATCCATTTCCTTCTTCTGAAAAAAAAAAGAAATCCATTTCCATACTTAGTTGTAGGATTTATATAGCTTATGACGGTTTACAACAAATTTGGACTCTTCTCGTCCAAACAACACGTTGTCAACAAAATATCAGCATTTGGCTTTGTAAATATTACCCTATTTGAATTCCAAACAACACTTGGTCAAGAATGTACAGATCTCTCAACAAAATATCAGGATTTTGCTTTGTAAATGTTACCCTATTTGAATTCCAAACAACACTTTGTCAAGAATGTACAGATCTGTCATCAGCATTTGGCTTTGTAAATGTTACCCTATTTGAATTTTTATTTCTAGTGTATTTTGCATAATATCTACATTTGGCGTTTACCATATTTGAATTTTTATCTGTAGTGTATTTTGCATAATAATATTTTATAATTTGTTTTCATGAATGCCAAATTATGTGTAATTTCTGGAATCGGCTGAATTGAAAACTTCTAAAGCTTTTTTCATAAGAGAAATTTTTAGATGAAGGTATTTTTTTGAGATATGATAAAGCTTGACATCCATGAATTGGTGTGGAGATAACTTTATTTGGGTCTTTTGTATTAAATTTAAGTTCGTTTCAAAATATGATATTTAATAAGATATTTTTAAATGGAGTTGTATAATTTAATAATTGGTAATAATCTGGTTTTGATATGTTTAATTTAGTATTAATTAATATGATTGTAATAATAAAATTTAAAAAATATATATATATTTATTTTGTTGAAAATCTTTTTAATAGAATAAATAATAATAAATATTTATTTAAAAATGTAAATAATTAATAAATATAAAATTGTAAATGAATGTAAATCTAGTTAATAATATATATATACATACATATATATATATATATATATATAATTTAAAATTTTGAAATTAACATCTTAATTTAAAATATTTAAATAACATATTAAAATAAACCTTAAATCGATACTATTTTCATTAAGATAGTATTAATAAATATGATTGTAATAATAAAACTGGAAAGAAATTAAATTTTAAAATTACTTATTTTTGTAGGAAATATTGTTAATAGAGTAAATAATCATAAATCTTTATCTAAAAGTGTAAATAATTAATAAATATAAAATTATAAATGAATGTAAATTAGTTAATAACATTAAAAATATATATTTATTTTATTTAAAATTTTGAAATTAACACCTCAATTTAAAATATTTAAATAATATACTAAAATAAATATTAAATAGTTATTAAACATGATATTTTATTTTGGTATATAATACTAGAAATTAAAAAAAATCAGATCACCCCACATATTTAGAACTACAATAATGGAAGAAAATTAAATAAAACTTGAATAGCAACCATAAAAAGATATTTTTTCTAGTGGTCATAAAATTCTTGTGCATATTTAGAACTACAATAATGGAAAAAAATTAAATAAACCTTTGAGTAGCCACCACAAAAAGATATTCCCCCAAAAATTATTTTGGCAGTAAATTTTCTTAATACAAATTCATTATTATTGTAAAATACTTTAATAAGTTAGTTTTTTCCCTTTGTCCTTCCATTGTTTGACAAGTCCATTCTTTTGTCCTTTCCTTTTTTGTTTTTTTTCTTCGTTTGTTAATATTTTAAACTTATCCTTAGTTCAATATAGCGGCTATTACTCTTTCAGTATATGTTGTTATCTCCAGACTTAGATATTAAATACCGTCAAATATGGTATAGATTATTAAGACTTTTTATGTTTTGGTTGACATACTCTGAACTTCGATGGCCGAAATACCTGGTTTCCTGCGGGCAGGTTAAGGTCTAGTTTTGTATATTTTTTTTGCCCGGCTCATATTAATAGAAAATGGAAGGAACTACCTAAGCTTATATATATATATATATATATATATATATATATATATATATATATATATATATATATATATATATATATATATATATATATATATATATAACTCCTTTTTATTGTTAAAAAACCTATTAAATTCATATGTATCAACATTTTTGGAAAAAAAATCCAAAATAGTAATAATTACATGGATAATAAATTGCTTGAAAAAAATGTTATATAGTTTCTTTGAACCATATAATTTATTAATAAAAAAGAACAATAAAATAAAGTACTGCATTATATTATTAGAGAAAATAATGTAAATGTAACACCTGGTTATTACAAGTTTACTATTTCTGTTTACTTTACCTTGGGTTAATTATTTAGTTATTGGGACTTCTAATATACATGCTTAGAGGAAAGCTAGCCGAAACTTAAATAAATCTTTAAAATATTATTATGAATATATTTAGATGCATATTTTGTTAATACGTGGATGAGGCTAAGGAAATTTGAGGAAGGACTTGAACTAATTTGTCTAACTACAGGTCACTTAGGGCAGTTATGATTCTTGGCTCCCTCTTCCTTGGAGATAAATGAGACTCATTGGGAAGAGGAAACAGTCAGTTAGGGCAGTTATGATTCTTGGTTCTCTCTTCCTTAGAGATAAATGGGCCTAGTGGAAAGAAGGTGGTTCTCTCTTCCTTAGAGATAAATGAGTCTTAGTGGGAAGAAGAAACTGTCAGTTAGGGCAGTTAGGATTCTTGGTTCTCTCTTCCTTGGAGATAAATGGGTCTCAGTGGGAAGAGGGAGGTTTCCTGCTTACCTTTTTCAACTAAGAGAGGAAAAGGGAGAGAGGAGACTAGACCAAGATGAGTGTAATAGTATGTTGCACGTGAAGAAAATTCTTGAGTTGGGTTGGACCTAGTGGAAGATTCCACAATGAAAAACTTCAAACTCGACCTGGGAAGGGTCTTGAGGTCTGCAACGTGACCTGGATGTTCATTGTCACTAAAATTCTTTGGTATTCGGGGAATATTGGGGGGAGATCAGAACGTGATTGTCGATCTCATTGGAAGGGTGGAGGGTACTCTTTCGAGTGAGTTCTTAGATTATCCATTAAGCTCATATAAGAATTTTATTTTGGTTGTTGAAAAGAATGTCCTGTGAATGTTGAGTTGAATACTGAATCTGTTTTCTTGTCATTTTATACAATGTAAATTATGAATAAGGAAGATTAACATGCATAGAATAGGAAATAATGAATATGCTAGGTCTGCATCAATACTGTGAATGAAATAAAAAAGCTTACTTGTATACTTGGTTAAGCTTCAGTAGACAGAGAAATAGCCCTGTAGGTTATGAAAAAATGACCAACAACTTGTTAACCAGAGAGGACTTACTGTCTGTTTAGGTTAGTCCAGCCAATGGATGGTAAGCCAATTACTAGACAGTCTCATACGTTAGAGAAAAAAAATATAGGAATCTAGAAAGATGAGAAAGAGAAAGTGGAAATCAACTTTCTTTCTCGACACATTGTCTCAGAAGAATGAGTTTAACTAATTAATTATATAAACCCTAGTGGGTATTATTCAAAAATAATTACAAACATTCATCCACAAAATTGTAGCCACCTAAAACAATTGATATATAAGATCTTATTAACATGCCCAGAAATATAAGAAAGTTGCAGAAGCAAAATGTAACAAATTACAAATTATCCCGACGAGAACTATAACAAACAAATTCCACATTGTAAACATTTATACTAACATTGAATAAGCAATCATATATAAAAGGAAAGTACTAAGAGTATAATTTTTCTTAGTAATTTTGAAACCAAGCTTATCAAAATTGACAATAAGGAAAAATAAATCCGGAACATAAGTTCTAGTCGTCAAGTGAAATATAAACTCCGTTTGCCTCAAGGCAAGAGGAAGCATATTTACACTACATACATAAAGACAACACAACCTTTCCAAAAAACTGAAATGTTGTTCAAATACAAATAGCACGGCCAAATGAACTCGACCTCACTTGAATAAGGAGGAGTTCATCACAAGGATTACAAACTACAACCTATAGAAATTCGATCGACTCTAGGGTTCTCAAATTCTCAAACATAACTACTACTTCTAAAAACTCACGAGTATAGGAAATGAACCCCAGGAAAATAAAAAATTAACTGATTTAAAAGACTACAAGGCCTCTAGGCCAGACCTTGAGGGTTTCAAGTGAACCTGGAAAAAAATAAAGGGCACTTGGTTAATTATTTTTCTGGAAACGAACCCAAACCAAGAATGGCATTACCATCAGGAAGAGTAGGGGGAAATACTTGCAAAAGAAAACAAAACGATAATGGCAACAAACATGTCTTTAGCTTATACAAAGAGTATAAGCTAAACAAACATGTCTTTGTATAGTTAAAGAGAACTCAACCATTAAAGGTATAGTAATTAGTTGAGGGTAAATTGACACATCTGTCAGCCCAATCGAAAATTGTGAAATAAAGTGAGAAAACCCTTAAAATATGAGACAGAAGGAAACAATGAAAATTGGTAGCTACAGGCTCCAGAAAAACTATTTGGGTACCTGGAACATTAACCCGCAGATTTCTATAACCCAAGTGTCGACCATATTGGTAAGTTTCTTGTGGCATGAGATAAACCCGCTCAACGAATGAACACTCATCAAGAATTTCTCTACTTTAGTAAAGAAAATTCATGACAATGTTACATATATCACCTGCAGCTAGTTGTAACATCCTCCTCCCACATCTACCCAAGTAATCGACCAACCAAGGTAAACATGCGACGAGAGGCTACTATAATGAGATTCAACCTCCTAGGTGACCTTAAGGAAGTGGAATCGATGGAAACACATCACACAAACCTTGTATGGACTAGTGCCTTTTGAAAGAAGTGAGTGTTCCTTTCACCTTCGCGTAACCGTTGGACTATGTATTTCTACATTCAGTACGTCTCTTCCTTCTTCCTTCTAACTTCAATATCTATGAGTACATGACCTTCCTCCTCCACCATATCTTTTTTCCTCCCTTTTCCAATCATAGTAGCTTGTACCTCCTCAACTCTTTGCTCTAAACGTTATTTTTCTTAAAAAATGTCCCCAAATTCCTCCTAGTTCCATTGTTTGATATGAAGTTTCAATTCCTTTACTTTGAGTTATAGCATGTGCATCCAGTTTCTCCCTTGTAGATGAATTTCATTCCATCAATTCTCGACTTTGGGGAGTAAGTCTTGACGTTGGAGTCAAAACCATTCAAACCTAAAAGGTCTGTTCTTAGGATATCACTTGAGGTTGATTTTGAGCCTAATGGTCCAGTGGTTTGATCTAAGGCTTAGGAGGATTTTTACTTCTAGGTAAGCTTCCCTACTCATGATGTATTTAGTCACAAGAAACATATCCAACCTGCTCACAATCTAATGGGTACCTCCTCGCATGTTGTTCCAAGTAAAGACTTGATCCGAGTCTTGGGGGGATTTTTACTTCTAGGTAAGCTTCCCTACTCATGATGTCTTTAGTCACAAGAAACATATCCAACCTGCTTGCAATCTAATGGGTACCTCCTCACAGGTTGTTCCAGGTAAAGACTCTATATTTGGATCCACAATCACCAAGTGGAGATCTTGTATTAGGTCTTGGAATTTAGATGGTGTTTCATCCAACCTCTATATCTGATCAGGAGATTATGTCTTATGCTAAAAAAGTAAAGTGCTCAAAACAGGTCTGAACATGAGCGACCGAAAATGTCTCGTCGTTGCTATTTCGGCGTCGTGAACAATTTGAAAAATCGATGTTGTATGAGGAAGATATCACGTTCTATCTGTTTTCCCAAACAATAAAATTTTGTGACTGGATGCCCAGTCAGCATGCAGGTACAATCAACACGTATATACTTGGAATATTCCATTTTTACCCAGCCAACAGGATCGTGCCACATGGCTCAATCTCGGTCGTTGAATGTTTGAGGTACGAAGTTTTTTTGGACTGTTGATGGTTTATGATTGGCCAATGGATGAGCGACACGTGGCCAGCCCGGAGGCCGCCACGTGTCCTCAGATTTTTGTGTTAAATTTTTATGGAGTCGGAGGGGGTAGACCCCGCGACCTCTTTCCCGTAGCAAAGACCGTCTACCAACTCGCCTACATGTTTTTTTCTTAACCCTTATGTCTCCCATTTAATATTATGGTGTATTGATTTACATAGCAGAGGGGGGGATCGTGAGCGGTCCCAACCCGCTGGTGGCCCCAAAGGTTGGTCACATAACATATCTATATAACTGCAACACCAAACAGCTCTTAACCCAGCGGTCAATGCAAAGATTTTTTCACATGCGAGGATTTAAGTTTAATGTTACAATTGTTGGTTTTGAAATGACAGAAACATAACATAAACTCCGACGGGTTCTACTGATCACATGGCGGGGGTTAAAGGTTTTAAATGCGACAGTTAAGGTTTGCGGAACCACAACTCCAGATTCCGGGCCGAATACACAGAGTTTCAAATAGTTATGATCAGAGGTTACGGTGGGGTTGGTATGTGACCACCCCGCCTCCTAAACACTTTAATGCTATGGTTAACCGTCCGACTATTCTAGAGTGCGCCCCTAAATTTTAGGTTTTTCCATCAATTTAAGTTAATTTAATTGCCTGTCTCCACATTTACAGGAGCTTTTCTAGCTGTCACTGGGGAAAATGCATTGGGAGGTCAATTTTCGACCAATTTTGGTGAAACAGGAGCCTACCTAGACTAATTTGAGCATTATGGAGCCATTGGTGCAGAGAAAACAACCATTAGAGGCCTGAAAACATACGTAATTTACAATTTTGAGCATAATGACTGTTAGTATGAATTCTTCGTCGAGGTGTACGAAAAAGAACCACTTTAGCTATGCATAACTAATAGCCCTAACAACAATAGAGGCTGCAAAACATCTTCAGATCTGCGATTAGTAGTAAAAATGCTGCAACAAACAGATCTATAAATGGAAAGACATTAAGCAGTAAAGTAAAGGGTTTGCTCCATGCATCCAACAGACAAGACAAGAACACGATTTTTTGAAAGAATTTTATATTACAGGGCACCTGGGAGGAAAACAAGAAGGTGTATCCAACTCTCCTCAATGGGATGGGTTCTTTGTAGTCCTCAGCACTTCAGATCTAAGCTTTCTCTCTCTTGTAGGTGTAGAAAACCCAATGCAGAAAATAGAGCTCAATGGGAGCAAATGGTGAAAATGAGACCAAGTGTATAGATCCAGAGTGATCTAGTAGGCAACAAAAGGTGAGGAATGATGGGAAGAACCCTCCTATTTATAACAAAATATTGGGTCATTCTAGATCTTGGTGCATGATTAAAATAATGTTAACCAAATCTAGATCCACCTTTTATGGAATATTTTATTATATTTGTTGGAGGGAAAAAGTATTCGACTTGGGTCAAATCCCTTTATTTGTCAATAATAAATAAATAAATGATTTATTTATCTTCTTAAGGAAGTGGTTGAAGGATAATCAAATAAATAATGATTTATTTAATTATTTGTGGATGATTTGGTCATATTTAACAAGGAATAATATCTAAATAAGATTTAAATAATTATTCCTAGAAAATAATAAGATAAATAAAGGTTTATCTAATTAATTTCTTTGTTTTGGGTTAAACATGATTAGGAATAATAATTAAATTATGGTTTAATTAATTATTCCATGAGGAAAATCAAACAAATATAGGTTTGTTTAATATTTTCTTTTGGGGTTTCCTGTTTTAACATAGTGAAAGCAGTTTTACTTAGGGTAAAACTGGTCTTACATGGTGTACTTGGGTCCATCTAATGATAAAAGGTTAGATGACCAAAAAATGGTGTAACAGATTGCCCCCCAGCGTGCGAGTGTCAGGAGAAAATCGTATGACCGAAGTACGTTGTAAGAACACAATCAATAGACAACAAAAGGGATGTCAGAGAGAGAAATGTGAGGTAGATAGTGTGCTGAAGGACTAGACCCTGAGGAGACGAGACTCGCAGGTGCAACAAGTCTCTTTTTTATGAGAGGGTACCTGTGCTGAAGGCGGCGGGGGAGGCATACCTATGCCCGCCGAGACAAAGTACAAAAGAATAGTGTGTCCAGTAAACAAGGGACCGAAATTTAGAGTACAAATTTCGGCATAATCAAGAGCCGTATAAAAATACAATGAAGAGTCTCACATACATGCGTGCTCCGGGATAACAAATTTTAAAAGACTAGCACAATAATGGGCCCGATACATGAGATAAATACAACTCAAATGCCCCCTCAGAAATGGGGAAGGGCTTCCAAATCAAGAGGTGGGCCATAAGTGGTTCATGCCAACATCATCAAAACTGAGCAGCATCAAAGGCTGCAAAGAAGAGGTCATCCGGGCATGTGGGGGGCTACCTGCAGGGCCACCCCCTCATGAGGGTTGAGACATCTCACACATACCCGGGAATCATCAAGAGCTGCTGCTGGGTCACTGGACCGTCAAGTATACGAATCTCGATCATGCTGAAAGGAGCTGGAGAAACAATCAAGTCAAAGGGAAATGAGAGGTCCCCCTTCCTGATCCGAGGCATCGAACAAGAGTGGAAGCTGGAACCAAGGTACACCGCCCTCTAGACCTGGCTTCTGGAATGAATGTGCTGATGTCGACAGAAGGAGGTCCACCATAGGTGAGGCAATGAGAGATCCTCAACTAAGGCACGAGAGAGAACAATAGAGCGATGGACAGACTGACACTAATGACGATAGTGGAAATGGGAAGGACTGAGTAGCGAATGGACGACTTCCCTTGTTAGAGCATAAAGAGCATGAATGACATGGCAGCAACTGACACAAGATCATAAGGGATAAGGGACAGTGGGACTGAAGGTCATAATCTGCGACACAGGAGAGAGACCAAGCAATGAAGGATGGAGGGCTATAGTGGGGTACAAAGAGACGTGGTATAGACTCCATGGAGGCAATGATGACTCATCTTGGATGCTCTAAACAAGGGTGACTCGATGGTGCTGCCACACAGTAAAGGCCCTAATGGGGGACCTCGGAAGCATGAGTACGAGGTGGGAACTCATGACGAAAATCGACACGAATATGGACAAGTAAGGGGGCAAGATGGTGCCCCAAGTACAAGTGGCGTGAGGAAATTCGATTTTAAATGGAGGTGAGGTAACTTCTCGTGGACGAAATGGGTCCTGGTGAAGTAGGAAAAATGAAAAAACAGATGCTGGCTATCTAAAAGAAAATAAAACATGCATTTCAGAAGGGAAATGCTAAGGGTAATATTTCTTAAGATAGAGTGCGTTGCGAGGACTAGGAAGGGGATGGCCTTCGAAATCCTCTAAGAGGTATGCCCCTTTACTGAGCGCCTTACTGATGATGTAAGGGTCTAGCCATAATGAGTCGAACTTCCCATGACCAAGGACATCCTGGGCCTGGTCATATACTAGAACAAGGTCGCCTTCGTGAAAGGTACGAGGCTGGACTTTTCGGTCATACTGAGCTTTGGTGCGTTTTTTGGCCGCTTCCATGGTTTGCAAGGCAACACGGCGGTCTTCGGAAGCACGCTCAAGCATGATAAGTCGTTGTTCTAGAGGTTGGGTGTCAGGGAGAAGTTCAACGGCCAGTTGTAGGGAAGGGATTTCACATTTGATTGGTAAGACAACCTCCTCTCCAAAAACGAGGTGAGGAGGGTTATGGTTGGGGGGTAGAGGTGCCCCCAAGCATGGTGTGGTCATGCCAAAATGTATCTAGAAAAATGGGAATCTAAACACATTTTAATGATGTGGTGTGCCATTTGTTCTGGTTATGGTTATGCAGTTTGAGAAAGGAAATGGAGGATTACCGATCTCTTTTGGTACTGCATATAGGGATCAAATGGACTTTTAAGTTTCCGAATTGGCATACCTGGTGTCACTATCCCAAAAGGAGGATTTGGAGATAATGAACTGATGCTCTCGTAGAAAAGCTATAGGTTGGTCAATAATAATGTCTAAGAGACTGGGTTGCTGATGTAAGATGAGGGAACGATAAGGGGTATCGTTCCGAGAGTGATCTGAAGTGATATGGGACTCTAGAGGTTCTTCTAAATGTGGAAGAATACGGGGTCTAGAGTCAACACGACCAGATACACTAGGAGAGTGGTGGAGAATGGCTTCTCTTGGTCTCTCAAATGTGGGTGCCCCCTTACCCAAACATTGGGTTTCAATGTAATGGCCACAAGGTGGATGTGGTGTGAACGCCTGGGTTCGATGTAAGGGGGAATAGATAATGTCAGGGGTGGGGATTGCTTCCATAATGTCGTCATCTCGATAGACGATGGGGTGACTGGTGGAAGAAAGACCACCGGACGTGGTGAAGTGACCTGAATCATCATCATGAGAAGAGAGGTTCACATGCGCATCGTCACAAGGGGTGACCGAAGAGTAAGTAGATAAAGGATCTATCGATGTTGAGCCCAAGATGATCGCTGAAGGAAGGTCAAGCGAAACAACAAGGGAGGATTCAGATGGAATGTTCCCCGAGGGTCTCATGGATGATGATAGGTAAAAAATGTTGGACGAAGGCTCCGTCATCTCGACATCAGGAGGGGGAATGTCAATGGGAGTGGTCATATCTGGTAGTTCTTCTGAAGCAGAATGCGCAAATAGGAGAGAGGTGGACTCATTGCGCTTGGCCTCGAATTGGTGGACCGCAGCGATAGAGGTGCGGAATTCCTCGAGGCGGGGACAAAGATGGGTGTAATGGCCATGGAGATCACACAAAGCACAAGGGTGGTTGGTGTGAATAGTCTTGGGGTTCTTGGCCGCGGTCGTGGAAGGAACAGAGGCTTCTGGGACCGCGGACTTAGGGAACGTGACATTAACCATGGGCTTGAGATGAAGCAATGTAGGACAGGTATGGGAGGCGTGATCGAAAAAATCACACAAAGCACACTGGATGGTATGCTTTGGAGGCTGAGGAGGAGCAGGGTTTTTCGGGGGAGCCTTGTCCTTTGGTGCCCTCTTGCGAGCTTTGCCCTTCTTACCCGAAGCGGTCGCAACAGGAGGTGGTTCCTGTTGAGGTGACTGAGGCACTGATGCAGCGGGAGAAGGCATGGAGGCCGATTGAATCGGGGTCAAAGCAATATAAGGTTTGGGTTGACCAGGCAAGGTGGGGGCTGGAGGATCAAGGTACCAAACGGGAATCCCAAGGGTCAAGTTAGGAAGAGAGAGGGTGGCCATGACCGGCACCGTGTACACTCCCGGTGGGGGAGCTAGGAACGGTATCTGACCAGAGGGGTAATGGCCAGGTGGGACAGCTCCTAAATGGCTAAGGCCTGGAGGAACCGTGCCAGGGGGATAAAGGGGCTCATGACTACCAACTGCAGGTGAAGGGCTAGGAGCAGGTTGCGGAGGGCAAGGTTGCTGACTAGCCGAAGCAGGTTGCTTGAGAGCAGCCCGAGACGATTGCATCATGCAAACATTTGACGAGCTGGGGTCAGAGATAGGAGGAGGGGGGAGACTAGGAAAAGTTCCAAGCAGGGAGGAATCCTTGTAAACGCCGGGGGAGACACTGGTCAAGGAATCGACGATTTTCTTGTTGGCTACAGAAGAGATGGTTGTCTCAGGTGAGGTCTGAGATTTTGGCTCATGATATGTCAACTGGTCAATGGTGACTATCTTTCCATTATGGGGGAAAGACATCTTGCGGAAAACCGCGGATGGGACAACGGACATAGCATAGGTGTAGCTTCGCCCCAATAGAATGTTGTAGTCTAGCGGGGCGTCGATGACTTCGACGTCAACGCAAACAGTCTTACTGGCGAGGGTGATAGGACAATTACGAAACAGGCCAATGGGCTGGGAGGCATGACCGTCCCACGCTCGAAGGGTGATCGTGGAAGGGGCCAGCTCAGGGGATCCGAGTTGCTTCCAAACCGAAGCGGACATCACACAGGTGGATGCCCCCTCATCAATTATACACCTGGATACAGTGGCGTTCCGGATTTTGACTGGGATTTGGAAAGCAACGGAAGGAGGAAGAGGAGGATGGTCCGATTGAGTGGCGTCAAAAACAATCATTTGGTCATCAGCAGGATCAACAGCGCCCACGGCAGATAGTAGAGCCTTCTTTTGAGAAGGGCACGACTGGAGGAGTTCCAGTGTGGAAATGGCGGCAGGAGATTGCGCCAAATCATCTACTATGCTATACGAATGAGCAGCTCGACCGGAAGCAGCGTTTCGACGTAATGGTCCCTTAGGAATCTTGGTATGAACCTCAACTTTGGGTTGAGGGATATGTAAGGGACCACTCGGTGTTGAAAGAGGCTCTGTAGAACCTGAAGAAGGAGGCTCGGGGGCAGACTGAGCGAGAGGCTTGGGGTACTGGCGGGACCGAGTTTGAAGGTTAAGGTTGACGGGTAGAGGTGGATCAGAGTTCATCATGAGGATCTGGTAATGGGAGGAACCAGAAGGGGAAGGTGAAGTGGCCACCCGTCCGTCAGGTGGTTGGGTAGCCATGAATCCCTGCGGTGCGTCCACCTGCTCTTGAGGGGGCGGTGACTGCTGTTGCAGGGGTTGGGGAGGCAAGGGAGGCGAAAGTGCATATGCTGGAGGAGCTGGCGCACCAGGCTGCGGATAAGGGTAATGTTTAGGTTGGGAAACATTGAGGTAAGCAGGAGGTTGGGCAAAAGGATGAGGCGTGCCGAATCCTGGATGCGTGCTACTGGGAGGGGGAGAAGTGCAGGAAGTGGTGCCCCCTCCCCCAGGAAAACCATAGCTCATGAGAGGTTGAGCGGAGGGATGAGAGATAGATCCAATGATACTGCCGGTGGCATGAGGTGCCCCCAGTGTATGGGCATCACCGGGTCGGGGAAGATCAGGTAGGACAGTAGGATCATAACCTGTCTGAGCGTAGATCAGGTCATATTTTAACGTCATTTGGAGGGCATCTTCTTCGGTTTGAGGAAAATGTGATGCGACATCTTTCCCGATAGGGGACAAGAGAGATCTAAGGAACCAGTCCATGTAGACATGGTCTTCGAAGGGAGGAGATTGACATAGGCTCTGTCTTCTTCGCCATTCCTGGACATGGGTAGAAAGGCGGGTCGAAGAGGTTTGCTTGAAGGAAGTCAAGAGTTCGATACCAGTGTCATAACGAAGGGGAAGCTGGAAGTAAGATAAAAAAGCCCCGGCAAGAGTTGCAAAGGTGGTATGGGAGGAAGTGGGCTGGTCAACATACCACTTAGAAGCTTCGCCTGTAAGCGTGCGTTGGAACAGTCTAAGACGAACAGAGTCATCGATAATGGAGGTAGATGAGCACCACATGTGAAAAGATCGAACATGATTTGAAGGATCTTCTCCAGCACGACCTTCAAACTTTGGGATGTCGGAAGGGAGCTTTGTCGGCATAGCGGGCCAACTAGCGTCATGATGTATAGGGTCGTTTATCAACCGGTCCAAATCTGGGAGGCTGAGGCCTGCCAAGAAGGGGAGCAAGGGTGTAGGCGAGGTAGTTCCCGTGGTGGTTCCGCTAGTAGTAGTTCCGGCATTAGGGCCGGGAGCTCCACTAGCGTTAGGCCCTGGACCAGACATAGTGAAGGTGACAGGGGGAGAACCTAGAAGGAAAAGGAGAACCCAAAGAACCAGAAGAGGAGTCGGAGGAGGACTGGCTCGACGACGGCGGGGCGGAGCAGGTCGATCAACCGGAAACGGAGGGTGAAGGCCAAGAATTCTCCGGGAAAGGTGCCGTGGGGGCGCAATGATGACAGGAAGAAGGAAACCGGCAAGGGTAGAAAGGGACATAATCAAGTAATGTCAAGGGCAGATAAGGTGCAGTGACAATTGATTTTAGAGTCTTTGCCAGGCGGTGTTAACCAGGCGCTTCTTCACTTAGGGTCAGTGTGTGATGTGCATTAATTTTAATTTTTAAACCCTTTTCATTTTGAGAGCAAGAAAAAGTGTGCTGCGTAACTGAAAAGAAATCTGCAGAGAACAATATAGATTGCTGAAATAACAGAACATTTAACAGTTAACTATGCATCGATCTAACCCAAGAAGGCGGGTCTCTCAAAACTACTCTAAAAGAGGGCAAAAAGCTATTCGAAACACACATAAAAAGAGGCCAATAGATCTAGGGTCAAAAGGGACAAGGATCTAGAGGATAAAACTGCTGGAAAGAGGTGCAGATCACAGCCAAGAGGCAGAGGCAAGGTGGCTTGAAAAAGGGGGAAATCAGCAAAAAGAGGAAGGGACAGGGATGAGGTCCTAAAGGGGGGTCCAAACAAAACTACAAGAGGTGATTTGAAAGGAAGAAAAGCTGATTAAAAGGGATCTGAGGATGAGGTATCAGATCTGAAAAAAGGGAAGGCTGAAACTCTGAAAAATCAGAGACCTGAAACAGCTAAAACTCTTCCACCAAAAGTGGAGGGTACTGAAGCCCTAGGGGGCTAGGTTCCCACTTAGATGAGAAAAAGCAGATCAGAAACAAGTCGAAACGGGCTGAGACAGAGGCTGGAAAACCCTGACAGAAGCTTCAGAAAAACCCAGAAAAATTTCAGAAAAACAGTAGAAAAAAGTCCAGGTCGCGGTTTTTGACCAGTTTTTCGCTCCGGTCGCAGTTTTGGGGCTGTTTTCTGAGACCTAAGGCTTGAGGTCGCACTTTTTGGGCCAAAAAGTGTGACCTGCACTTCCGGGACTCTCGGCGGCAGATTTCAGAAAAAAAATGTCGTCTCAGCTGCGGCTGATGTCAGTCACCTGCGCAATAGGGCCAGAAACACACGGAAGTTAGAAATTTTAATGTTTGAGGGCTTTATGAGGAAAAGACCACATGAAAATAGGAAAAAAAAAAAACTGAAAAGAAACCCTAGGGTCTGAAGTAGCTGGATATGCAGGAATAGGAAAAACGACAGCGGTCGTAATTTAAAACCCGTGTGGAGTCGCCATTTGTTAGTATGAATTCTTCGTCGAGGTGTACGAAAAAGAACCACTTTAGCTACGCATAACTAATAGCCCTAACAACAATAGAGGCTTCAAAACATCTTCAGATCTGCGATTAGTAGTAAAAATGCTGCAACAAACAGATCTATAAATGGAAAGACATTAAGCAGTAAAGTAAAGGTTTTGCTCCATGCATCCAACAGACAAGACAAGAACACTATTTTTTGAAAGAATTTTATATTACAGGGCACCTGGGAGGAAAACAAGAAGGTGTATCTAGCTCTCCTCAATGGGATGGGTTCTTTGTAGTCCTCAGAACTTCAGATCTAAGCTTTCTCTCTCTTGTAGGTGTAGAAAACCCAATGCAGAAAATAGAGCTCAATGGGAGCAAATGGTGAAAAATGAGACCAAGTGTATAGATCCAGAGTGATCTAGTAGGCAACAAAAGTTGAGGAATGATGGGGAAGAACCCTCCTATTTATAACAAAATATTGGGTCATTCTAGATCTTGGTGCATGATTAAAATAATGTTAACCAAATCTAGATCCACCTTTATGGAATATTTTATTATATTTGTTGGAGGGAAAGGGTGTTTGACTTGGGTCAAATCCCTTGATTAGTGAAAAATAAATAAATAAATGATTTATTTATCTTTTTTAAGGAAGTGGTTGGGAGATAATCAAATAAATAATGATTTATTTGATTAATGGTGGGTGATTTGGTCATATTTAACAAGGAATATTATCTAAATAAGATTTAAACAATTATTCCTAGAAAATAATAAGATAACTAAGGGTTTATATCATTAATTTATTTGTTTTTGGGTTAAAAATGACTGGGAATAATAATTAAATTATGGTTTAATTAATTATTCCATGAGGAAAATCAAACAAATATAGGTTTGTTTAATATTTCCTTTTGGGGTTTCCTATTTTAACATAGTGAAAGCAGTTTTACTTAGGGTAAAACTGGTCTTACATGGTGTACTTGGGTCCATCTAATGATAAAAGGTTAGATGACCAAAAAATGGTGTAACAATGACAAAGAGGGACATGCCATTGGAAGCTGGACCAACAGATGTAGCCCAGGAGGGGTGAACTTATTCAACATGCCTACTATGTAAAACTCATGTGTGAATGTTTTTCTCTATTATGCACCATTTTTCAGTGTTTTTAAGGCTTATTTACATGCTTAAAGTTCACTAATTCATCTAAATTTCATGGTTAAAACTCTCATTCCTTAAGCAAAATTATGGAAACAATTTGTACATGTTTATTTTACTGAAAGGACACTTAGCACAACAGAAATAATACACTCCTTTCAGATCAAGTTGGTATCAGAGCTAGAGTTTTATCTCTGGTGTTTTTATGTGCAAGGATTTGTTAATTGTTTGCAAGGGTTTTCATGTTTACTAGGCTCAAGCTTAAGAGAGGAGAAGGAAAATTGGTGGAAGCAAGAGGTTCTCAAAGTGAGCCACATCAAAGGAGGGCAAGATTGCCACATTCTCCACCACCTTGTTCACCTCCAAGAGAAGTAGAAGCAACTTCAAGCATGCCTCCAGGAGAAGAAGAAACCCATGAAGAGATGGATCCCAAAGAGGAAGAAAGAGTGTTCAGGAAAACATTCCTTGACATGACTGAAATGGTGAGAGTCCTTTATCAATAAAGGAATGAAAGGCTAGAAGGAGAAGGATCCAAAATTCACAAGGAAGGTCAAGGATCATCAGGAGGTCACAATGATGAAGATAAATCAAAGAAGGGAAATGGAGGAAATGGAGGCAGTGGAAAGTCACCATCATCACCCTCATCTTCATCCTCATCATCCTCTACTTCATCTTCAGTACATCAGCCATCTAAGTCAAAAACACTAGTAAAAGTCATTTTCTAAAACTTGATGTTAAGTTTGAATTGCCAATGTTTAATGGTGAAGTCAATGCAGAAAAGCTTGATAATTGGATTAGGAAATTGGAGGTTTATTTGAGAATTCAAAACCTTCATGATGATGAAACCAAAATCCAACTAGCTTCATTGAGGATGGAAGGTGAAACTCTTGTTTGGTGGGAAGCCAAGACAAAGGAGGAGATAAAAAAGCATGGTAAGATCATTCTATCATGGACTGATTTCATTACTAAAATAAAAAAATAGTTTTATCCATTAGATCACATGTAAAAAGCCATAATGAACTGGAAAAATTTTAGACAATTGAAAGGACAAAATGAACAAGACGACACCCAAGAATTTAGGAGAAGAGCTCTCTTATTAGGGGTAGATTTGCAGAGTCAATATACTTTTCTCAAGTACATAGGGGGATTACTGGCTACCTTAGACATAATATCCTCGTGTTTAATCCTACAAGCCTAGATGAGGTATGTGTTCAAGCCACACATCTAGAAGCTTGAGGGAAAAATACGTTTGAAGAGGGTAGAAACAAACCTTTTAAGGGGAAAAACAAAGAGAAGACCTCAAAAGGAAAAGTAAAAAAGAATGCATCTGTCAAGAAATAGGGAGAGAAAGTGGTTTGTAAACATTTCTCAAGAGATGGCCATGAAGAAAAAATTGTTGGAAATTACATCCTGAAAAGAGACCCAAGTTTAACAAAAACAAAGGGAAGCAGAAAACTGCAGCTACAACTCAACATTACTTAGGAGAGGATTCAGGTGACGAAACTAAAATTACAACCATGGGATTGAAGAACATGAAGGGAAAAGAAATTGAAACAAAACCCAGTACTAGTACTTCAAACTGTCACATAGAAGCTCCAAATGAAGAAGAGAGAATTGAAATGTTTCATGTGAGGGTCATATCCAAACATACCAAGATTGATACAATGTTTGACGGTGGTTCACAAGCGAATTTAATCTCTAAATACTTTGTCAAGAAACTTAATCTTGAGACCATTCCACATCCAAAACCATATCCACTTGGGTGGATTTGTAAGGATGCAAATTTACAGGTTTCAATGAAATGCATATTGCGCTTTGCAATAACTGCACATTTTATTGACACAGTTGAATTAGATGTGGTTCTACTTGATATTACAGGTGTTGTGTTGGGCAGTTCTTACTTGTATGACATGAAAGCTATCTTCCATCGCCATGAGAAAAAATACCATTTATTCAAAGATGGCAAGGATTGCATTGTTAGAGCACATCGCAAGAAGACAAATATTGCAATGGTAAATGCTAGATAGGTAAAAAGGCTGGTGAATTCAAGTAAGAATTTTGTTCTTCTAATGATTAAGCCTAAAGCTGATATTAATCATGATTCATTTGAAGATTTTGATCCTAAGTTGAAATTAGAATTATATGATGTAGTTGATGCACATCATGAGATGTTTCAGGAGCCAACAAGATTGCCTCCTAAAAGGGAGATTCAACATGAGATTCAGTTTCAACAAGATTGTCCTCTTCAAAACATCGGCATGTATCGCATGTTGATAATGGAGAACGTTGAAATAAAGAGGAAAATCAAGGACTTGTTGGACAAGGGACTCATAAGGCCAAGCACTTCACCATGCGGTTCACCTATAGTCCTGATTCTGAAGAAATATGGGACTTGGCACATGTCTGTCGACTTCAGATCTTTGAACAAGATAACGGTAAAGAATCGATACCCACTCCCAAGGATAGATGATTTGTTAGATCAGCTGAAAGAAGCAAAGTATTTCACTAAGTTAGATTTACGAAGTAGATATCATCAAGTAAGAATTGCATAAAGTGACATATGGAAGACTGCATTCAAAACCAAAGAAGGACTCTTTGAGTGGTTGTTTATGCCGTTTGGTTTGTGTAATGCACTGGCGACTTTCATGTGTGTTATGGATAATGTTTTGCATCCATTTCTTGATGAATTTGTGATTTTGTATTTAGATGATATACTCATTTTCAGCAAAACAAGAGAAGAGCATGTCTTTCATGTAAAGAGGGTACTTTATGTTTTGAAGAGAGAGAAATTATTTCTTAAGATGTCTAAGTGCGAATTTGGAAAAACTTCTCTGTTTTATTTGGGACACATTGTAGGAGGAGGCGCATTGAGAATTGATCCTTCTAAAGTGGAAGCCATTTTGAATTGGCCCACTCCCAAATCAGTAACCGAGGTAAGAAGTTTCTTAGGTGCAATTTAGTATTGGAGAAATTTTATTGCTAACTTTTCTGCCATAGCAGCTCCTATGCATGCAGTGACAAGTGTGAAGAAAGGCTTCCAATGGGGAGGAAAACAATAGCAAGCTTTTGAAGCTTTAAAAGACAAGATCAGTTTAGCTCCGATTCTTGCATTACCAGATTTGAGATAGCCATTCAAGATACAGACCGATGCTAGTGATTATGCCATGGGCGCAGTACTTTTGCAGCATGGTAAGCCTATCGCTTTTCATTCTGAAACATTCAATGGTGTCGTAATCAATTATCCAACATAATACAAAGAGATGTATGTGTTGGTACAAAGTGTCAAGAAGTGGAAACACTATTTGATGGGTAAATAGATGATTACTCATACCGATCACCAACCGCTACAGTACTTGCAGTCATAAACAAAATTGTGGCAATCACGACATTTCAGGTGGATGGGATTTCTTCAACAGTTTCACATGGTTATAAGGTACAAGAAAGGTATTTTCAATAAATTTTCTGATATGATTTCAAGGCCAATTATAAGTGCTTCTACTTTGCTTAAAAATGATTCTATTGTACATGAGAGATACATAGAACAGTATGCTTCTGATTCTAATTTTAAAGATGTGTATGCTAGTTTGAGTGAAGGGAATCAAGTTGAGGAAAATGATTATCACATGCATAACAATTTGTTGTTTCATTTGGGCATGTTGTGTATACCACAAGGAGAGAGACTTAGTTTCATGAGAGAGGCTCATTCGTCTCTTATTTATGGTCACTTTGGGGTAAGCAAAATAGTGGCTCATCTATAGAGGTATTGTTATTGGCCTCGCA
Organism: Pinus albicaulis; assembly: GCA_034641835.2. Taxonomy (NCBI): domain Eukaryota; kingdom Viridiplantae; phylum Streptophyta; class Pinopsida; order Pinales; family Pinaceae; genus Pinus; species Pinus albicaulis. Next base: position 337,185,013 of record CM076583.1, read on the forward strand.
TGATAGATAGTGTGTCACATTTTATAAGAGGATGTTCTATGTGTGCAACAAGAAAGCCTAGCAATAGGAATCTTGGGTTGTATACGCCACTACCGGTACCATCAAGGCCATGGGAGAGTGTCTCCATGGACTTTGTTGGAGGTCTACCTATGTCAAGAAAACAACATGATTATCTTTATGTAGTTGTGGATAGATTCAGTAAAATGTGTATACTTATGCCATCTAATAAAACCATTACTGCTAAACAAACTATCAAAATTTATTTTCAACATGTATGGGTTCATTTTGGTTTGCCAACTTCTATTTTTAGCGACAGGGATTCCAGGTTCGTTGGGAATTTTTGGTCCAATCTTTGGAAGATGATGGACAAAAAGTTGAAAAAGAGTATTGCTTTTCATCCACAAATTGATGGCCAAACCGAGGTGGTGAACAAAACCATTGTGCATCTATTGAGAGGATATTGCAGTAAACATCCCAAGTTTTGGGATGAACAACTACATTAAATTAAGCATGCTTACAACCAGGCCAAGTACTCTTCTACAAATAATTCACCTTTTGATGCTTGCTTTGGGTATTTTCCGAAATCGCCATTAGACTTAATCTTTGAGAAGGATGTTGCAATTGATGGGCATAGTGATATTGACAAAACTCGAAATTTCATTGAGAAAATTCATATTACTCATCAACAAGTTCAAGAACAACTTGAGAAGAGTCAAAGAAAGTACAAGGAGAGGCATGAAAAACATAGATTTGATCACAAGTTTCAAAAAGGAGATGAAGTATGGTTGCACGTAAGCAAAGAAAGGATGCAAGGAGAAGGTAAAAAGATCAATCCTATTTGTTATGGTCCATTCAAGATTATTAAACAAGTTGGTAATAATGCATTTCAACTTGACTTGCCTTCATATATGCAAATATGTTTCATTGTCAATGTCACGAGAATTTACGTTTGTATGAGCCTCCTTTGATTGATGATTAAGGGAGTGACATTCAGCTGCCATCAATAGAATATTTCTCGCCAGAATTTCTAGACAAGCTCAAGGAGGATGCCATCCTTGACAGAAGGACACACAATTCTAAAAGGGGAAGTGTCAATTATCTTCGGATTGGGCTCAAGGGAAGCAAACCAAGTAAGGCAATATGGATGGAAGTGGAAAAGGTGAGGCAGTTGTTCCATCATCTTCTAAACATGTGATTAAATTCTTTTGGGGTCCAAAAGCATCCCAATGGGGAGGTGTGATCAGGAGATCATGTCTTATGCTAAAAAATGAAAGTGCTCGAAACAGGTCCGAACCTGAGCGACCAGAAAGGTCTCATCGCTGCAATTTCGGCACCGTGAATTGTTCGAAAAACCAATGTCGTATGAGGAAAATATCGTGTTCTGTCTGTTTTCCCAAACAACAAAATTTTGTGACTGGATGCCCAGTCAGCATGCAGGTACATTCAAAAGTTATATACTTGGAATATTCGATTTTGACCCAGCCAATAGGATCGTGCCATGTGGCACAATCTGGGCTATTGAATGTTTGAGGTACATAGTTGTTTTGGACCGTTGATGGTTTATGATTGGCCAATGGATGTGCGACATGTGGCTAGTCCAGAGGCCGCCATGTGTCCTCAGATTTATGTGTTAAAATTTTTTGGAGTCGGAGGGGGTCGACCCTGCGGCTTCCTTCCCGCGGCAAAGACCATCTACCAACTCACCTACACGTTTGTTTCTTAATCCTTATGTATCCCGTTTAATATTATGGTGTATTGATTTACATAGCGGAGGCTGGGACCGCGAGCGGTCCCAATCTTCTGGTGGCCCCAAAGGTTGGTCACATGACATATCTATATAACCGCAACACCAAACATCTCTTAACCTGGTGGTCAGTGTGAATACTTGTTCACATGCGAGGATTTAAGTTTAATGTTACAATTGTTGATTTTGAAACGGCGACAATGTAACATAAACTCCGATGGGTTCTACTGATCACATGGCATGGGTTAAAGGTTTTAAATGCGATGGTTAAGGTTTACAGAACCACAACTCCAGGTTCCAGGTAGAATACACAGAGTTTCAAACAGTTATAGGTGGAGGTTACGGTAGGGTCGGTATGTGACCACCCTACCTCATAAACACTTTAATGTTATGGTTAACCGTCCAAATATTCTAGAGCATGCCCCTAAATTTTAGGGTTTTCCATCAATTTAACTTAAGTTAACTGCCTGTCTCCACATTTAGTGGAGCTTTTCTAGCTGTCATTGGGGAAAATGCATTGGGAGGTCAATTTTCGACCAATTTTGGTGAAACAAGAGTGTACCTAGACTAATTTGAGCATTCTGAAGCCATTGGTGTAGAGAAAACAACCATAAGAGGCTTGTAAACATATGTAATTTACAATTTTGAGCATAATGACAAAGAGGGACATGCCATTGGGAGTTGGACCAGCAGAGGTAACCCAAGAGGGGTGAACTGCTTCATCATGCCTACTGTGTAAAAATTATGTGTGAATGTTGTTCTCTGTTATGCACTGATATTCAGTGTTTTTAAGGCTTATTTACATGCTTAAAGTTCACTAATTCATCTAAATTTCATGGTTAAAACTATTCTTCCTTAAGCAAACTTATGGAGAGAATTTGTACATGTTTATTTTACTGAAAGGACACTTAGCACAACATAACTAATACACTCCTTTCATATCAGTATCCTTCCTTTTTTTGTTCCAAATTTTGAATCAAATTAAAGTCCCCCCTTGATAATCCACCCTAGGCTTGGAAAATTTTGTGCAGGGATGAGAGCTCCTCGAGAAATCCCTCCTTTCTACCCAACAAGGTGGGCCCATAAGCCATAAAGACCCAAAATTTTCCCCTGACTCGAGGCATCAAAAGCAGTCTATCAATATACTTTGGGTAGCCATCTAGTGATTCAAGAGAATTTCTCTAGGGTCTGAGATCACTGCCAACCCTCTCGCACTACCTTTCGAATCTATGGCCATAGCTTTACATATTTTCTGACACCGAACTAGAATATCTCCCAATGCCGAAATATTAACCTTGGTTTCCTAAAGCAATACTATATCCAATTTCTCTTTCATGATATTTTATTTGAAATCATGTTGCTTACCTGAACTATTCATGCCCCAAATATTCCATGAAACCATCTTCATGAATTATCTCATATAGCAGGGAGTAAATACTTCGTTATCTTGTTAATTTTCCCAGAGGTCAACAAAAAATCACTTGTGGCCTAGAGGGATTTATGTGATGTTTTACACCCCTTGCGATTGCGATTGTTCATAGCCTACTCCTTGGATTTGTGCGGTTGTGATGCCCCTTTGCATCTCTCACCTAAGGAGCCCCCATTAGGGGAAAGATTAGATTGCTACCATTGCCCATATAAATGTCAAAAATGGTGGAGTGTTTAGCTGGGATCAATTTCACTTCTACCCTTGCCCATGTCCTTAGAAATTCCAACATTGTTTTCTCATTGGCTTCAAGATTGTCTTGTTGGTCCTTCGCCTTCATAATTGAGGTTGTTTTCGCCAGTAGTTCCTTCAGGAGCGAGTCTCTATTTGGCTCCTCTAGTGATATATACTTCAGTGCTAGGTTCTCCATTTCCAAACCAGAGGAGTGACCTATTCAAGCACTAGAGTATTGTCTAGGGGTTTTACTTGTGAAAGGATGGTTAAGGGATTCTCTTCAACGACTGCTTTAGGGTCGGATATCCTATGTTTATGCATAAATTCCTTTGAGGATTTCCCAGGTGAATGTCGCTGGATTTTCTTGTCACTTATTGGTTGCTCCTGAGATTTGGATTATGTTAGTTCCTTGGCCTAGTCTTGCTTCCCGCAGTGGCACGACACCTCGTGGAAACCCTTGTTTCTTTCATACTCCTTTCACTCTTGTTTCTCTATTGTAGTAAAAGAGACCTCATGAATCATGTGACCATGTTTGTGGCAACAATGACATTTGAAGGGGATGTGCTCGTAGTCCAAAGGATGGGTCCAAACAACATCATGGTACTCTATATCGATCACGGAAGGGATGGGCTTCACAATATTCATGTAAACATAAATTCTGGCATAGGAAGCATTCCTGCACCGCTTGTTTACCTCTAAAACCTTGACAAATTCCCCTATAGCATTACCAATCCCTTCTAAGATATCGACTTCCTAGACATCATCCGGGAGAGAAAAGATTCAAACCTAGATTGGGGCCACCATGAACTCCTTTTCTTGGTTGTAACACTCCTCCCAAAACCTCATAAGCAAACAAACATTTTTCATGAAGTAAGGCCCATTTTCTAAAACACTCTTTCTATCCTTCAGGTCTTCAAAAATTACTATGAAGAATCCTTTTGCCCTAAGTCACAATTCTATTACTCCTTGTGGTTGTCATTTCACTTGAATAAATTAGATTATTTCTTGTTCTTTTGGCCAAATTCCCATGAACTTACAAATCAAGGTATGGTCCTTCATGTAGCTATGAGAATCCCCCAAGCAATTGTTTGGTGTAACAAAATTCAGATTTCCAATGGCTTTGGGAAGGTAATGACTCTACATACGAGCCAACCATTGGGCCCCTAGAACGAGACTTTCATTGTTACTTGTTTGACTTCCTTGTGCATTTGTTGGTTTCAATCGGTTCCCTCTAATGGTGTTCCGGTAGGAGAGGGTCTCGTCCCTCCCTCCCACAATGCTCATGCGATGAAACAACAACACCAGATCTCTGCAAACCCTAAATGATTGATCAAAAGATGTCAACCAAAGATTTTTTCGTTTCGACTGACACATAAACACTCAAGCTAAAAGCATAACTAGACCTCACACCCAAACATTTTCATATAATTGTGAGATTTATTTAATTGATTATATTAAAATTTTCAATTAAATCTGATTTTCTTAGAAAAATTAAAATGTATTTCTATTTATTAAATATATTTTTTGGCATATAAACTTAATTTCTTTATGAAAAAGTTAAAAGCTTGTTTCTATTTCTTTATTAAATAATTTTCAATGTTATTTTTCTTTTAAGTTTATTTCTTCTTTTTAATTAATTTTTCAATGTGATTTTTCTTTCACATTTATTTGAACTGTTTTTCCATACCATTTTTCTTATTAAGCTTGTTTTATTTATTTATTAAATAATTTTATTTTTTGTCTCAAATGGTCTAGGTTCATCAGAGATTCCATCAAGGTTGACCTGTGGCTTGAGAAGCGACCTAGAGACATCTAAGCCCTCAAAATCACCCAAGAATAGCACCCCCCCTAAGCCAACCAACACTAAGCTAATTGTCTCTTGGGTTTAACTTGTCTCCTCCCCCTAGCAGAGACACAACAACCTTCGTGAGGTTTGATCCTCCCATAATGTTACTTTAGTTGTAAGTTTATTTCCTCATAATAATTTTTTCAATGTCATTTTTCCTTTAATTTATTTAACATATTATATTTTTTTACTGAATACTTTTCTTGTTTTAAAATGTTTTCCATGTTAACCTTATTTCAAGTTATTTCTTTATTATAATTAAATCATTTCAAATTTTTTATAGTTAATTTTAAAATGTGTTTCGCTATCATTTTTCTTTTAAACATTTTTCTAAAATTATAAATGATTTAGCATTTTTATAATTATTTTTAAGCTCATTTTTCTTATATTTAAATGTTTTCCTTATTAATTATACTTATTTTGAATGTTTTTTCTATAACCAATTTTTCATTTATTTCATTTATTTTGAATGTTTTTCCTATAATTGATAGATATACTTCTTAAATGTGTTCATTTCATTCCACTTCTTATACTAGTTCATTTTTATGATTTCTATCATAATAAATCAATTTATCTGTAAACACTTAATAAATTAGAAATTAAGTTAAATCTAAAATTGTTTAATTATTAATTATTTTATTTATTTTTATTAATAGTAATTTATAATACATACAAAATTAAAATAGATCTAGACTAGTTATTAATATATATATATATATTCTTTATCTACCTAGTTATTAATAACTATAAATATAAATATATAAATATTCTTTTATATTTCATAAATATTTATCATAGCAAAAATTAAATAAATAAAGATTTAAAAAATAATAATGAAACCCTAAATTTAATTAAAACTTACATGACACTTAGATTTAAATATAATATAATATAAATTAAAAATTTAGTTTTTATTTTCTGAAAATATAAATAAATAAATGTTTATATAAAAATGCTTTGTTTATGTGTTTTTATGGAAATCTAATGGTATAATACTACTGACATATTCCAAAACCCGCAGCTCCTTTTGTCAGGCCATCTCCTTCCTTAATGACCTGATGCCTTCCTGCAGGGGCACCTGCCATACATCATGAGGTCCTCCGCTTTCTCGGGGCCACTGCTCCACTGTTGTTTCCCATTAATTCGTTTGCTTGCAATTTATTATTTCCACCGAGCAGCCACTCTTCCCCAAAAGTCTCCCACCATTTAAGCCTCGTTCTCACTGTGTAACTGCCAACTCGAAAACTGGTTTTCTTCTTTATTTTTCTTTAGGTTTTGAAACCATCATTATGGCGCGCTCCCAAATCATTTTTGTATAGTATTATTCGGATTAACTCACCCACCTGGTCATACAGCGATCGTTTTGATCGATAAATCATCGGATTTACTCGGTCAGTCAGGCCATTCAGAGCCCGATCTTAAATTTGCAATTTAAGATACAAATCCTTGGACAATGTATCATTTATGTGTAAACTAATTTATTATTTGTGTGTGTGTTTTTTTTTTCATATCAATTTCATTCAAAATTTATAATTAGTTGAAATTGCAATGTTGAGTGATTGAGTCACATTTCAAATGTATCTTAAAATTTTCAAGATTTATTGTTCTGGAAATTTTATAAAATGTAGAGAAGTGTTTAATTTTATTTTTATAAAAAATGTTATTAGTTTTTTAAAGGAAAATTAGACTAATAACATAATTTTAGAGTTTTGATATTGTTAAGATTTCATCTAGCAGCTTGTAAATATAAATTTATAAAACCAAGTTGTGCATGCAAGATCTTGACATACATTCATATGAGAAGATAAAAATATTATTAGTGCTCCAAGCAAAAAAAAATAGCCATTTATTAGGAGATGTTGGTTGATCTCTTGGTTAGAATGGTATGCCAATTTTTTCTTCAACTCTCTTAATCTAAAAATATTCCTCCCTATACCACCTATAATATTCAAATGTTGTTTAACTTTGTGCAAACTTTTTCCCAGGTCAATAAAATGAACTGAACACGTGCAATGTACCAAGTATAGTGAAAACCACAACCTACAATATTCAAATGTTGATAATGAGAACCATAACCTACAATATTCAAATGTTGTTTAACTTTGTGTCCACTTTGTCCCATGATCAATAAAATCTTGTAATGTACCAAATATAGTGAGAACCACAACCTCCTTTCATGTAAACTAACATGATATCAAAGTGAGAGAAACACTCACTTCTAAACAACTTCCTTGAAGAAAAATAGTTCATTAAATTATATATATATATATATATATATATATATATATATATATATATATATATATATATATATATATATATTCTCATATTTATAATTAGATGATCTATTTAAATATATAACTTTTCATATTTATAATTTTCATTTTATAAATATTTAAACAAAATATTATTTACACATAATCTAAACTTTTTTTAATGTTTTTTCATCTCATTAAATCAATTTTACTCTAAAATTGATAAATATGTATTTTGCACATTTAAAATGTTCCTAGGTCTTTTAGACCTCCCAATTATCTCACTCTTTTAATATAATCATTTTCTATCTGTATTTTCCATTTTGCTATTGTTTATTTTAATAATTTTTATTTAAAAATTCCTTAATCTAAATTCACTTGTTTGCTCTAGTATTTTTAATAATTTTCATTTAGAAATTATTTAAATCTAAATTCACTTTCAATTGAATTAATAGTAATTTTTATTTTATTTAAATGGTTATTGGCTTGTATTTTAAATATTTTATTATTTTTTATTAATAAAAATTTATAATTTTTATTTTATAATTTTATTATTTTTAATTGATATTTTTAATTAATATTATTTTAAATTTATAAATTTATAAATATTAAAAGTTAATATTATATAATTTTATTTTAATGGAAGTATGAGATATTATTAATCTATTTTTATATTTGTTAGACAAAAAAATATTTAAAATTAATATTTCTTTTGTTTGTTAGGTTATGTGAGTTCTGAGATAATTGACACATTTAATATATGATTTGAGTAGTCTCAATTCATGGGCATCTAAATCCTCTAAATCACTTAGGCATCCGAGTGGCTTAGGCCAGATCAGCCTTTAGCATAATTTTTGCAGAGAAAATTTTGAACCCATAACCTTCACAACATAAACTACTCTACGCCCCCATAAACAAATTTATAAATGTTAATAAATATTGTATTCTCAATAATAAAAACAGAGTTGTCTTTAATCCTACTTTTAGGAGTTTCCAGTAGATTTTTTGACTTGAATCACGCTGAAAATTTTGAGATGAAATCTTGAACTGCGTTATTTAAAGTGGTTTTTTTTTACTGAACTGAAGACCTAACGGGGAACTTCGATTGTGCAGAGTTTACCCATCAAACCTATGATTTCAATGAATTCATGTTGATTTTAGACAAATTAAATCAGAAAAATAAATCAAAAAGCTTTTAAAAAAATCTCATTAAAGACAATATAATAAAAATTAAGATATGATCTATTAAATGTCTTTATTTTAGGTAATAAATAAAAATGTTATTATTATTCTCCCTACCAACATTTAGTTCCAAATATAACATATTAGACTTATAATATATATACCAATATTAAGCATTAACCTTCTTTAATATTTTTCTATTATATTTTCTTTTATAAAAATCATAATTTGTGTCTTCCTATCTACCCATGAAGAAAGGAAATATAGCTGTGAAGATATAAGAAATGAAATCAATTGGTTAATCTAAGAAATGTGAAATTGTTGAAACTCGAAAAAATCCGGGTTTAAATACCCTTGTTGTGACCCGGACTAAATATACCTGGAATATACTAAATATGTTTGCTATATTTCAAATCATCCCTATCCAATTCCAACAACTGGAACTCCATTGAAACTTTTTACCTATCTAACATCTATGGACCACCCTTACCAAAGGATAAATCGCTTTTCCTTTGCTCAATTTCTGGCACTAGTAATCTACTCTCCTCCTGTCCTTGGATCCTATATAGACATCTTAACATGATAAAAACCCTAGAAGGAAAGAGAGGTGTCATAATAATACATGATGAAAATTCTAATAAGTTTTAGGAAACAACGACGACTTCTCACCCGGTTGATTTGGATACTATAAACGATACCTTTACTTGGAACAATCGGAGAGGAGGTGCCCAACAAGTGACCCCCATGTTGGCATTAGAGAAATTTTCAGGTCTAAAATGGGCCTCAAAATAAAAATATACAACCAAAATCAACTTGATAGGAACCAATAGGATTCAAGATGATGATGTCAACCATTGGGGGATGATTCACATTTTTATGAGTAAAAAGGTAAAAAGATTAAAAAATGAAAAAATGAAAAACTACATTTTCAACTCTTATTTTCAATTTATCTCCCAACAATTTTACTCAAATTTCAAGCGGGAACATTCGTTGGATGTTGAATTTAATTTCCCATCTGAGTACCCATGTTTCATACTTTTAGCAGACCCTGCTACACAAAAATTGAGAAATACAATAAAAAACATGAAATACATTAGTGGTCCCGCTCAAAATTTGAGTAAAACTGTGGGGAGATAAGTTGAAAATAGGATTTGAAAAAATAGTTTATTTTTTATTTTTTCCTTCTAAAATTTGATGATGTAATCTAATATTATTTTATTAGTTCCACTATTATCTTATCATATTCCTTAGGAGGCTCATTTTAGGCCTCAAAATTTCTCTAATGATTGGTTCCTAGTATAAGAATCCATAATGACCTATGACATATTTTTGAAGGAATTTATTATCCCCAATAATGGCTATGATCATTGGCTTATGTTTTTAAATATTGACATCAAAATTTGTCCAAAAAATCATCCCTTTCATTTAGAAAAGTTTTGGTTTCAACATCCATACTTCTAAGCCAACATAAAGGCTTGGTGGGAAGAATATGCAACATTGGAAGGTACATTAATGTACAAAATTCAAAATAAACTCAAGTACATCAAATGACAACACAAAGGCTGGAACAAAACAAAATTTGGAAAACTTTTGGAGGAAAAGAAAAGACTAGAAAAGAAGATGGAAATTATATAAGAGGAGGCCATTATCCATGGAAAATAAAAGACATTAATTAAATAAGAGGCTACCACTCTTAGCCAACTTAAGGAGCACTAGAAGCAAGAAGAACTACTTTGGCGACACAAATCCAAGGTATGATGGCTTAGAGAGTGGGAATAAACACCAGATTCTTCCAAAAATATATGCTTTAGCATCACCATCATAATTTCATTTCTTTCCTTGAAAAACATGGATTTAAATGGCAAGAGCATCAAGATATAGCTCAAGAGAAAAATGGATATTATTAAGATCTTTTAACATAACCCAGTCCCAATCAAAAATAAGTGATCCAAAAAATAATAAAGCCTATCCCTTCCTTGGTAACATGAGAGTAGAATGAGAATATTCTCAGAGAAATATCATTTGAATAAATGGAAGAAATAATCAAAGTGATTCCCTATAACATAGCTCCCAGCTTAGATGGCTTCACATTGGAATTCTTCCAAATTTATTTTTCCATGGTGGTTCAGGATGTTTGGCAAGCAACGAAAGAATCTAGACAAATGAAATAGATTCTAAAATCCTTAGACACCACCTTTCTTGCATTGGTGTTGAAGAAAGTTAAGGTGGAGGATCTCAATGGATACCGTCTCATTGCATTATGCAATGACATATATAAAGTCATTACCAAAATCATGGCTAATAGGCTTGAACATATTCTTCCAAGGCTCATCTCACCGTAGAAAACAGGTTATGTCAAAGGAAACCAAATCCTAAATGGCATCATGGCCACCCATGAAATTAGCCACTCTCTGAATCTCTCAAGAAAACCTGGTATGTTGCTCAAATTAGATCTCTCAAAATCCTTCCATAAGCTCAATTTGTAGGACCTCTTCAACATTCTTAGAGCCTATAGATTTCATTAATAATAGATCAAATGGATTAACAACATCATATTATTAGCCTTCATATTTATCATTGTAAATGGATCCCCTACTAGTCCATTCAAACCCTCAAGTAGTAGGGAGACCCACTTTCACCTTTCCTTTTAATACTAGTAGTGGAAGGGTTTCGGAGATCTCTCAAAGTAGCGACAATTGAGAAAAAAATCATGGGTCTTTATTTATTTGGATCAGACCTCCCATTAATTCATCAAAAATTTGTTGATAATACAATGGGCATGGTCACTCCTACCATCCATGAGGCAAGGAGTTTCATGCAAATTCTGGATGAGTTCTCCCAAACTTTAGGTATGGAAATCAAGAAAACCAAATCTCAAGTATTCTTTTTTAATATTCTACTCTATATTGAGAGACATATAGTAAGAATCCTTGAGTTCCAAATAAGAAAACTCCCCTCGAAATACTTGGGCACCCCATTAGTTTATGGCTCCCTCAAGTGGAGTTTATGGGAGGACATGTTAATCAAGATCAATAACAAGCTGGTAGGTTGGAAAATCTTCTTTCTCAATGCAGTTGAACGATTCTTACTTCTAAAAGTAGTTCTTCAGGCCCTCCCATTTTATCTTTGCTCCACACTCAACGTGCCAACCTCGATCCTACAAGAAATATGTCGTCTACAATGCTCTTTCCTCTAGGGAGGTGTCAAGATGGAAAAAAATCCCTAATTACATGGGATATACTATGTTTTCCAAAAGTAAAAGGAGGATTGGGCTTGCACAACCCCGCCACCATGGAAATTATTAAGAGCCAAAACATGGCGAAGATGGATACAAGGAGGCTTAGATTTATGGAAACACATATGGAATTGGAAATATGCCCCTCACACCGCCCCCCCCCCCCGCAACATCTCATCTGAATGCATTTTCACCTCTTTGTCTCATCCATATGGACTTTGGCAAAAAAAGAAATATACGCAATTCAACAACATCGCTTTTGGGAGGTAAAGGATGTGAGCACCACTCTTTATTTGATGATTCATGGAAATAGTTCCCTGAGTTTTGAGATCAACAACAACTAGATAAATTCCACTTACATGTGAATACACGAGGTCTAATAACTATAACTAACTATTGGAAAGGCACTGACACAAGCCAAAAGTGGAAGAAATGACTACCATAAGAAGTATGGCATCCCAAGATAGAGGAGGAATTGTGGAATCAATTTTGGCATAACCTCCAACAATGATGAATCTCATACTCCTCCCATCCATATAAACTTTGATGAGTCTACAGCTCAAAAGGATTCTTCATCATTAGAGAAACATATCATTTGGAAGTAGGGAATCAAGAAATTCCAATAGAAGGTGTTTTTATCAAGATTTGGAAACAATAATTTTGGCCAAAATTTTCCTTCTTCATGTGGCTCCTAGTCCAAAATAAAACCATAACATAGGATAATATCCAAAAGTGCAACCATCAGGGATCCTCCAGATTCCCCCTCTATCTCCTTAACTCTAAACGTGTTGGATACCTATTTATATTTGTACCTATTCCAACTACTTGTAGCTTTGTAACACACCCAATTACCACTGATCATCCTACTAAGCTAGAAAGAGGGTATTTACTATGGTTACCCAGCCTCTAAAGTCTGGTTATGGAAATGGGGTCTAAATTTTTAGATTGTTTGCAACTTCCTCCAAACTTAAAATGGATGACATCGTTTCGTTCATCTCGTTGAGACCTTTCCAAAAATAAAAAATTTGCTTCAATCTAATTCCCAGATCAAAGGATGTGGTCAATTAAAGACTATCACATCAGGTCTCACCATGTCATCTGACCTACCATATGGCGTCCATGTGGCTATCCAAGAAATATCCATATCACAACTATGTGGCATCTCTACCCCAATTGTCAACTTGTTCATGATTAGTGTCACATTATATATAAGCACTCTCCTTTTTACACAACTTACAAAAAACACACATATATCTATATATTGTAATACAAGGGTTGTTGGGTGAAACTATCGTCGTCAGATAATTTCCCTAACATAAATTATCAATCTGAGGAATTGTAGACTTACGAAGCACATGCACTATATATGCAGGACTAAAGTTAAACTAGCCTAGTCTAATTATTTCATCTCTGATTCAAGATGCATTGAATGAAGGAAGAGGCTCCTAACTTAGGAGAACCTGGTTGTCCTTCCAAAGATTAATGTCCTAAATAAGAGAGACTAAAGAGCAACAGTTTGTGATGTGTAGAAAGAGAGAGAAGAGGCTCCTAACTTAGGAGAACCTGATCGTCCTTCCTCAACAATTCTACTCCAACAAAATTACCACCACATCATAAATTTGAAATGTGCAATCGTATAAGATAAAAAAAACATATGAAGAGTAACTTGTGTCAACATATATTAACGATGAAGAAAAACACGATCTTATTACATTATGAAATATTACAAAACCAAAAATTTATTCTAGACTCTAATTCTCCTTTCTATCATATCTATCATATATATTCCATATCAAAATGAAGAGAGAGCACTCTCTTTTATACATGAGTGCTTTCAAAACAAGATAAGCAACTCATAATTACAAATCCACTTTTCTCTCAACCAATATCCCTATAATTAAAAAATATGATCCCTTCAAATCCTCACTCATCTCTCAGAAATCTTGAATAAGAAATTTTATCCAAATCTCCATGATCTTCTCCTTTGAATAATATTGAACAATTATCCTTTGAATTCTTGAAATGGTGGAGGAAATATTCAAGAATATTTTTGAACAATCTTTCCAAATAATCCTACACATTACAAAGCTCATCCACATTTGAGATATTAATGAAATATATTAATCATAAATTCTCTTATAATATTAAAAATAAATAAATTGGAAAATAATGAGGTGAACCCATGAAAATGGTATGATGAATGGTTAAATGAGGTGATGGAATGTGAGGAATGGCGAGGATAAACACGATAAAAATGTGAAAATTACGAGACCCAACCTACCCCACAACTAAACTTGTTGCATGTCCTCATGCAAACTTGCATGGATTAAAAACTTTTGGCTTTGCATGATTATGGTTTCTAACAATGTATCATTCCAGGATGTGAAATACATGTACTTCCATTGATATTTTTTATGGTTGTTTCTTGTGTTAACAACCATGAATATAACAAATGTTGGTTCTTGTGTTAACAACATTCATTTCTTTCATTTTTATTTTTATTTTTAATAATACATGTACTGGAAATGATAAGTCATTAATATGCATAAGAAAACAATTTCTCATATTTTTGAATCATGCCAAAATAGATATCAATGTATTTGAATCAACTGCAAAAAAGTGTACTTTGGAAGAGTCATGTTGGTTGCCAATATATGAGGTGATGAATGGAATCGAATGGTAATGAATATCCCCCCACCCTAAAAAACTGAAGATGTGTTATGTTTATGAGAAAGGCAAAATATAATGTAATATGGTGAGTGAATTTTTCAAGTTCATTTATTTTCAACATATAAGAACTTGTTTGATTAAAAATTAGAAAATAGCATACCTTTACTTACCCAAACAGTTGATGAACTATGCAATGTAGCTACTGCTGCTTCTCGATCAGGAAAATTTCATGTTGATTTTGTTGGATGAGAGAAAATGTCATGCTGTTGGATAAAGTGAAAGAATCTGAAGCGTTGCTTGGTTGTATGAATCAGAAAATGATGTCTGAAAGTGGATCTGTGGTACTCTCTTATGGCTGAAGGAATGTTGTTGCAACTGCTAATGGAGTCATGAAAAATATAGTCTTCTTCCACTACAAAACTTGATGGTACATTTATCATCTTGCGAATGAATGTGTCGGTGTCGAGCATGAAAATAAGTTATTGGATTATCGACCATTAATGGATGTCGTTAACCAACGCGAGGCAAAATCACTATTGATGTTAATGAGTGCCAAGGTACCCAAGTACATCTTGTGAAGTGAGAATAAATGATCTGATGTCGAGCCACTTGCAAGATCCAACGATCAAGGGACATTGATGTATTCTGATGACTGTCGGCGAGAGAAATTTTCATTAGGGCATACTAGCCTCAAGGTACTTAATAAGGACTCTAGTCTCTATCCTAGATAAGGTGCTAAGGTTGATGGGTCGAGACTTGTTGAAAGGTGGGCCTTAAGGAATCCCATATCATTCAATGCGATTTTGTACAAAATTATTGGTAGGACTATATATGAAAAATATTGTAGTAGAAACAGGTTTTTAGGAAAATTATAGCAAGGCAATGTAATCATGAAAAAAGGAGCTGATTGGTTTTATTCATGAGGTAAAAGATGAACTAGAAATGATGAAAGAATGTATGCAACTCAGAAAGGTATGTATGTGTGAATTCATAATGAAAGTGGGCTTTGATATGGATGGTTGATAAGCATAGAAGGAGAAGGGTAATTGAACATGTCATGGCGCAATTGGTTTTCTCAAAGATGTATGTGTGACAGACATGTGCAATGAAAAGTTTAAGTCCTCCCAGCTTTCAATGGTGCATGTTTTATTGTGATTTTTGAAAATCACTTATGCATTAAACCGTCTTCAAACCTAAAAAAGCTTAGCACTATTCCTGCAGAAAAATTGTGAGAGCTTCGAAAAAAACATAAAATGCAGGAATATTGAAGATAAAATGCATCTTACTTGTTACCTCTATGTGCTAGTTCTGTCGATGATTCCTGTATGAAGTGACTCAAAGAAAAAAATTAACGTAAATGGTTTTCAGGAATTATAAATGTCCATTTTCAATTTTTAATGTTTTTATTATTTGTGTTGATTTTTTTTTAATTTTGTTTTTTAATGAAATATGAAAGAAAATAAAAAATAAAAAAATAAAATAAAAATAAAAGCAATTTTATTTATTTAATTTATTTTTTAAGCAACAAAGTTGAGTTTTCATATTGAGAAGGCTCTTTGCATTACCAAGAAAATAAAAAAGTAATCCAAATTAGTACCTTAACCTAGAACATCAAGAGATTGCACTCCAAAACGATATATGCATATATATTTTATTTTCAATTCATTGTAATTGATTGATTGGAGAAAAATGACCCAAGAGCCACTTCCAACCTATCACGCAGGTGACTCGGGTTCGATCCCCGGCAACGATGCAAAAATGTTGGGTTAAACTATCGTCGTCAAATAATTTCCCTAACATAAATGATCAATCCGAGGAATCATAGACTTACAAAGCACATGCATTGTATATGCAGGACTGAAGTTAAAATAGCCTAGTCTAATGCTTTCGTCTTTGATTCAAGATGCAGTGAACGAAAGAAGAGGCTCCTAACTTAGGAGAACCTGGTTTTCCTTCCATAGATTACTGTCCTCAAGAAGAGAGACTAAAGAGCAGTAGTTTGTGATGTGTAGAAAGTGAGAGAAGAGGCTCCTAACTTAGGAGAACCTAATCGTCCTTCCTCAACAATTCTACTCCAACAACATTACCACTACATCATAAATTGGAAATTTGCAATCGTATAAGATAAAAAAACATGTGAAGAGTAACATGTGTCAACATATATTAATGATGAAGAAAAACACGATCTTATTACATCATGAAATATTAGAAAACCAAAACTTTATTCTAGACTCTAATTCTCCTTTCTATCATATATATTCCATATCAAAATGAAGAGAGAGCACTCCCTTTTATACATGAGTGCTTTGAAAACAAGATAAGAAACTCATAATTACAAATCCACTTTTCTCTCAACCAATATCCCTATAATTAAAAAATATGATCCCTTCAAATTCTCACTCATATCTCACAAATCTTGGATAAGATATGTTATCCAAATCTCCATGATCTTCTCCTTTGAATAATATTGAACAATTATCCTTTGAATTCTTGAAATGGTGGAGGAAATATTCAAGAATATTTTTGAATAATCATTCCAAATAATCCTACATATTACAAAGCTCATCCACATTTGAGAGATTAATGAAATATATTAATTTTCTAATAATTAATCATAAACTCTCTTATAATATTAAAAATAAATAAATTGGAAAATAATGAGGTGAACCCATGAAAATGGTATGATGAATTGTGAAATGAAGTGATGGAATGTGAGGAATGGATAGGATAAACGTGATAAAATGCAAAAATTATGAGACCCAACAAGATTTATACCCCCTCTTCCAATCAAACATGATATGCAGGCCGCCCTTTCCACCTCACCCTCGAAATAAAATATCATGAGTTAAACACTCAACACCATAAGAAACTGCCTAGGAAGAACTTTCGGGGTTACATGGAACTGCCCTGTCATGCTGCCATATCAACTATGTTTCATTATGTTCCAACCAATTGCATGGGGTCATGCCTCCATCGTGGACCACTCCTCCCACACATTATGTCATCTCTACTCATGGTTGCGCTCATGTGGGTTCCACCACTGCCACATCACCCCGGGGATAAAATATCGGTGGGATTGCACCCAACACTTGAAGAAATTGTTGGGGTAGCAGCGTCAAGTGACGTTACACCCTCCACATGTGGCACCTATTTATAATCCACTTGGCCCCACAAAAACTGTAATTCCAACTGACACATATGTGCTACCTCCTAGGTTACCACATTGCCTCGAGTCCATGATACCTGCCATGTTGTCCATGGGCCCCACTAGATCCTCTAATGCGTAGCAAGGTTTTATTTTCATGTTATAATCAATTTTGAGGTGCTCTGCCTTGAAGCATTAGAAATCTAGTAATCAACTCAAACCCACCACATCGTCCCAAAAATAAAATATTGGCGGGGTTTTCCTCGGCTCCCTTTGAAATCTTCAGGGTAAAACCTCTAGGGTCCATCCAATGATGGGAAGCGCTTACAAAATTCAACGTCTGAGATCAAATTTGGAGGATTCCATGCCAACGGATCCCATGATGCCACATCACCCCGAAAATTAAATCTCATTAGATCAGACCATGCCTCCACTTGAAATCTATGTGGAAATACTTTTGGGTTTATGTGGACGATGAGGATCATCCCGTGGCATCCAATGACACTGAACTCCCCTCTTCCACACTTGGTCGTGGTGTTTGATCAAATAATTGTTAGGGAGTCTACTTCTTCTCTCCTTCAGCTAATGAAATTCATCCCACACGGAATATGTAAATATGCTTGAGCCTTCACCCTAAGCACTTGGTTATAACACCACCACACATGGGCTATCATGACTTGAGGGTCGATCCCTTGATTCCTTGAGGTTCAGCCCTTGCTCATTTCCATATATATATATATATATACACACACACACACACATACATATATATATACATATGTGTATGTATATATATGTATATATATGTCTATATATATATATATATATATATATATATATATGATGTTGTGAAGTTCTGTAGAGCTATCCCTCTTGAGCTTTAATGACCTCAACTGACCTGTGCATATATACTTGTCTTTTATAAGGACTTGGATGCACACCCATCCATATAGTTATCCTTCCTAAGCTCTCTAATTTACAAACTAATTTCGATGGCCAAATTAGTTGTTAATGCAAACATTAAAGTGTTTTCACACATATTTTCCTACCTCTTTTAATTTCATACTTTTTAAGTCAAGTATCTACTCAGAAAGGTCACAGGAACAAGCCCATTTCTGAGAAATTTCTCAGAGATCCAACAACTTACTTTCACATAAGAATAATAGCATCCCTTGTTGTTAATCTAAACAATTTATCAACATTGTGGCTAGTATGAAAAATGTTGAAGTTTGCAACAAGAAACAGTAAAATTGGCGTTTGGAACAACATCCTTGATCCTAGTGAAAATTAAGCACCTACACTAGGTGGGGCCCACACCAACTATTTTTAGGTGGATGTCTATTTATAGATGCATGATCAAATTATATTTATATATGATGTCTATTTATAGATGTATGTGCAAGTTCTATTTATAGATAGCATGTCTATTTATAGATGCATGTCAACTATTATTATCCCTTAATATTAGTTGGAAAATAAACAATAATCTATTCTCAATGAGCACTTGGAAATAGTTAACTGAAATGCAAAATCAGTCAGCTATAGGAATTTTGAGTTGAGTGGTTGGTTGGTGGGACATGCAAGTGGAACTGAGTTGTAACAGAGTGATTCTAGTTGTAACAGAGTTGGAAGTGTAGTTATGAAAGTTGTAAAGCAGTTTAGCTCAGTTAAGTGAGTTAAACTCAGTTGCGCTAGTTGTAACTGAAGATACACTAGTGAGAGATAAAGTGAATTAATTATTAATTAATTCATAATTAGTGGCCTCTCATGCAACTAAATATTTACTACTATTAACTACATGCATGTCAGATCCAGTGGAGAACTAGTTGAGACGTCGGTGAAAGGGACAGATTGACTATCAGTTGTGACATTATCAGATGCATACATGCAACCACACACAAATTTGATGTGTCTATGAGGATTGTGCAGTCAAGACAAGAAAGAATCATTCATTCAGAGGTTCTTTACCATTAGGGATTGCGTAGTGGAGGCAGGTTGTCTGGAGACAATAAATTAGCTAAGGAACTTGCCAATTTTTGTATGGCAGCATGAGACAATTTTATGATGTACTGAGAGCTCTTGTATTGGAGCTTTGCATGAGATTGTTTCATGATTCCTTGTGGAATATACAATATATGATAGAGGTTTTTTAGAATCAAGCTTTTCCTAGGAATATTTGGTGTTATGGTTTTGACCTATTCTTCTATCTTCATGATATTTCTATTGGCGATTGTGTTTTAAATTTCGCAAAGATTTTGTAGAATCGATTCTGTATTTAACAGTGGCATATAATTTTTAGATCAAGAGAATCCAAGCAATACATATTTTGTATTAAATTTATACATGGTATCGGAGCACAGGAGATTGCAATTTTGAAGTAGGACCTGAGTTTGTTGGTGGAAAGAATTCGAATTTGCAGAAATACTTTCTTCATGATACAAATGAGTTAACATCGAAATGGATTTCAATGGTTTAAGGTTAGAGTATGCACTCGAGGGAAACTCGAAATACATTTCTTGGAAGGACAAGATGGAAGCGGTGCTCGAAGATAATGGCTTGAAGGAATTCATTGAAAATGATGTTCCTAAGCCCACTTCGACAGATGTTGCATTACTTGATGCATGGCGAAAGCAAGTGGCAAAGGCAAGGAGGATTCTGTTGGAAGGAGTAAGAGACCACATTGTCTCAAGCCTTCATGGGAAATCCATACCATATGCTATGTAGAAGGCTTTGAGGGATCTATTCCAAAGCAGAAACGACCATAGGAAATTGGCGCTCAAAGATAAACTCAGGAAGATCAAGATGGAAAATAACGACACTATTCCGGTGTACTTAACAAAGTTTTCCCAATGCCAGGATGAGCTTGGGAGTGTAGGAATAAGTGTTGTTGATGATGATTTAGTGAGTTTGGCTCTCTTAGGACTTCCTAAGAGTTGGCATAGTTAGTCGAGGGTTCTCCATGCCACATAACCACTGCTCAAGTTTCCCTTTCATGTACAAGATTCCCTAGTGCGTGGATACGATGAGTCCAATGAGGAGGAGTGCTCAGAGGTTCTGGGAGCGAGTACGGTACCAACTTCCTATTGGGAAAAGGAGACTGCAACAAACTATATACCTTTTGGCCAAAACAAAAAGTGGTTGGAACTTAGGACTCATTGTTATCACACTTTTTCTGCACACATGTGCCCAAGAAGGGTTTTAACCAAAACATCATTTATGGTCGAACACTGCTACAAGAAATAGAGGATATCTGGGGAGAATCAAAGTCAGTCTATGTAGTTGAATAAACTAATAACCTTTCCACACCATAGGCTATGCAAGTGATCCTTCAATACTCTCGCAGTATTTCATGTATGGTGTCGGTGCTTATGGTTATGGGAATATTTTAAACAAGAACCAATCGCTTCGCTAAGAGATCGCAAGAGGAAGAAGTTGCAGAAGCTCTCAGGTTTCATTCCATTTGGCCCTAGGAGATTCTCTCACACAAACCACAGTCTAAACTCATATGCCCCTGGGAGCGCGGTGTTAACAGTGAGTCCGAGCGGTGTGAGGCCTTCAACTCTATTGGAGTGTTGGGTCTTTTAAAGGAGACCAACCGACTGTTTAGAGGAGTTCCCGTTGGGTGCGACATCGAATACAATGGTGTTACTGGCACTTATGAGACGCGTTCAATAGAGCTACTTCCTTTGTGAGTGATACCGGGTTTTCTGCAGTGACTCGAACGAAGTCGACATCAAAACTAGAACATCTATGAGATAAACTTGGCTAAGGTCGAATGCGAGTCCTTCCTCTGTAGATTTTTTCAGTTGCGACACATTGATGACATTCACACATAGGTGGTCTCTCACAAATTCAATCTATGAATTTGGATATCATTTAGATTTGCTGGAAGCATTAGAACGTGCTGCTGAATTGAAATGTTGTTGTGATGTTGGTCCAATTTGGGTCAAACATAACCATGGCGATCGATAACAGTCCCATGAATGGCATTTCTCCCAAATTTTCCCCTGTCAACTCTGGTTTGAAGCGTTAAGGCAACCTTACAATTTACAGAACTCTCAACCGCAAGACTGTGGACAAAGTACGATTAAAAATCTTGTTGTTGTTGGCATTGTTGGTAGATTGAGATGAAAAGACTCGTTCTACACATAAAAATTGTTTGTGGTTGTGCTACGCGTCTTGTGCCACACCTAGGTGTCTAGTACATGAATCCTCCACACCAATGAAGCCACCAAAAGCTCACTATGGATCCATTCGCTCTACTCCTCCATGTGTCTTGTAGCACCGAGTTACTCTGAAAACAAAGAACCTCATAGACTAAACGATTCCTCTCCCATGAGTCGAGATGAGGGGTTACAAGAGACAATCCTCTACTCTGACAATTTTTTTGGGTCACAATTCATCAACTCTTTGTGTGGAATAATTAATTTAAATATCGTGATAACAATGCCCTTTTTTTTAAAAGTTCAAATTTCATTCAAACAGAATGAAACCAATGTGGCGGTAATGAAATGTGGCTGCATGCAACTTCGCAGGGTAGATAATTGAAAGAAGAAATCATTTCCAGGAGACAGGTATGCAGGTAAGAGGTAACGAATTTATGATACACAAAAAATTAATAGAGAACTATGGACATATGCATAGCAAGGAATAAAACACTCAAGTTTTGATAAGAAGATAGGGCATAACTGACATGAGAGAGGCTACAAAACCTGTCGAGTAGCAGAATTTAATTTGTCACAATGAAAAAGATTTTACTAGAGGCAGATAATGGTAAAGGTGTAGAGAAATAACGCAGAGAAGCGTTATATGTTATGGTAGATCTGGCCAGTACATGAGCTAGGCAGCGAATACAGAATGGGTGAGAGAGGAGTTAAAAAGTAGAAAATGCTAAAAATGGGGGCCGAAAGAATCCTAAAATGTTAGGGCCTAACTTGGCTCTGATACCATGTCAAACACGCATGGATGTGAACACAATATGAAATATAAACATGAGATTGCATCTATTATTCACAATTATACATATTTATGGTACATTGGAGTGACCACTGGATTACATATTCCAAGGCCTCTTGGACTCCCTTTGACCATTCACCTTCCACACTTACCCTAAGAAAATTAGGTGTCCAACAATTATAATAAAAATATTATTATTATCATAATTAATAAGAATTATTGATTATTATTATTATCATCATTATAATTAATAAATAATATTACATATATTATTATTTAATATTAAATGTTTATTATTAATTGATTTTAAATTATGTAATACCATTAATTATTTAATAATAATAGTAATTATATTAGATAATTTAAAATTAAAATTATTACTATTATTATTAAATAATTAATATATATTACATATTTTAAAGATAATTAATAATAAACACATTTAATATTAAATAATAACTAATATAACTAGCATTTGCACCGAGAAATGCAAAGTAAGGCCGATAGAAGTGGGGAAT
Source organism: Pinus albicaulis (assembly GCA_034641835.2). NCBI lineage: Eukaryota > Viridiplantae > Streptophyta > Pinopsida > Pinales > Pinaceae > Pinus > Pinus albicaulis. The sequence goes on from CM076583.1 coordinate 337,208,224, forward strand.
GTGGAAAAGAACAGTTAAAGAGAAATATATGGACAATGAAATACAATCAAAATTTGAGTTTCTATATATCTTTTAAAGAATGTAATAGGAAGTTAAATTTAAAAAGAAAGTTACACTAACATAATTGTTCCAAAACAATGGCATAGTAATGATGGTATCCTTCCTCTTCATGCACCCTTCTCATCCCAAGCTTTACTATATGACATTTGAGAATTGGAGACACTACCAAGGTGGGATAAGAATCAACAAATGAAAAATATGAGGAGAGAAAATGAAGTAAAGGAAACCCTTTGCACTTAAGAAGCATACAAAATGGATTCATGAACTCCCTTATACGTTGGATCAAATAAAAAAACCATGGAGATCCTTGCCAATAATGAGAAAGAAAAGAAATTTGGAAAAAAAAAAAAACTTGAGAAAGAGATGCTCATTTCAATATAACACTAGGCTCAGAAGAATTGTCCAATTTGGCTACTCTATGTGAAATTCCAATAATTTAATGAAGGTATAATTTTTTTCATTATGTAAATAAAATTTATTAAGCAATGGTCAAGTCATTTAGTAATACTCCTTTAGCAGCCAATTTTTCCTTAAGGCTAGGTGAGAATTTGAGAGATCTAAACCCCCTCAAATTTGTATTAAGTTATATAAGTATGACTGCAACCCATAATTGTTATTAATTCACCTATAACAATTACTATAAAAAACACTAAACACAAAAACAACTAACAATGTTGACCACATTATTTTATGGTTATTATAATATGCTTATTATTAGAACAATTTAGATCTCAATTTTTCTTTCACTTTTTTTAATAAAACCTTAAGAAATTATCTTATTCATAATAATGATGATGAGAAGAGTGATTGTTAATTCTCATTTTTTAATAAATTTTTTATTTTTTCAACATAACTTTAAAGAAAAACATTAATATTACATCAACTTTGTTTTAAAGTGTTTTCGTAAATTTAGTTTTTAGTTAATATTTATAAATTGTATCTTGCTTAATTTCTCTATTAATCTTCATATTTTTAATTATTAATACCGGTTACTGAAGTTGCACAATCTTTCTCAATGGTGGAGATATGGGAATCAACAGGGGATACAGTAGAGTATATAAAGGTAAACATGAAGCTCTACTTTAGCCAACATGTATTCCTTATTTACTTTCTCCCGTTTCATGCAGTTTTACAGAATATTTTCAAGAGTTTGCATGGGTGTTCTTGACAGCCCTGAGGTAAGAAATGTTGATATATACTATTGCTTCAAGTCCTCATTTTAACTCTTCATTATGTTAATGATAGAAAATTTGTTGCCAAAAAATTTGAGAGAATTCTTGAAAAAATTGAGGCAAATAAATTAGATACGACAAGTGGCAAGACAAATGAGAATGCAAAAGTAAATGTAAGTAACAAATGAGATTGAAAAAAATAAAATGTAGCTAATAACATGATTTAGACCAAGGCTAATTTTTTTTTTTGCAGATTAGAGCATTGTAACTATAATCATTTATCATTTAACACGAGGCTCAAAACAAATTTTGTAGACTCCAGAGCATGGGTCGAGGAACAAGTTTACGAGAAAAACATAATCATATATCTATTGGGGGGGGGGACTTGTTTTGCTAATCGACTTGTATCAAGGAACAAATATCAATTAGTGGGTACCACTGCAATGCTTCGAGCTTTAATTTATGAGAAAATTTGGGCTGCAGAGAACATCTTAGAAAATAAATTTGAGAGGATACATGCACTAGTTATGGAGAATACAATGCTCAACAAACTAATATTCCATCTCACGGTCCCAACTCCATATGTTAGTGCTAAAATGCATAAAATACACTATATACAACGATCACAATACTCAATTTTACCAGAAAAAACAACTTGCACATGCAGCTGCAAATAAGGGGATCTTTGCTGCCAATAACCAAACTCAGGCATCGGCTATGATTTCAAAGGCCAGTCGTTGTGCCGAGAAACCAGAAAAAGAGGACTAGCGAGAGCAAGGACATTCCTCTAACAACTTTAGTGACCAATGAATCAAATGAGTGTGGTATTTTTGAACAACCAAAAAATAAAACCAACTTGTAATAAAAACCAGATTGTAATAAAAAAACTGGGGGAGACCCAAAAACACCTTCCCAGCATCCCAGTTTTTGATAGTCAATAGTATTTGAGGAGAAATCACAAATTGAAATTGATTTTTTTGTTTCCATACGTCAAATATTTACCATATATACTAAGGACGAATGATATGTGCAATTAATTAAATAAAAAAATGCACTATTGGTTTGACTGCCAATTATGCTTTTATTCCCAATGTTGTTTAAAATTAAGCATGATTGCATTTCAAATAGAAAAAAAAATTGGTAAAGTAAAACATAGGAGTTATGAGGATTGAACCGAAAATAGAAAAATTGCAATAGTGGCCTGAACGAGCTACTGCAGAAGAACGCCTTTAATTACAGTGGGAAGAGACCCCACATTTCGAAGCCCCTCCTCATTGTGAGTTGTGAGAATGCATGCGATAACGATCTAACTACGATAACATCTTATAAGCTTGTGCATATATCCAACACACAAAAATCGGTGCCAATGCCCCCATTGTTTCATCGCTCATGTTAAGTCCCTATATTAATAGTGTAGTCCCTTATTATGTTAGTGTAGCCCCACTTATTGTTATTGTTGTACCCCTGTAACCCCCATATTGTTATTATTGTGCCCTTACATTATTATTGTTAGGTCGGCTAGGATTACATTGTGGCCCCACTAGGATTATATCGTGGCCCCATGGACTCCTATATATAGAAGGAGGTTTTGTTCATTTGTATCATCCAAGAATTGTTCATTTATGTAATGTATTGGAGGTTTCCCCCTCGAAGTGGCTCATTTCTAAGGCGTTGATATCTCTTTTCTTCTCTTTTTGGAGCTGGTTACACAACATTTGGTATCGGAGCTTTGGATTCTAGGGTTTCGCTGCTCCAAACAGGTCATCGTGGCATTTTCGCTATAACGTTTTTTCTACGAAGTTTCAGAAGCTGAAATTTTTAGGGTGTGAAGCTGAAATCCTGAGGAAGATTGTCTAAAAATTTCAGAGCTTGGTTCGCAATATTTTCGGAGATATCATCTGTGGAAGTTAGGTATTTTTTCAAGCTCCTAAACAGGTCATCGTGGAATTTTCGCTATAAAATTTTTTCTACGAAGGTTCAGAATCTGAAATTCGTATGGTACGAAGCTGAAATCCTGAGGAAATTCTTCAAAAAATTTCAGAGCTTGGTTCGCAATATTTTTGGAGATATGATCTGTGGAAGGTAGTGCTTTTTCAGGCTCCTGAATTTCATCTCAAAGAGGTGATCGTGGGAAAAGTTCAATAACTCTCTCTCTGGGCATCGGATTGGAGTGCCATAAAAAGTGGTCGCAAGTGCACATACTACAGTTTCTTGGCTATCAATTTCAGAGACAAAGGACGAAACAATGACACGTGGAAAGTCGTACAAGTTCGCTCTACTGAACCAGTCCATAATTAGGTCATTGTGGGAGATTGGACACAACTTTGTCTTGGAGAATCCAAATCAGGTCAGACCTGTGGCATTCAAAAGAGAATTCAGAGGGATATTTCATTTCTGAATTTCAGATATTGAAGAGTCGCAATCACAAATATAATCCAATTCCAATATCGAGCTCCTCAAAAGCAAGTAAAAGGTGTGTATTGTTTTTCCCGAATTTCATAAATCTTGTTTGAAAAATCAGTTTGAAGTGATTCCAAGGGCCTATTGAGCATATATTTCAGTATTTCGTTCTGAAATGCCTCCTAAAAAGAATTCAACACCCATTAAGCCCTCGAAATCTATACTATGATGCATGAAGTGGAAGTCTTGCGCATGAGATATCAAAAATACTCTACTCAAGGAGAGGGGCATGTTAGGTCCCTATATTACTATTGTAGTCCCTTATTTTTGTTAGTGTAGCCCCCTTATTGTTATTGTTGTACCCTGTAACCCCCATATTGTTATTATTGTCCCCCTACATTATTATTGTTAGGTTGGCTAGGATTATGTTGTGGCCCCAATTAGAATTATATCAGGCTCTAAGGACTCCTATATATAGAAGGAGGTTTTGTTCATTTGTATCATCCAAGAATTGTGCATTTATGTAATGTATTGGAGGTTGCCCCCTCGAAGTGGCTTATTTCTAAGGTGTTGATATCTCTTTTCTTCTATTTTTGAAGCTGGTTACACAACAGCTCACATATCCCTCCCAAAAAACCATATTTTCTTTCCTTTTAGTGCCCCAACAGGAGAAGATAATGGAAAGATCAATGTAAATGCTGGTGCAACATATTTTTGTTTTTCTCAGTAAAGTTGAGTTGGGTTTTTCTTCTTCCATCCCTTTCAGGGCATCACCAACTCCAGATTAATTCCTCAATAAGCAAACCCAAGGACTTGTACAAAACAAAAATATGGCTTCTAAGGCAGCACAACCAAAAGAAATGGTCCCTCCCTAGAGGGTTTCTCAAGCTACAAACAATAGGAGGGCTATGGGAGATATTGGTAACACCGTGGCAGGTGTCGGTGGTGAAAGAAATGTCACAAAGGAAGGAATCAATGTGAAATCTTGTGGTCAGGTATCTCAACCTATTACAAGGAGTTTTAGTGCTTATTTAATTGCACAGACAACTGCAAACAAGGGGATCTCTGCTTCCAATAACCAAACTCTGGCACTGGTTGTGATTCCAAAGGAAAAATTTAATCAATATTGTACATCAACAATTTACAACATTTAACTGTGAGCACGGAAATAGACTGGAAAATTCCCATCCTTCAAATGAAGTGTGTGCTTTGGTGTCTACTATGAAGTTTGTGGCTTCTACAATCAAAGATGAACCTCCTACCCCACACAATTGTGATTAAATCACTAAATGGAAATATATCATCTACACGAAAACAAGATTCACCTCATAATATTATATTTATCACAACCAATAAACTCCTGCCTCCTAAACAACAAATTCTTTAGAAAAAACCATCATTTAAATACATGTGTAGGGCCTCTAAATACAGGCTCTTGGATTGTAAATTCTTAAACATGAATATTGGTTTCATAAACCTGCCATAAACACCACACCATACGGCCTCCTGTCCATATCAAAGGAAAGTGATTCAATGCCCTTTACTACAGATTCATAATTCCTAGAATTGGGCAAATTACTACCAAAAATTGAATGTTTGGAATCTCTAGAGTTTATTGGAAAATTTCCCTGAGCTTCGATGTTCCATAATGCAAATGAACCCAATTCATTGGCATAAGTCTGAGATCTATCAAATTAAACCACTAAATGGAAAGCTATCTTCTGCAGGAAAACGAGACTCACCTCACAATATTTTATTTATCACGACCAATAAACTTATGCCTCCTCAATAGGGAATGCTTTAGTACAGTACAAACCATAATTTAAATATGTGTGTAGGGCCTCTAAATACAGGCTCTTGAATTGTAAATTCTTAAACATGAATAGTAGTATCAGAAACCTACGATAAACACCACATCATACTGCCTCCTATCCATATCAAAAGAAAGTGATTCAATACCCTTTACTACAGCTTCATAATTCCTAGAACTGGGTAGATTAATACAAGAAACTGATGTTTGGAATATCCAGAGTTTATAGGACAACTTCGTTGAGATCATGTGCTCCATAATGCAACTAAACCCAAGTCATTGGCAGGAGACAAAGATCTATCAGTCTCAACTACTGCTTGTCTACTGATTGAAACCATAGTTTTCCTGGTATTTCTATCATGTCTAGCACTGGATAATCGTATGTGTTGTAAATCTGTAAGTCCTTTGACTACCACATCTTTTGCAAATCCAACCTAAGGTGTTACTCAGGTTTTGTGCTTAGATAAATTACCAGCATTCAATACAGTCCCCAAGATTATTTCACAAGCACCGCCAGCAACATAATTTCTCCATGGATTATCCCTATTATCTTGACCAACTGACTTCTTATTTGCAATTACACCAACTACTCTGATCCCACTACTTGGTCATCCAACACCAATAGTCAATTAGGGCATGTTTCCAATTTGTGTCTGTTGGCACTTTAAAATAGTCAAGCGACGAATACATAGTCAAATTGAAAATCTTCACGAATGAAAAGGAAAGAAGTAAAGGAGTACTAGCAAGAGCAAGGAAATTCCTATGAGAAGTAAAATCTATCGCTCGTTTGCTCCCCCTTAGCCATGACCAATACTAGCACCAACATCAAGAAACCATGAAAAAACTGCGTTGGATTCCCCATCTACGACCAATACATCACAACAAGCCAAACACAGAGACACACACTTGCTGCTATTCTTCTCTCTGATTCATGCTTCTGTAAAATGCCCAACAAACCCACACTGCAGAGAAAAAATTTCCACAGATCAAGGGTTACCTAATCGTGTCTCAGCAAAGCTCTGGTTTGCTGCAAATCAAATTGGTCTTGGGCTAATCGAAAAATTATCCTAATGAAAGATTTCATCTCCTAATAAGATTGCATCTCCTAATAAAATATTGCTAGGTTTTTCTCTAGCTAGTATTATCCTAAGGTAAAATTTGTGTCTCTTGAGCTTGGTTGTCTCTTCATGATTTCCTATGTATAATTAGTTAATAATTGAATTTGATGAATAAAACCTTGAAAATAATTTTCAAATTAGAAGCCGTAAAAATTCAACAATAGTTGCATTAGGTGCAGAGAAGTTATCATTGAGAAATAACTAATGCTACATCCATATTATATATGAGAAGAATATAGAGGCTGCGGCATAATTTTAACCAATAAAGCTTGTACATTGTGAAATTATAATGTATGTTTTTGAAAGAGAACATGGGAAAAGTTGTAGAACACTATAGATTGCATGTCATAAAAACCTGGGACTTTCTTTGATGCAAAAGATTATAGAATGCATTCTTTGTAGAGAAGTTAAAGACCCCCACTGTGTAAGATTTGATTTGCAGGAGGGGCTTTTCTCTCTGCATTAAATGGCATTAGAGATGGATACCACTCTGGGACATCCGAGAATCCAATGTAGAGAAGAATGACAGTAGACAATAAAGCACAAGAAAATTGTAGAGATCAAGTTTATGGAAGGTTAGACGACATGGCAGAGATTCAATTTTCCAGTGAAGATGAAAAAACATTCAAAATAATGTTGCGGACAAAAGATTCCAAGTGATAAGGAACATGGTTAAATGGTACATCCCAAAAAAATTGTGATGTTAAGTAAAGCACATGTCCCTACTTTATTAAATAAGGGAGAAACATCATACTTGAAGCAAAAGAGACGCAATATTGGAAGCACAAGACTTCGTGTTGTGCACCATCAAGAAACAGATAATAATACACCATAGGCATGTGTAATGAAATCGTCGGTAATGGCTCAATCAAATGAAGGCATGGACCATCATTGTAAAACATGGACTGTTGATACCTTGTTGAGTGCACATTGAAGGGTACAGGCCTCGACACCTAGTAGGAAATGTTACAGCTATATTGTATATGTTTTCATAAATTTAGATGCTTTGATTCTTTGTTGAAGTAATAGAATTTACCACATTTTGAAATCATCACACATGTTATTAAATTCATTTTCCAAGTGTGTATGGGATGAATCTATTGAGAATTTTAAGGGGTTATAAATTCTCTTCTTGATAATTACTTGTGAGCTTGCTTATGTCTTCTTAGTTAATTCTTCATCAAGTCAATTATCAAACCACTTATACAAATGTAGAGACAGAGTTGATTTTACTTGTAACTGAATATCTTGTGGTGAAGTTAGGAAGGTAAATCTATGATTTACCTTCCTTACTTTCTATTACCTTTAGATCACAGACTTGAACTTGAAAAATTCTTACAATATAGACTTTATAAATCAATGATATCTGCACTTGTATCCTCCTGCACCCATCCGCAAATTGTTCTTTGCTAATCTGTAAATTTTTTCTCTTGTTGTACCTATCCTTCCTGTTTCTTCCACAATATTGTGCCCTTCATTCTGTATTAGCTCCTGTCCTTAGATCCACACTTTAGATGCTACCAAAAACCTTAGATAGATCCGCAATAGTTTCTCCTTGTTCCACGTTATCTAACCTCAGTCTTGTCCGCAAAAACTTGTTTATATACCATAGCATATGTAGGCGTATTTATAGTTGTTCCAGCCAGATATTAAGCCAACCCTTTAGAAATCATGTAGGCCAACCTAAACATTGTTTGTAGGCCAACTTCATTACAACGAATAGGCTTTTCTTCGATGGTGAATAAGGGCAGTGTTGAAGGCCATTCTTCTGCAATGTCTTGGAGGATATTATTCACACCATTTACATTACTCTTAATTACACTTATGTTCCTAATGGACATCAAGAAGAAGTCTATAGACCTGTACTAAGAATCTTGCTCATGAAACCCATGAAGCAAGTAAACCAAAAATACATTTGATAACTTTTGACTTCTTCTTTACATAAGTACATAATTACACGGTCATTATGAAAACCGACCTAGTTACACTTTTCAACAATCCCTCTTAACTAGGGAGGTATTCATACAGGTACATGGTCACTTTTAAAACTGAAGAATCTCATAAGAAAAATCGGATTGGTAATCTCATCTGTATAGCATCATTTCAACCAGCATTGTACTAGTGCAAGGACTTGACTAACAGCCCCATCTCTTCAACGAGACAATGGGCTTCAGTGCTGGTGAGACACATGACTTATAGACACCCTCGTCATTCTCTCTCCAAGGTACATACTCCACCCGAGTATTCCCAAAGTATGACCTTCTTGGACTATTCTTCTCTTGGGTAGCTAGACCTCAAAGAATATTGGTGCCCGACTACTCTTATCTTGAATTCCCTATCACATTCTCAAAGAGTATCGAATGCTAGATGATTACCCAATCCTCCATTCTATCTTCTCAAGACCAGAAAGATTTTTCTATCTCTCCCTCACAGGGAGGACCTATTCCATAAGGGAATGCACTCATTCTTATGCAAATAATGTACCTAAGCTCATCCTTAGGAATTACCAAGTTTCTTCCAAGTAATAAACTTACCATCAGGCTCCCTCTTAACCAGGGACCTCCAGCAACAATGGTGAGACACCCAGTTGCTCTTGAAGAATTCCTGTCCTCGATGTCATGGATTTGAGATAGAGGAATATCCATATTTTAGCTTCATAAGGCACAGATCATTCATCACTTTTCTCCTGAGTCAAGTCAGTTATCAAAAAGTGATTCATCAAACTTCCTTATCTGGTCCACTTGTTATGCCATGCTGCTTTCATTAGAATCATCTCAAGGGCCACACATCCTTCCTTATGATTAGCAACCCTGCACAAGTTCATCCAAATAAGTATATTCATATGAACTATTAGAACAAAAGTTACCTTAGTGATGATCTTTCACCATGAAATCTTCTTATAGGCATTGACATCCTTTATACAGATTAACACATCTCCTGATGATATGCTTTTCCAGGGTCTTCTTTTGTACCAGTGATCTAGGTGGATATTGGTGGTCACTCGCCTATTCCACTTAGGGCCCCACCATTGTCTCTTTCAGTTTTTTAGTTTCAACACAATTTACTATTTTTAGTAGTTTTTCAAGTCCTGAACTTACGGAGCCATTTTGAGGCCCTAAACGAATTTTTTTGGAAAATCGAGAGCAACATGGGTCCATGGACTGATGTTGCTCACTCAAAATTTGTAGTCCTCGGACAGATATTTCTAACAAGGTATGGTTTGCGTCAAACAGAGATCGTATGCCAAAGTTACGTCCTCAGGAAGTTGAAACACCAATTTACCCAAACAGGGCCCATAGTTTTGGCGCTTCATCTCCTAGGGTTAGGGTTTTGGATATTTAGGGTTTTCCATTGTTTATAAATAATAAGTAGGCCCTCGAGCCTCTTTGTAACTCAGTTCAGAGGCCGGTAGCCGCCACATCTCTTCTCGAGATAGCTACCAGAGCCCTAGCTAGTTTATTTCCATTATGTCTGTAAGCAAATCTCAGTTCTTTGATATTAATGAAATGAAGTGTTATTTCCGCTGCAACTTTGTATTTATGGTTATATGTTTATTCTATTGTGTTCCTGCATAAATTCAGATCAGTGGTATCAGAGCGGTCTGCTTTTTCTCAATCCTTATTTGCATGTCCCCAACGAGGTCGGGGTATAAGGAGTTAGGGCTCGATCTGGTGGAACCTTTGCAAGATCAGCCTTGCAAACCTCGACGGACGCCCATGGGGGACGAAAAAGAAAGATGAGGGAGCAGGAGATCCTATCAAAATATTGCTTGAGGAGGCCCTCGAAAAACAAAGGAACGCGATGATGGATAACTTTTCCCATATCCTTCAACGGCTGCCCACCGACGGTGCATCTGCATCCAACAGCCACTCTGGAGGTGTGACTCCATTTAAGGTACAAGTAAATTTTGACATTCCCATATTTGAGGGTAAAATAGATGCAGATGCCATAGATAGATGGTTGAATCTATCAAAAGGATATTTCTCGGTTCATGACTTTTCCGACCGGGAGAAGATTATTTTTTCACTCCTCAAAGCTACCCCCCATGTCAAGGATTGGTGTGAAACCTACTCTGAGAAAAAGGACGACATAGAACCCTCTCTTTTCTCAGCCGTACCCACTTGGAATTCTTTCCGAGACTCCATCAAGGAACAATAATATCTTGTGGGGAGCTATGAGGACAAGTACATACAATGGACCATGCTGTGACAACAAAGGGATCAAGATGTGCATGAGCTGACGAATCTGTTCCATACCCTATGCACAAAGTTGGGTATCAAAGATTCAGAGAAACATATGGTGCTAAAGTATCACATTTGTCTGCATAGATACATTCAAGAGGAAATGGAGTTCCTCGACATCTCCTCGCTTGGTATGGCATACCGGGATGCTACCAAGATTGAGCAGAAATTCAAACAGAAGAAGCGAGACTTTGGATCTGCGAATCAAAAGCAAGGGAAAGGTGCTTCCAAACCGTAGAACAAAGGATAGAACCAATGTATGGCGGCTCAAGACAACCTGTCAAAGCCACAAGCAAATAACAACACCGCAAAGCCAAAGAAGGACACGGGAAAGTGGTGTGAGTTCCATAAGAGCTCCACTCACAAAACAAGTGAGTGTCGGGCCAAGAAATTGCTGGTGGCTAAGATGAGGGCTTCTGAGTTAGATGCATGCTCTGACTCTGAATCAAAACCTGACAAGGGGAATTATAAAGGGAAAGATATTATTGATGCAGAGCCCAACGCCATTGTTGCCACTACGAAGATCCAGAAGGAGGAACCGGAAGATCCAGAGGAGGAGGAATGTCTCTTCCACTCCCAGATGTGGTTAAAGGGCTCCCCAGTACAGTTCATTGTAGACAATGGGAGCCAAAAGAACCTCATTTCAATAGATTTCATGAAGCGGTTGGGCTTTCCGACCACAGCTCACCCACATCCATACACTAATGGGTGGCTTCACCAAGGACGAGATCTTCGCGTCAGCCAGCAGTGCCACCTTCCCTATAGCATCAAGCCCTTCACAGATGAGGTATTATGTGACATTGCTCCTATTGATGTTTCTGATGTATTATTAGGAAAACCATACTTGTGGAAGCATCATGTTGTGTATGAGTCTTGGCCTCGCACTGTTATTGTTACTTTGGGAAATAAGTTGTACAGGATACCAGAGGTACCACCTCCTGCCGCTATCTCTTTGGTTACTGAAAAAAAATGCAGTAAGCTCATTTCCCAAACCAAGAAATTCATTTTCCTGATGATCCGCCCTCGGGGAAAGAAGAATATTGTGGCCACGACCTCCAGGAAAGGCTCCTCTGCACGACAACAACAAATGGACAAGGTTGTGGAGGAGTACGGGGACATCTTCACCTCACCCACAGGGGTCCCTCTGCACTGTCAGGTCAAACACCCAATTGATCTGACCCCAGGTGCACTACTACCCAATGGACCAATCTATCGACGCTATATTATGGAGAACAATGAAATCAAGAGGCAGATTCAGGAGCTGTTGTAGAAAGGTCACATCCGACCAAGTTCATTGCCCTATGGGAGCCCGATCGTGTTGGTACAGAAGAGGGATGGGACATGGAGACTTTGTATTGACTATCGAGCGCTGAACAAGATCACTGTCCGAAATAAGTAACCGATCCCACGTATTGATGCCTTCTGGACCAACTCAAAGGGGTGAGATATTTCAGCAAGATCGACTTGAAGTCTGGGTATCACTAGGTACCAATCGAACCCTCTGAAGTGTGGAAGACTTCCTTCAAAGCCAAGGAAGGCATTTTCGAATGGCTGGTCATGAATTTCGGGTTAACGAATGCTTTTGCAACCTTCATGAGTTTGATGGATGACATCTTGCAGCCATTCACCAACTCATTTGTAGTGGTGTACTTGGATGACATTCTGATCTTCAGCCAGACTTGGGAAGAGCACCTCCACCACATCTGACAAGTCCTCCAAACACTGCGGCAACAAAAGTTGATTTGGATTTATGCACGAACACAACAGAATAAAAATATAACCATAAATACAAAGATGCAGTGGAAATAACACTTCATTTCATTAATATCAAAGAACTAAAATTTTCTTACAGACAGAATGGAAATAAAACTAGCTAGGGCGCTGGTAGCTATCTCTGAGAAGAGATGTGGAGGCTACAGGCCTCTGAATTGAGTTACAACGAGGCTCGAGGGCCTATTTATTATTTAGAAACAATGGGAAATCCTAAACAACCAAAACCCTAACCCTAGGAGATGAAGCGCCAAAACTATGGGCCCCGTTTGGGTAAATTGGTGTTTCAACTTCCCAAGGACATAACTTTGGCATACGATCTCCGTTTGATGCGTTCCATACCTCGTTAGAAAGATCTATCCAAGGAATACAAATATTGAGTGAGAAAAAATAGTCCATGGACCCATGTTTCTCCCCGTTTTCCCAAAAAAATTCGTTTAGGGCCTCAAAATGGCTCCAAAAGTTAAGGACCCGAAAAACTACTAAAAATAGTAAGTTGTGTCGAAACTGAAAAAAATGAAAGAGACAATGGTGGGGCCCCAAGTGGAATAGGCTGGTGACCAACAATATCCACCTAGATCATTCCTCCCTCCTTAGGAAGAAATGGTCTCCATTGCGTTAAGTTCCTCCATGAGATGAGGAAATTTCTGCTGAACTTGGTCCCTGGTGAACCACTTTCCTTGGTGCAGGAGTTGGCCAACTTTGACAACCTGATACAATTGGATCTTCTGTTGGCGAGTGTTCTTGATTTTCATGTCTAGGATACAATCTGTGGTGGCCTGTTCCATGCAGTATGGGTTTAACTCTGTTGGTGTCAGTTGTTCTGCAATGTCAGAGGTGTCCAATAGAGGTGGGAAGTAAGGACAAAGGCGGTCCACATTGAATACTGGGTGTAGACAAAGGAATGGTGGAATACTGAGCTCGAAGGCATTGTTCCCTACAACCTTGGTGATGGTGTACGGCTCGTATCAGAGCGGGCGAAGCTTGCGATGGGGTCCAATGAGGCGCTCCTTCTGCAAATGTAGCCATACTTTGTCGCCCACCTGGAAGTTGTGTGGCACTCAGTGTTGATCATGGCGTTGCTTATACTTAGCATTGGCTCTGTCCAATATGTCATGAACCTATTGGCGGATGTGTTGAATGCGCTCGATGAAGCTATTTTCTTTGTCAACTTCTGATTGGACATGAGCCGAATCGACCTGAGTAGCCGCAAATGGCATGGCTACGTCAATGGGACATAGTGGCTGGAATTCCAAGCCCACCTGAAAAGGGCTATGTCTGATTGAACTGCGGAGAGCCTGGTTATAACTATGTTGTACATAGGGGAGGCTCTCATCCCATGTGCGTGGATTCTTTGAATTTTACATGCGCATAATGTGTACAATCATTCTGTTGACGACCTCTGTCTGGCCATCTATTTGGGTATGGAAAGCTGTGGACTTGGTGAGATTTGTGTCTAGCATTGACCAGAGGCTGGACCAAAATGTGTTGAGGAACCTGCTATACCAATCTAATATGATAGACTGTGGGATCCCAAAGTGCACCCACACTCGTTCAAAGAAGAGTTTAGCAGTGGCTTCTGCTGTGATATTCTTTTTGCAGGCCGCCATAATGGCCATCTTCGAGAATCTGTCGACGACCACGAAAACACAGTCATTTCCATGCTTAGTAGAAGGCAAGCCCGACATGTAATCCATGGATATGGATTCCCAAGGTCGACTAGGGGTAGGTAGCAGAGTATATAGGCCTTGCTTCTTGATGGTCAGTTTGGCAATGGCACAGGCAGTGCAGGATCTGATGTGCTTCCCGACATCCTTTCAAAGGTTCAGCCATTAGAAATAATTCTGCAGTACAACTACTATTTTCTTGACCCCGAAATGCCCAGCGACTCGACTGTAGTGTGCTTCCCATATCATCTTGGTACGCTCAATTGAAGGAACACAAAGGTGTCCCAAGTGACATAAAGTGCATCTTGGAGGTGAAAATTTGGAACTTCTGTACCCCCCAAGAGTGCCTTGTAAGTGTGGCCGAATTCTGGGTCACTCTCGTAGAGAAGTGGCCAATCAAAAGTCTCGTGCCCATAAGAGCTGAGAACGGTGGTGAGTGCCACGATCGGTGGTCGGCTGAGGCAGTCTGTAACATTATTGGTGCTACCCTTCTTGTACTTGATGTTCAAATGAAACTATTGCAGATATGTGGACCACTTCTGATGGCGATCATTCTGCAACTTCCCTTATGTCTGAATGAACTGCAGGGGCCGGTGGTCTGTGTGGATGATTGTTTCCTTCCCCAAAATGTAAAGCTTCCATTGTCGACAATCTTGCACAATGGAATACATTTCTTTGTCATAAGTGGGATACTTGCAAACTATGTCAGACAATGTCTCACTGTGATATGCCACTGGATGTCCATGTTGAGTAAGAACTGCCCCAATAGCATAGTTAGAGGCATCTATATCGATCTCAAATGGTTGTTGCAAGTCTGGTAATGTGAGCATTGGGGCAGAACAGAGGTGATTTTTCAATTCTGTGAACGCCTTCTGTTGAGGTTCTGACCAAAAGAATTTTGCTCCAACCCCTTTGGTAGACTTCAATTATAAGCAACAAGTGATATGAGAATCCCAACACGGTCCCACGGTAGAAATTAGCAACACCTGCAGTTGCAAAGCGCATTCGTCATATAGTGGTTGGGCCCAGTTAATCCCAAATGACTGGATCTTGTTATCCGTGCACACCCCTTCATCAATAATGTATCCTAGATATTGAACCTGGGTCATGCCAAAAGTGCACTTCTCCAAATTGGCACACAACTTGTGTTGCCGCAGTGTTTGGAGGACTTGTCGGATGTGGTGAAGGTGCTCTTCCCAAGTCTGGCTGAAGATCATAATGTCATCCAAGTCCACCACTACAAATGAGTTGGTGAATGGCCACAAGATGTCGTCCATCATCCTCATGAAGGTTGCTAGAGCATTCGTCAACCCGAAATGCTTGACCAACCATTCGAAAAGGCCTTCCTTGGCTTTGAAGGCAATCTTCCACATATCGGAGGGTTTAATTGGCACCTGGTGATACCCAGACTTCAAGTCGATCTTGCTAAAATATTTTTCACCTTTGAGTTGGTCCAGAAGGTCATCAATTTGTGGGATCGGGTACCTATTCCAGAAAGTGATCTTGTTCAGTGCCCGATAGTCAATACAGAGTCTCCACGTCCCATCCTTCTTCTGTACCAACACGATCGGGCTCCCACATGGTGATGAACTTGGTCGGATGTGACCTTTCTGTAGCAGCTCTTGAACCTACCTCTTGATTTCATCATTCTCCAGAACAGAGCACCAATAGATCGGTCCATTGGGTAGTGGTGCACCTAGGGTCAGATCAATCGGGTGCTTGACCTGACAGTGCAGAGGAACCCCTGTGGGTGAGGTGAAGATGTCTTCATATTCCTCCACAACCTTATCCATTTGTTGCTGTCGTATAGAGGAGCCCTGTCTAAAGGTCGTGGCCACAGTCTTCTTCTTGCCCTGGGGGTGGATCATCAGGAAAATGAATTTCCTGGTTTGGGAAATGAGCTTACTGCATTGTTTTGCAGTAACCAAAGAGATAGCGGCAGGAGGTGGTACCTCTGGTATCCTGTACAACTTATTTCCCAAAGTAAGAATAAGAGCGCGAGGTCGAGACTTATACACAGCATGACGCTTCCACAAGTATGGTTGTCCTAATAATAAATCATAAACATCAATAGGAGCAACGTCACATAATACCTCATCTATGAAGGGCTTGATGCTATAGGGAAGGCGGCACTGCTGGCTGACGCGAAGATCTCGTCCTTGGCGAAGCCACCCGATGGTGTATGAATGTGGGTGAGTTGTGGTCGACAAGCCCAATATCTTCACAGCGTCTGCTGAAATGAGGTTCTTTTGGCTCCCATTGTCGACAATGAATTGTACCGGGGAGCCCTTTACCCACATTTGGGAGTGGAAGAGACGTTCCTCCTCCTCTGGATATTCCGGTTCCTCCTTCTGGATCTTCGTAGTGGAAAAAGTGGCGTTGGGGTCCGCATCAATACTCTGTTTCCCTTTGTCATTCCCCTTATCAGGTTCTGATTCAGAGTCAGAGAATGCATCTGAATCAGAAGCCCTCATCTTGGCCACCAGCGACTGCTTGGCCTGACACTCACTTGTGTTGTGAGTGGAGCTCTTGTGGAACTCACACCACTTTCCCGTGTCCTTATTTGGCTTTGCGGTGTTGTTCTTCGCTTGTGGCTTCGATAGGTTGTCTTGAGTCACCATGCCTTGGCTCTGTTCTTTGTTCTGCGGTTGGGGAGCACCCTTCCCTTGCTTTTGATTCGCAGATCCAAAGTCTCGCTTCTTATGTTTGAATTCCTGCTCAATCTTGGCAACATACTGATATTCCGTACCAAGAGAGGAGATGTCGAGGAACTCCATTTCCTCCTGAATGTATCTGTGTAGACAACTATGATACTTTAGCACCAGATGTTTCTCTGAATCTTTGATACCCAACTTGGTGCACACGGTATGGAACAGATTCATCAGCTCATGCACATCTTGATCCCTTTGTTGTCGCAGTGTGGTCCATTGTATGTACTTGTCCTCATAGCTCCCCACGGGATAGTATTGTTCCTTGATGGTGTCTCGGAAATAATTCCAAATGGGTACAGCTGAGAACAAAGAGTGTTATGTCTCGTCCTTTTTCTCACAGTGGGTTTCCCACCAATCCTTGACATGGAGGGCATTTTTGAGGAGTGCAAAAATAATCTTCTCCCTGTTGGAAAAGTCATGAACCGAGAAATATCCTTCTAATAGATTCAACCATCTATCTACGGCATCTGCATCTATTTTACCCTCAAATATAGGAATTTCAAAAGTTACTTGTACCTTAAAAGGAGTCGCACCTCCAGAGTGGTTGCTGGATGCAGATGCGCCGTCGGTGGGTAGCCGTTGAAGGATCTAGGCAAAGTTATCCATCATTGCGTTCCTTTGATTTTCGATGGCCTCCTCGAGAAATATTTTGATAGGATCTCCTACTCCCTCATCTTTCTTTTCATCCCCCATGGGCATCCGTCGGGGTTTGCGAGGCTGATCTTGCAAAGGTTCCACCAGATCGAGCCCTAACTCCTTATACCTCGACCTCGTTGGGGACATGCAAAGAAAGATCGAGAAAAAAACAGACCGCTCTGATACCACTGATCCGGATTTATGCAGGAATGCAACAGAATAAACATATAACCATAAATACAAAGATGCAGCGGAAATAACACTTCATTTCATTAATATCAAAGAACTGAAATTTGCTTATAGACAGAATGGAAACAAAACTAGCTAGGGTGCCGGTAGCTATCTATGAGAAGAGATGTGGCAGCTACAGGCCTCTGAACTAAGTTACAATGAGGCTCAAGGGCCTATTTATTATTTAGAAACAATGGGAAATCCTAAACAGCCAAAACCCTAACCCTAGGAGATGAAGCACCAAAACTATGGGCCCCGTTTGGGTAAATTGGTGTTTCAACTTCCCAGGGACGTAACTTTGGCATACGATCTCCATTTGACGCGTACCATACCTCGTTAGAAAGATCTATCTGAGGACTACAAATTTTGAGTGAGCAACATCAATCGATGGATGTTACTCCCTGTTTTCCCAAAAAACGTCGTTTAGGGCCTCAAAACGGCTCCAGAAGTTAAGGACCTGAAAAACTGCTAAAAATTGTAAGTTGTGCCAAAACTGAAAAAACTAAAAGAGATAATGGTGGGGCCCCAAGTGGAATAGGTGGGTGACCACCAATATCCACCTGGATCAAAAGTTGTGTGTCAATTTGGAGAAGTGCACTTTTGGCATGACTCAGGTTCAATATCTAGGATACATTCTTGATGAAAGGGGGGTGCATGTGGATCCAACCAAGATCCAAGTCATTCGGGATTGCCCAGCCCCAACCACTATAATAGAGCTTCGCAGATTTCTGGGTCTTGCTAATTTCTACCGTAGGTTCGTGTTGGGATTCTCTCATATCACTTGGCCCTTGAGTCAAGTCGCCAAGGAAGGAGCGAGAGAAAAATTCTTTTCGTTGGAATCTTAATAGAAGGCGTTCACAGAATTGAAAAATCGCCTCTGTTTTTCCCCAGTGCTCACATTACCAGACTTGCAACAACCATTTGAGATCGAGACAAATGCCTCTAACTATGCTATTATGGCAGTTCTTACTCAACAGGGACATCCAGTGGCATATCACAGTCAAACATTGTCTGACACAGTTCGCAAGTATCCCACTTAGGACTAAGAAATGTATTCCATTGTCCAAGCTTGTCGACAATGGAAGCATTACATTTTGGGGAAGGAAACAATCATCCACACAGACCATCAGCCCCTGCAGCTCATACAGACACAAGGGAAGTTGCAGAATGATCGCCATCAGAAGTGGTCCACATATCTGCAACAGTTTCATTTGAACATCAAGTACAAGAAGGGTAGCACCAATAATGTTGTAGACTACCTCAGCTGACCACCGACTGCGAGCGCTCACCACCCACCTTCAACTCTTGGGCACGACTGTTCTACTAAGTGCATTCTCTACCTTAGTGACTCGTAATCGTCTCCACACATACAAGGCACTCTTGGGGGGTATGCAAGTTCCAAATTTTCACCTCCAAGTTGCACTTTTATGTCACCTGGGACACCTTTGTGTTCCTTCAAGCGAGCATGCCAAGATGATATGGGAAGCACACTACAGTCGAGTCACTAGGAATTTCAGGGTTGAGAAAATAGTAGCAGTACTACAAAAGTATTTCTATTGGCCGAACCTTCGAAAGGATGTCAAGAAGCACATCAGATCCTGCACTGCTTGTGCCATTGCCAAACCGACCATCAAGAAGCAAGGCCTATATACTCTGCTACCTACCCCTATTCGAACTTGGGAATCCATCTCCATGGATTACATGTCGGGCTTGCCTTCTACTAATCATGGAAATGACAGTGTTTTCATGGTCGTCGACAGATTCTCGAAGATGGACATTATGGCAGCCTGCAAGAAGAATATCACAACAGAAGCCACTGCTAAACTCTTCTTTGAATGAGTGTGGGTGCACTTTGGGATCTCATAGTATATCATATCATATTGGGATAGCAGGTTCCTCAGCACATTTTGGTCCAGCCTCTGGTCAATGCTGGACACCAAGCTCACTAAGTCCACAGATTTCCATCCCCAAATAGATGGCTAGATAGAGGTCGTCAATAGAATGATTGTACACATTTTGCACATGTAAAATTTAAAGCATCCACGTACATGGGATGATAGCCTCCCCTATGTAATACATAGTTATAATTGAGCTCTCCACAGCTCAACCGGCCACAGCCCCTTTCACGTGGGCTTGGGATTCCAGCCACTATGTCCCATTGACGTAGCCATACCATTTGTAGCTACTCAGGCCGATTCAGCTCATGTCTAGTCTGAAGTTTACAAAGCAACTAGCTTCATCGAGCACATTCAGCACATCTGCCAATAGGTTCATGACATATTTCAGAAATCCAATGCTAAGTACAAGCAATGCCATGATCAACATCGAATGCCACACAACTTCTAGGTGGGCGACAAAGTGTGGCTACATTTGTAGAAGGAGTGCCTCACTAGACCCCACCGCAAGATTTTCCCGCTCCGATATGGGCCGTACACCATCACCAAGGTTGTAGGGAACAATGCCTTCGAGCTCAGTATTCCACCATTCCTTGGTCTACACCCAGTATTCAATGTGGACCGCCTTCATCCCTACTTCCCACCTCTACTGGACACCTCTGACATTGCAGAACAATTGACACCAACAGAGTTAAATCCAGACTGCATGGAACAGGCCACCATAGATTGTATCTTGGACATGCAAATCAAGAACACTCGCCAACAGAAGATCCAACTGTATCGGGTTGTCAAAGCTGGCCAACTCCTACACCAAGGAAAGTGGTTCACCAGGGACCAAGTTCAGTAGAAGTTTCCTCATCTCATGGAGGAAATTAACACAATGGGGACCATTGCTTCCTAAGGGGGGAGGAATGATCCGGATGGATATTTGTGTAAACCCGCCTATTCCACTTGGGGCCCCACCATTGTCTCTTTCAGTTTTTCAGTTTCGGCATAACTTACTATTTTTAGCAGTTTTTCGGGTCCTGAATTTTCGGAGCCATTTTGAGGCCCTAAATGACGTTTTTTGGAAAAACCAGGACTAATGTTGCTCACTCAAAATTTGCAGTCCTCAGATAGATCTTTCTAACGAGGTATGGTTCGCGTCAAACGAAGATCATATGCCAAAGTTACGTCCCCAAGAAGTTGAAACACCAATTTACCCAAATGGGCCCATAGTTTTGGCGCTTCATCTCCTAGGGTTAGGTTTTTGGATGTTTAGGGTTTTCCATTGTTTCTAAATAATAAATAGGCCCGCGAGCCTCATTGTAACTCAATTCAGAGGCCGATAGCCACCACATCTCTTATCAGAGATAGCTACTAGTTCCATAGCTAGTTTATTTCCATTATGTATGTAGGAAAACCTCATTTCTTTGATATTAATGAAATGAAGTGTTATTTCCGATGCATCTTTGTATTTATGGTTATATGTTTATTCTATTGCATTCCTGCATAAATCCAAATCAACCAGACTTTTGTCAGAGTCTACATATATTCCCAGAAGATCTCCTAGTCACATCTTCTTGGCCTCTGAAAGGTACCTGCCTTAAGACGTGGTTGCATCCCATGATCTCTCCCTTTCTGCACATTTTTCCACTCCCAGGGAATTTCAACAGCCACCTCATATACCATGAGGACATATTATATTGATTTCATCTATCTGTGCACTGAGAGACACTCTTTTTATAGATCATACTTCTTAATACATAAGTTCATTACTTGCAACCATAGCATTAATGTTAGCATATAAGTCTGCATACCTCATGCATGTTTTTCCTTGAGTCATATTGTAGGGGTTTCTCTTGAATGAATAGCTTCGTTCCTTTGGCTTGTTTCATCAATATGTCATCACATCCCAGAAGTGTGCTTCTATGATGACCCTTGCTCTTGATGACTACTTTCTTAAAGTTTGTCAAAGAGGTCTTCCCGGAGCTGACTCCCCAGGAGCTCCTTCCATGCTTAGATTAGGATGCTACATTGCTTCCTATCATATATCTAACAGAAATCAATTCCTTATAAGCTTGCATGATTTTCCTTGAACTTATTTTCTTTAGATTCCTCCATTCTTTTGATGAAATGGGATTCCTTTAGTTCTCCTATTGGGATTGTCTCTTTAGGACTATCTTTCTTGTAATGTCCATAACTATTTCCACATTTCCTCAAAAAATGTTTGAGTCTTTTATCCTACAATATTTTTACCCTAGGTTTTTCCTTTTCCATCTAGCATAGAGACCACAAGTTGAATGAGGTAATTTTCTTGTCTATATGTTATGTTTTCCATCTTATCATCTTTTCTAGATCTCACAGTTGAGATCTTATGAAGATATTCCTTCATTCTTTAATATTATCATATATTCTCTTGATCTCTCCAATTATTCATAGACAGAGGGATGTAAGGACTTTGACTGATTCCATAGGAATCCTTTGAGCCTTTCTATCCCTTTTTCATGTATTCAGATAAATCTTGAGCTTCAGAGGTTTTTCATGACTTTAATTTATTTGAGGACTGTGACTATCCTCTTTATGCAAGGAATCTTGGTAACCTAACCAGCTTACATCACTAGAAAATTTGGTGGAAATTTCGACGGCCAATTCGTCGCTATTCCGACACATAGTCATCGCAAGAGCGACAGTTCGAGGGCGGGAAAAACGTGGTTTTCCATACCGTCGCAGTTCCGACGCAATTAAAAAGTGTTGCACTATCGACACTTTTTCTGTCGCTTCCAAACAAGCGTCACTCTTCCGACGTTTCCCAATCCGTCGCACTTCCGACCTTTGTAAAATGTCGCACTTTCGAAGAAATGTGATCCGACGTTTTGAACGTCGCTCTTCCGACGTCCGTAAACTGTCACAATTACAACGAAATGTGGTCCGACGTTTTGAACGTCGCTCTTCCGACATTTGTAAACTGTCGCAATTCAGACGCAATGTGGTCTGACGTTTTGGACGTCGCTCTTCCGACGTTTGCAAACTGTCGTAATGCTGACGAAATGTGGTCTGAAATTTTGAACGTCGCTCGTTCGACGTTTTTATACTGTCTCTCCTCCGACGTTTCTAATCTGTCGCAATTCCAACGCTTACAAGGCGTCGGTATAGCGACGGCAGGTTCAATTTAAAAAAAAAAATGAAACTTTAAAAGTGGATAAACGTTGTTTTGAATATATTATATGAAGTAAAACAGTCCATGAAGTCATTACATTTTCACATCTCACTACTACATTTGGCGGAAATTCCGACACCTGTTTCCGATGCTTTTGACCAAATGTCGGAAATTTTCCCAAATTTTTTCCATCCCGCCCGAAACCGTCGCTATACCGACGTATATAGAAAAGTGTCACAATACTGACACTTAAACTAGTGTCGCAATTACGACGTTTAAAGGAAGACGTCGCAATTGCGACACCATGGCCCAAAGCGTCGCTATTGAGACGACTCTAAACGTCGCAACTGCGACACAATGTCTAGGTGTCGCCATTGCGACGTTTGGAGGCACCGTCCTAATAGCGACGCCTTTTTCGTCGTCAGTATAGCGACAGTTATTTTCGCGCTACATAAAAATACCAAACTTATATGGCCGCTACATAAAAATTCGAAACTTATATGCGCGCTACATAAAAATGATTTTATTGTTTCGTATTTGTCACAATAGCTACATTAACGTTTGATATCACGCGCGCATTCGCCCTCTGCTCTTGCAGAACATCATTTTCCCTCAGCATTCGCGCTCAGCTCTTGCAGAACAGCATTTTCCCTCAGCATTCGCCCTCAGCGTTCGCCCTCAGCTCTTGCAGAACAGCATTCGCCCTTAGCTCTTGCAAAATGGTAAGTTCTTACTGCAGGCCCTTCCTCCTATAGTAGGGTTGACTCTATTTGGGTTTTTTTGGTCAATTCCATTGGATTGTGTTAGGCTATAGGGTTCTCTCTAGATGTCAAGAATCAAGATTAAATACCCTCTATTATCTTCATCACCCAATACAAGATTTAAATTTTTCCTAAAGAAATGCTTATTAATTTGGCAGCCATTATTTCTCCCTGCTTTAAAAACCCTACATTTAAATGAAAACAAGCATTGCATTTCAACTACAAAAATCTATTAGTGTTCAAATGTACATGTGTGCTACATTAACGTCCGATATCACGCGCGCATTCGCCCTCCGCTCTGCACACGATCGCCCCCGCCGTGCACGGAAGATTCGCCTTCGCATTCGCCCCCAAGATCGCCCCGAGCTCTTGCACGCATTCGCCCGGATTCGCCCGCCCTTTCGTATCAAAGGATTCGCCCCGCATTCGCCCTCGCCCTTTAACAACATTTGCCCTCGCATTCACCTCGCCGTTCGCCCTACTTCTTGTAGAACAACATTCGCCGCAGCCCGCTCGCCCTCTTGCAACAACATTCGCCCTCGCCTCTGCAGTGGTGTTCATCACAGGCCCTTCCTCCTATAGTAGGGGTTGACTTATTTGGCTTTTTTGGTCAATTCTATTGGATTGTGTTACCGTATGGTTCTCTCTAGATGTCAAGAATCAAGATTCAATACCCTCTATTATTTTCATCACCCAATACAAGATTTAAATTTTTCCCAAAGAAACGCTTATTAAATTAGCAGCCATTATTTCTCCCCGCTTTAAAAACCCTACATTTAAATGAAAACAAGCATTGCATTTCAACTACAAAAAATATTAGTGTTCAAGTGTACATGTGTGCATCACTTGTGTAGGGTATTCCTTTTCCACTTTTCACATTATCCAAGAATGTGCATAGTATAGTTCATGTTTTTTGTGATTTAGATTATCTTGAAAAAGGAAAGGTAAATTATTTCCCATGGAAAAAGAAGGTTTTCCCTTTTTATAGGTTGTTTGGACTTACGTGGAAAAATTTATGGTATGCCTTTCATATTATGTAGTTCAAATTTGAATTAACAGATTATTCTACATGAAAATATAATTACCTATGTGATTTCCTTCATCACTAATTAAAATTATAGGTTTTCAATTTCCTAGACTCTAACTCATTTGATGCTAAATTCTAGGTTCCCATTGGTGGATCACTCTTCCATTGATTTCTTTTCCCTCTAGATCTTGTCATACTTTAAAATTCATCAATGATACATATATTATTTCAGGTATCCCAAAAGGCTTTATAGTAGAACATATTGTGAAGTTTGTTTGACACTTGAGGATTCTTTTTAGAACTGCAACGTGTCCATGCTATCGAGTTATATATCAAGCAACTTGTCCTTAATAAATCTACACTATGAGGTAGGTTCAACCAGCTTGAACTTGTTGGGACATAGCATATGAATTTGTGTGATGAGTCCATATCACAGGTCTATTATGGTGACAAAAGTGAAGACACGTAATGATAGTTATTATGTTAACATTACTAGAAACATTTTCAAAATTATCCATGCTATCAAGATGTCAAAATTCCAGTCATTAGGTTTCAATACTCGTAGCTAATATATAATAATAATAATATAAAAAAATCACAACTTTATTCTTGAAATATGATTGTTACACATTAGTAACCTAGTTCATGAGTTACTATCACCCAAAGATTGCAAAACAAACTTAAAATATAAATTAAACCAACATGAGAATCCAACTAAGGGTTTCTCGACAAAATCATGCCATAACCTGGCATTTTGAAACCCAAATTTGAATCCATCATAAGCAATACAATGCAAACTCAGATGGATTTTCAATGCATGTTTGCATGCTACACTTATTCTCTGTCTAGATATCATTTTTTAAATGGAACCATTAGTCAAGCCCACAGTCCTTTTTATGTGAAAATTTTCAGCTCTATTTGAGCTCTTTTTTGCTCCACCACCTCCATAAACCAATGTTACACGGGGTCTCGCCCCCCACCTAGGGGTCTAGATTCCTCGCCCCCTCGCGCTCCGGGGTCTTGGGGACTTCTAGGGGATGTTTCCCTCACGCCCCCTCACGTCCCCTCACCGCCCCTTTTAGTTTATGGTTTCGTGTTAAAAGTTGATGTGCCACTTAACATATTTGAGAATCCAAGTGATTCTGATTCAGATGGTGACATGGTTGATCTTGATATATTCGTGCAGAAGTTGGATGCAGAGACTAGTGGGGCATTAACTTGAGCATTTATGCTCATTTATCATTATGATGATATCATTTGATATTCATATGTTATGTTTTATGTTTTATGTTTTAGACATAACTTATTTGTGTTTAAGTTTTATGTTTCAGACTTGAGTTGTAAACTTCAGTTTAAACTCTATTTTGAATCTTGATATAATATGTCATATGATATCTTAAACTTTATTTTCATTGTACATTGTTAGTAGTTACATTAATGATTATATAGTTACAAACTTACAAACTTACATGCATGATTGTATGATGTATGTTTTAACTTTAAACTTTTAATTTTGTTTCAATTATATGATTCATCATTCATCGATTTGTAATTTTATCACTTATGATTTATCTTTCATGATGCAAGTGTATGATGACTGTATATACATTCCTTGCAAAAATATAGCTACATTTTAAATATTAAATTTTATAATTTTTATGACCCCGACGTCCCCCCACATTTCCTGAAAATTGGTAGGGAGCTTTTGCATAGGCCGCTCCCGCGCTCCCTCGTCCCCTCGCTCCCACCTCCAGGGGACTTGGTGGAACATTGCCATAAACATATGCAAACACATATCATGATCTTGGAATCCATTACATATGTATGTGCCAATGTTCCATAATCTTGCCCCATCATCAATTTAAGAAATTTCCATTGACTATCAAATTATGGAGGGGGGAACTTTTTGCTGCAACATTTGGCTCAAAATCAGGGACCATCTTCGTATGAGGTGAATGAGAACTATAGATATTTGAAGAAGTAGATTAGTGCCATTTCCTCTGGCCATGGAGTCATATACAGTCATCCATCACAAAAATTTGTCTTTGTTCATTCTCACCTTGAAAGTTGCAAAAAATCATGCCCTAATTGAAACGACACTAAATTTGAAAGATATAATAAAAATGCAAGCTAGAAGCGCCCTATTAATACAAAGGGAAAACCTTCCTACCTACCCTAACTGAGATAAATTTTGATTGAATAGGAAACATGATATTTCCTATGGAGTTGATCCAACAACTTGTTAAATGTATGGGACTAAATCATGCATTTGATTTCCAGGGAAACATGCGCATGAAGAGAAAAAGTGCAGAATTAATGGAAAATCCATACGTGCCACTTATAAAAACTACACCGAAAGGTCAAAAAATACTTAAGGCCTTAACTTAATTTGAATCCAAAAATGACAAAACAGGATTAGTGAAAACACGAGAGTGGTGTGGGTGAACAACATAAATAAAAAGTGAAGATACCTTTCCCCAAGATGCCTTTGTCACCGTTGTATCAAAACATGTTTTCCTTTCCCTTTATACATGCAAGTGAATGCATTATAGCTATGGTGTTTTCCCAGAATAGGAGAAGCCTACTTAAATATATCATTTGTGGATTGAATGTTTGGGTGCCTTAATGTGCAACGACATGTTTCCAGGACTGAATTCAATGCAAGGCATATTTGAAACTCTAACTCTGTCTTCCGGTGTCTTATTAGAAATTATTTCAGTTTTCATTTTGTGTTTTCAAGTTAGATATTGTTTTCAAGTTTTTACATTTATAATTTTATTGCAATGTGGCAGACTGATCAGAGCAGTGCAGGAACAACCCTGAGACGGGATGATCGCGGAAAGAGGCCAACGGAAGAACATGTAAAGTGCCAGCATTGCTCTATCTTCAGGTATTTTAGTTATTTACATAATTGAAATAATATTAATTTTGTTCAAATATGCAGACACCTAGCCATGGTACGCCTGATGATTCCCTCTTTGAGGAAGAGCTTTCTTCATCCCTATCTTTAGTGTTGTTGTTGTAAAAAAAGGCACGAGATGCAAGGTCGGAATTTAATGCTTTGATAGACGCGCCTCAAACACCTGAAACAGAAGAGAGGATACAACATCTTATGAGGCAGCTAGAAAGATATCAGGTAATAATAAAAAGTCAAAAGGATATTTTTTTGTTCTGCATGAGATGAATTGTGATAGTTTGATTTTTAATTTTTACATTGACTAAACTAACAAAAAGTTCTTTTGTATGTAGCGTTTTCTGGCATTTACTGAACCCGGTGTTGGTGGTAGTGGGACACAAGGGCAAGAGATTTCCCAACAACCATCTCGTACACCTTCTACTCCTTTAGGTGCTAGCCAAGAAACACACCCTGCCCAAGCTGACACCCAGCCAACTGCTGAACGTGTTGGCAATGATGAGGCTGATATGGCCAACTACATTATTGCGTTTCCTGGAGCTACACGTGTCAGCTCCACAGGGACCATTAATGGCACATTGTTGGTGAACGATGAGGGTGTCCCTATAAAGCATGTACAACTCCCAGGTAATTTTTTTATTTTAACTATTTCATGTACTTTATCTAAAACATATTTATCATGATTTTTATTTTTAAATTAATGATAATATCTTCTTTTTCTTTTGGTTTTATTCTGTGTAGGAAACAATGAGTTCTACAGGATTTTGGAGAGCCATGCGTTGGTAATTTTTGGCCCAACCATACGTACAGGGTGGAATTCCCAGAATTCCAACCTGAAAAAAGAACTTTTAGATTATCTAGAAGCCCTTTTGGGGTCGGCACATTTGACAGAAAAGCGGTGGCTCAGGTAGCCGGCAAATATTTGAAATATACCAGGGACACCTATAGGACGCAATTGCAATTTAACCCTAGATATGAGCGTCATCTCGCAGTTTCAGAGAGTGAGTGGAGAGCACTCATCCATGACGGAAAAGAGAAAAGGGCAAAGAAAGAAGGAAAAATGCCAACTGGACCCGCAAGGTAAATTATAACTTTAATTCAATAGCTTTAATTTTCTCTATGTCTAAAATAAAAGTGTGCTACGTCATATCTGACTTCAATCTTTTGATGCTAGGTTGCCTGACACCTCAAAGGCAACCAAAGCTAGGATTGAGAAAAAAGGCCATCACAAGCTCGGCCAGGGTGGCTACTTGAAATTAGCTGCAAGAATTGTAATTAAGTAGCTAAACATATTATAATTAATTGTATCGCCTTCCAACGTTTTTGTAATCCTATCAGATATGATTAAAAATACACAATCATATATAATGTAGGGTGATGACTTTGGAACAATAACTACAGAGGAAGATAAAAATATTGCTTTCCGTTTTGGCTATCAAGCTGTAGTTGAACGTCGCAGAAGCTTGGGGCAGGTCCCAAGATCTACAATGCCCGATAAGGTAAAACATTAACCTTTCAATATTTTTGTTTTCGTCCATAAATTTAATGTCTAACAACTTTGTTTAAATCAGGGGAGCAACACTACCGACGAGGTAAATAACCCAGTTTTAGAGCCAGATGTAGATGATCCTCTCGTGCAACCTGATCATTGTAGGGGGGACCAGGCCGACAATGCTGCTATCAGTGAGGGCCGTGACGGTAATTAATTTCCACTTATAATTTTTTCTAATTATACCTTGATGGTTGTCCTTATAACGCTTTTTGTTTAAATGACAGAGAATGTTTCCCTTGAGGATCTTACCACCAGAGAGGAAGACAGGGCAACAGTCCCAACGGTGACAACTGGTGCACCAGGTAAATAATCTCATTGCAATTTTTTTTATTAATATTACCGAACTAGTTCAATGATATTTAAAAACTGATAATTACAATTTAATATTATCTGTTTTTGGAGGCGATGCCCCGTCACTGGATGAGACCAGACATCGTGACAATGCAACTAGGTCAGCGGCGACAACTGGTGCACCAGGTAAATAATCTCATTGCAATTTTTTTATTATTAATATTACCGAACTGGTTCAATGATATTTAAAAACTGACAATTAAAATTTAATATTATCTGTTTTTGTAGGCGATGCCCCGTCACTGGATGAGCCCAGACATCGTGAATACGCAACTAGGTCAGCAGTGCGGGTTGAAAGGCACGAAACAGGAGCAGAGCACGATGATATTGATGATGTAATTAGGAGCTTTAAAAATAGGAAGAAGAAAAAAAAAATTTGACAATTTAAAATATTGTATTATTATAAGACACACGTTACCATACTTGGAACGTTTTTTTGCGTTATATAAAAAACTCATTTATCATACTATTTTTATGTCAAGCATTAATTGCAATGTTTCCTTGCGTACTTTTTGTTGAATTGTGTTTTTATTAGTTATTGAATATTTTTTTTTATGCTCATGAAAGTAAAAATTGAAATATAGATTGGGTATTGGGGAATTGAGAGTGATGTGAGGGGGGGGGGGGGAGGGGTCATAAGAGCTTCCACCTTCACGTGGTTGGCCCTGTTTAGTAGAGAATAATTTATTGGAGCGATTTAATCTTGGAGCAAACCTCCCTTGATCCAGCGTAGCAACAAAAAAGTCACTGTTGACTTAGTTGCTACTCTTTCAGATCGTGGGAGGCTTGTTCCAAGTTCATGCGACTCCAATAAATTTTTCTTGAAACGAAGAGGAGCTTATTCAGGTATGTTTTGACATTTTCAACATATGTTCTAACATTATCATAAGAATGTATCTTAGAGTAAAAAATACTACATCAATTACTTGTATTTATTGTATAGATAATGATGGATTTTGATTGACTTGGCAGTGTAGGTACAAATCCTCTTGCATCATGAGCAATAAAACTTGTCAACCAGGGTCATGTCCAGGATATTTTTGCTTGTGCGCTTGACCAGGTTCGTAATGTCACATTTTGTAAGTTCCTTTACAGTTCATAATTCAATATTAAGCTTGTTCACGATTATTGTCTAGGTTTTTTGTATGTGTTTTTTCGTCTATTTGATTGTAAGCAACTATGCATGTTTCCTGTTGTTCACTATGATTTCTCCCATTACCACTCCCAGGATGAATCCGACTTTATTGTTACATAGGTTACTTTATTGTTACTATGATTTCTCCATTTACGATTTCATAGGTTACATCATGTAAAGTTGTCAATCTCGTGTTGGTGATGAGCTTTAGTTCTCCAGATTTGGGGCTTTTCTGATATTTTCTCCCTCATGTCATTCCTGCATCACCTCGTTGTTTGAGCATGCCAATTGTCTACCACTTGTACCAATTGGCACATGTCAATCTCTGAGTGGTTCCACATTTCACCTATTTTCAGTGAGAGTTTAGGGTTTCTCTAACATAGCTTCAGAAATCCGATTGAGTGCCTGCTTGAATATTGTCACATAATACTTATGGTTTGGATTGATGAGCATGTTCTGAATGGTTGGTTGATTCATAAGAACCACCCATAAATTTCCCTTCCTCTAACACACAGAAAATAAAAATTTCTTTGACAGGAGACAGAGTTTCAATACTTTGAAAACAAACTTCTATTCCCTTCAATAACTCAAAAAAACACTATTACACTACTTCCTCACTGAGAGGGATTACAAAATTATGACTGCTACAAAACGCAGTGCATAAAACCAACTCACTGTCTGTTCAAAACAAACATACTCTGTCTCTAAGACACTCTGCTGTGTTTTTCCCTTTCGCACTACTGTGCATACACACTTAAAAAGTTACACTCTGTTTTTCACTTTTTACACACTGCTATGTAATAAAAAATTTACGTACTGTCTATAAAAAAAACTACCAAGCTTTTTCGACCTTTTTATTTTTATATGCCGAAACATATAAAACATATTATAATAAACCCTCTTTTTAAAAAAATAAAATTAAAACTAAATTCTATGGCCCACCTTTCATTTCGCATATGATATATATATAACATATGTTTAAAACATATGTATATATTAAACTATCAAAACATTAAAGAACCCTTTCCTTCGGACTTCAAAAGTCTAAATAGATTGAATTTCAAACCAAATTCGCGTTCCAAAATGGGATGCTGACGTCTGCCTAATTTTAACTCGAATTCTCAATCCAATGTGCCCTATAAAAATTCGGGTCCGGTTTTCAGGTTTTCAGATTCCCTTCAATTTCATGCGATCCAATATTAATGCTCCACGTGTCCTCCTTTTGAATTTACAAAACTGTCGGGTAAATTTCTGTTTGTTTAATTTCTGGTTGGTGAATTGAGTTAATGCTGGGTGTTGTGTTTAAATACAATCCTGTACAGAAATATGGCTGCGGCCGTCTACAAAAAAAACTTGCAGGAATTTTAAATGCTGAATTAAATTTCTGGATGGCATGCAAGCAACCTCCAAAAAAAATGTTGCTGCTGCATCCGTCCTTCTGCTGCAGCAGTTGAAGTTAAAATTCAACAGCACAGGGTTTAATAAGTGAGGGTGTAAAGGTAACTTTTTGTCGATGGTACTGGATTAAGATCATCTATTCATTTTTGTAGGGTCTTATGGTGTTTGGTTTTTTAGTTTTGGGTTGGGTTTATTGAGTCTAAGATAGTTTTTGAGTGAAAAAATTGCTATCAGGTATTAAAAAATTTTGTTTCTTTTGTCAAAATTTATGAGCTTGTTAGGAAATACAAAACTGACAATGGTTGTATCTTAAATTTGTGGAAAATAATTTGAAATGAAACCTTTTTGTTTAGGTTGTTGCAGCAGGTGCAAACCCCATTCAAATTACTAGGGGCATTGACAAGACAATAAAGGCCCTTGTTTCCGAACTCAAAATTTTGTCAAAGGAGGTAAACACTTGCCTTTTGAGTAAGCTGGTTTTCCTTTTTGCTGATGGTTTGGTGTATCTAATTGAATTAGTTGCCTAAGGTATTTTTTGTTGCAAACTCCTTTTCATTTTTCATACAATATTGGCCTTGTGGAATACATTTGATTGTGTGGTCTTGTTAGATCTACAACATTTGTAGTTGTTTAGTCTTATGGCCGAGGTGCACTTTTATTATGGAAATAGTTGATGCAATATTGTCATTTAATCCTTACTGCAGGGTAGCATGTTGAGAAGTTTTTTTTGAAACATTTGGTATTCAAAATGACACTTGATCCTATACAGCATCATGCACTTGACTTCAAAATTTATATTCAAAGTGTGCCAGACAATTCTTGCAAAATTTCAAATATTTAGGTTGTTTAATACCATTATCTTTTTCATGTATTGGATGCTGAAAATGTGAAAAAGACTTTGGTATGAAACCAACTGGTGAATAATTTCCAGCACAACAACCACTTCCAAGAAATGATTTAGAAGTAGAAAAAATGTGCTTATGAAGCATAGAAAGATATCCTTGATGTATTGTCAATGTTTGGCTAGGGTTATTTTTGGAGAAAATAACTCCTTATTCCTAGAATAGTGATCTTCAATACAAGTAAATGCCAGAGAAGAGATATCATCGTGTGACGCAACAAAACTGAAATTGGACCCCCAAGGAGAGCTGGTGTGTCTACAATCGCTCTGTCAGCATTTTCCCTTGGTGTACCCCATTCTTTTCCTCCAGCCTGAGTCTTAATTGACTTCTTCTTTCTTCGAGTTTATTTATCAAATTCGTAGAATTTGATAAATAAATACTATCCACAATGGTTGGACTTTAATTTATATTCCCGACTTTATATTATCTCCAATCCTTATAACCAATGTTTAACTTTCAACACTTTGTATTTATACTCCACGTTTCTTTTTAGATAAATAACTTTTAATGAACTTTCGGCTCTATATTTCACCACCCAGCCTTACAACAATCACGCTCCAGACTTATGCTAATTATCCGCCAATCGTTTAATTAAAAAAATTCATTATACTCCGGCCCCACCTATATATATCAATAACCAATCAAACACTCGTATCGTACCTGGCTATCCTCCGCACACCTTAGTTAACCTCCGGGCAAGTTCAACGTGCGACCATCGTCCGATGGCCCTTCTCCAAATCAACGACTCTTGGAAATTTCGCTCGGCTTCCAACGTCGGGCTTTAACGTGCGATGGCGTGGGTTAAACGGTTGTTTTCCGGGGTCACTTCGCCACGTGTCGCATTCCCTATGGAATCGCTCGCGAATAGAAAATACCGCCTACTCCGCAAAAGCGGTGCGATATGGGCAACCCGCTTTTGTGATTCCGCTCGTGGTTTTGGTAGAGGGCTTGACCATGGGTGCATGTCTGGTTCCGCTATCCTTTTGTTTGTTAACTCATGTCCAATCCTCGGGTCAGGTTCCGAAAGCACAACAATTTTGTCTCTTTATTGAGCGGGATTTTAATATGTGTATTATCAAAGAAAACCAACACAAATTTTATAAGAAAATTGTTCAAAAGTCGAGCCCGCCGGACTTCAAACGGCGATAAACCATAATTCAAACCAAATTCGCGTTCCAAAATAGCCTGCTGACGTCGGCCAATTTTGTGATGCGAATTTCTTATCAAATTCGCCCTAATATTTTACGGGTCCGGATTTCCACTGCGCGAGCGGCCCAAACAAAGATCCGCTCCAATCAATTTCTGCCATGTGTCCTCAATAAAAACTTGCCCTGCTCCCGGCTGCGGGTGCATTCGATGGCGTTTAAGGCGATGGGACATGGATATGGCGATTTCATATCAATCGCATTAACATTTAACGCTGTTCAATTAAGTTTTCACATCAAATCCGCATTAATTAATTTTTAACATTGTTCAAGATCGAACCTCCACTCCTCTTAGCGATTCCGCACGCTCCAATATGATCCGGCCTTCGGCTCTCATTATTAATGATCAGAGATTAATTATGACGGGCGTCCTTTGATTGCATTGCAGTCGGGTCGACAAAATGGTGTTTAGCTATGGTTTTTCAGACGAGCCGGTTGCTAGATTACACTGCCTGCTAACTGTGACGATAAGGAGAAGTGGCCAGCTGAACTGCTGCCTAGACCTTGCAGCATATCTACATTTCTCTCGGTTCTGTCTCTGTCTGTCTTCCTCTGTTAATTAGAATTCTGCTTCTTCGTCTCTTGTGCCCACTGCGCCTGAGATTGCACCCATGCCTCGCGTGCGTCATAGGATGCGTTGCCGCAGGGGGAGCACTAGAGGTCAATCCCCGCGCGCTCCCTCCAGCACCTCAACAGAGATGACTTCCGGCCAGTCCAGTGATTATTACTTAGGTCGATATCCAAATACTAGGAGTGGGCGGGGTCGGCTTGTAGCATCTGGCCACCGTATGGATTCCCCTGCTCCTGGCTTCCCCACCGCTAGTTCATTTTCTCCCACGACGCGCACTGCACAATTTTCCTTTGATTTCTCTCTCAACCGCCCTCGAATCACAGCTGTAGTCACTGTGGTCTTTCGCGAGGAGGCCCAAACGGAGGAAGAATGCACCCGTCCGGCGGGTCTGAGCTCGGAAAAAGCCGGCCAGCATTCGGGCCTTCAGGAGGGGAGCCGTGGTATGCATGTGGAGGTAGCACCTAGCGATCCTGGACCTTCCGAAGGATAGTGCCGAATCGTGGAGGAACCACCGGAGGAGTAGTTTGGTTAATTTGTTTTTCTTGCTTAGCAGGCCCACTTAATTGGGCTGCTTTTAGTTTATTTTACTGTGCTGGACCTTTGTAATATTTTTGAATTCTGTAAATTAAACGTTCAAGACTAGTTTCCCCGTATGAGGGCAGTCTTCTTAATTTTTTGATTTTTTGATGACAAATTTGCCATGAGTATGGCCAGGCAATGTTTTTGACTTCGGTGTAATTTTATTCGCAATGTTACTAGATTAACTTTACTTTGAATTCTCACATGATTAGCGTTTTTCTTGATCTGTTCAAGGATTTTGGGTACTTTAATTTGTATTTGGAACAATGGACGTTGGTACTCTATCTGTTGCTTTACTGTTCTACATACTACTATTTCACTTTCTTATAGATGCCTCGGGCATATTTGAATGCTTTCTCAGATTGTCGATAATCTCCATGTGGACCGTTACTGGATTTTATATCATGTCCCTGTATGTGACATGGGGTATTTTTCTATCATTGTCCGGGGTGGGACTTCCACTTTTCTGGATGGATATTTGGGTTCCAATCTTCAGATGTGAAAATGTAATGACTTCATGGACTGTTTTACTTCATATAATATATTCAAAATAGCATTTTTTCTCTTCTGAAAAAAAAATGATTAATGTTTATCATTCTGCCTTCAAAACTAGCGATGCTGGTCTATGTTGCTGGTTTATTGATATGGTCCGATGGTCTTTTTATATTTTGGACATATCACACTCCTCACATGATTAGCGTTTTTCTCTGTTCAAGGATTTTGGGTACTTTAATTTGTATTTGGAACAATGGACGCCGGTACTCTATCTGTTGCTTTACTATTCTACATACTGCTATTTCACTTTCTTATAGATGCCTTGGGCATATTTGGATGCTTTCTCAGATTGTCGATAATCTCCATGTGGACCGTTACCGGGTTTTATATCAAGTCGCTGTATGTGACATGGGGTATTTTTCTATCATTGTCTGGGGTGGGACTTCCACTTTTCTGGATGGATATTTGGGTTCCAATATTAAGATGTGAAAATGTAATGACTTCATGGACTGTTTTACTTCATACAATATATTGAAAACATCGTTTTTTCTCTTGTGAAAAAAAAAATGATTAATGTTTATCACTCTGCCTTCAAAACTAGCGATGCTGGTCTATGTTGCCGGTTTATTGATATGGTCTGATGGTCTTTTTATATTTTGGACATATCACACTCCTCACATGATTAGCGTTTTTCTCTGTTCAAGGATTTTGGGTACTTTAATTTGTATTTGGAACAATGGACGTCGGTACTCTATCTGTTGTTTTACTATTCTACATACCGCTATTTCACTTTCTTATAGATGCCTCGGGCATATTTGGATGCTTTCTCAGATTTGTCGATAATCTCCATGTGGACCGTTACTGGGTTTTATATCAAGTCCCTGTATGTGACATGGGGTATTTTTCTATCACTGTCTGGGGTGGGACTTCCACTTTTCTGGATGTATATTTGGGTTCCAATCTTCAGATGTGAAAATGTAATGATTTCATGGACTCTTTTACTTCATATAATATATTCAAAACATCGTTTTTTCTCTTGTGAAAAAAAAAATGATTAATGTTTATCACTCTGCCTTCAAAACTAGCGATGCTGGTCTATGTTGCTGGTTTATTGATATGGTCTGATGGTCTTTTTATATTTTGGACATATCACACTCCTCACATGATTATGATTAGCGTTTTTCTCTGTTGCAGGGCTTTGGGTACTTTAATTTGTATTTGGAACAATGGACGTCGGTACTCTATCTGTTGCTTTACTATTCTACATACTGCTATTTCACTTTCATGGACTGTTTTACTTCACTGTTGTAGGTTTTTGGGTACTTTAATTTGTATTTGGAACAATGGACGTCGGTACTCTATCTGTTGCTTTACTATTCTACATACTGCTATTTCACTTTCATGGACTGTTTTACTTCACTATTGTAGGGTTTTGGGTACTTTAATTTGTATTTGGAACAATGGATGTCGGTACTCTATCTGTTGCTTTACTATTCTACATAATGCTATTTCACTTTCATGGACTGTTTTACTTCACTGTTGTAGGGTTTTGGGTACTTTAATTTGTATTTGGAACAATGGACGTCGGTACTCTATCTGTTGCTTTACTATTCTACATACTGCTATTTCACTTTCATGGACCGTTTTACCACCGTTGTAGGGTTTTGGGTACTTTAATTTGTATTTGAACAATGGACATCTAAGAGACTTATCCTTGCTTTACTATTCTACATAATCGCTATCCTCTTATACCAGGGACCTGCTTTACTTCATATCTTATATTCAAACAAATATTGCCTTTTTAAAATTTTAATTTTTTTTTTTTAAATTGAACCCTCCGCTTCCGCTTTCCACTGACGCTTGTAGACGCCGCATCCGCTGACAACCTTAAACGCAACTCTAACCCCAAGATGTGAAACGCCAAGAGCTTATCTTCCAAACGTTTGACCACATATCGTCGGATTACTTTACATCTTCCAGACGTCGGAAGAGTGACGTCCAAAACGTCGGACCACGTCTAGTCGGAATTGCGACAGTTTACAAGCGTCGGAAGAGCGACGCCAAAACGTCGGACCACGTTTAGTCGGAACTGCGACGGTTTACAAGCGTCGGAAGAGCGACGTCCAAAACGTCGGACCACATTGGGTCGAAATTGCGACGGTTTATAATCGTCGGAAGAGCGACGTTCCAAACGTCGAACCACATTTCACCGGAAGTGCGACAGTTTACAAACGTCGGAGGCACGACGGTTTGTGAGACGTCGGAAGAGTGACGCTTGTTCGGAACGAAGGAAGAAGTGTCGATAGTGCGACACTTTTTGCGTGCGTCGAAACGATGACGGCATGACAAACCACGGTTTGTCCGCCCCCGAACTGTCGCTCTTGCGACGACTATGTGTCGGAATAGCGACGAATTGGCCGTCGGAATTTCCGCCAAATTCTCTAGTTTCTGAAGATTGGAACCCAAATATCCATCCAGAAAAGTGGAATTCCTACCCCAGACAGTGATAGAAAAATACCCCATGTCACATACAGGGACATGATATAAAACCCAGTAACGGTCCACATGGAGATTATCAACAATCTGAGAAAGCATCCAAATATGCCCAAGGCATCTATAAGAAAGTGAAATAGCAGTATGTAGAATAGTAAAGCAAAAGATAGAGTACGTACCGACGTCCATTGTTCCAAATACAAATTAAAGTACCCAAAATCCTTGAACAGAGAAAAACGTTAATCATGTGAGGAGTGTGATATGTCCAAAATATAAAAAGACCATCAGACCATATCAATAAACTAGCAACATAGACCAGCATCGCTAGTTTTGAAGGCAGAATGATAAACATTAATCATTTTTTTTTCAGAAGAGAAAAAATGCTATTTTGAATATATTATATGAAGTAAAACAGTCCATGAAGTCATTACATTTTCACATCTGAAGATTGGAACCCAAATATCCATCCAGAAAAGTGGAAGTCCCACCTCAGACAGTGATAGAAAAATACCCCATGTCACATACAGGGACTTGATATAAAACCCAGTAACGGTCCACATGGAGATTATCGACAAATCTGAGAAAGCATCCAAATATGCCCGAGGCATCTATAAGAAAGTGAAATAGCAGTATGTAGAATAGTAAAACAACAGATAGAGTACCGACGTCCATTGTTCCAAATACAAATTAAAGCACCCAAAATCCTTGAAGAGAGAAAAATGCTAATCATGTGAGGAGTGTGATATGTTGGAGGCAGGCCCTATATCTTGGGTTGCTGTTGTCCTCTTCAGTAATTCTATGTTGATTATTTCGTTTCACTGATACTCTTTAACTGCTCTGATACTCTTTGACCTTTGTTCATCCTTTTATCCTTTTTATTATTATATATTGTGGTAAATAGGAAAAAATTTATGTAAGGATAAATTTTTACAAAAGTTCCATCATTTCTTCCCACCATTGAACTTCTGGTACTCTGGTCCTTTGCAAATTTCTTAGTGTTTCATCAGCCTCAATATATCTGAAGAAATTAGGCTGATTTGGGAGCAAATTATTTACTTCATGCTCAAGATAAAATAAATTCTCCAATCTGTCATGAAGGTTTTTCCCTATAGGCAATGCTGTTGTTGATGAACTGGTTGAAGAACTAGCTTGATTATCAGCATATTTGATCAATTTTTCAACATAACTATCAAGGTCCATTAGCTTATCTTCTCCAACTATAGGACTGGGCAATCCTCTATTTAACAAAATATTTAATCTTTCTCTGAAGGTAATGATTTCTTCTTGCATATCTGAGCACCTTCGTTCTAAATTCTGTACTAGAGTTCTTTTAGTAAAAACTCTCTTTATTTCCAGAATTGTTCCGGTCCTATCCTGAATACCAATTTCTGCAAGTTGATTCTTAGTCTGAGTATTCAAAAAATGTATAAGTGTATTGGCCTCTTCTGGCATATTTCCCAACTCTTGTCTTGATCTCTCAATCTCATCCAGAGCCAATTTAACTAAGTTATTCTGTTCATCCATTATTTGAATTGAGGACCAAAAATCCTTTATTGATTGAATGATATTATCCCAAAGAATTTCATTTATTTCTTTTAAAGGTTTCTCCAATGTGAGATCCTTTTCCAATGCTTTGACTGTTTTTTCTAATTTGTTCACTTCTATTGTTTTATCAGCAACACTCATTTTTGAAAGATCATATTTATGTTCTAGAGTGGCCAATTTTTCCTTTTTTTTGTGAAGCTCTATGGCCTGAAGTTTCATATCTTCCATTGACTTTGTTAATTCATCAGTGTTCAAATTTGCAGTGTTGTTCTGTGACAATTCTGCTGGCTGACCTGTTGTTGTTGTACCTGTCACTACTCCTGTTGTAGATACTGGAATATTTTCCTTCTTATCTTTTAATGCATTCTCAAGCTCTTTTTCAGTTGCAGTAAGTTGCTCATTCAATTTTAAGAGCAAAACCATTAGTTCTTCCTCAAAATTCTGTTTGATGATTTCTGCAGTCTGTGGATGTCTTGAGGCCGGTAACTTTACTTGTTTTCTCAGAGCTGCAATATCATCATCTTTTCTCTTGATCAAAGCTTCAATACCTTTCACATCTTTAGGATTATGACCCAAACCAATGATTATTTCCTCTAAAGTTTTTATTCTATTATCATTAGCCTGGGAGGAGGCTATTTCAAGCTACAACTATGTATTAGTATTATCCAAAGAATCCTGCAACTTATGGGTCATCATTGATTTATCCGTCAGAGTAGAATAAATCATCTCACCTGTTTGCTTGTGTAGCTCAATTTGATCTAAAGGATGGATATCCTTTGCTAAGACTTCGAAATTAGTCCTAACGTAATCTGCAGCTGTCTGAGGCTACTGCACCTTGGGCTTGAAATGGCTCATTAACATCTTACCTTGTTGGATTTCATAAGATGACATCAATCTTTCTTGACTTTTCGGAGCCATCTTCAAATATTGGTTGTATACTTGAAGTCTAAGTGGATCGTTCCTGGCCTTTATATTGATGAATTTTCATTTGATGTCTGAGGCAGTTTTTACTGGAGGTTTGAAAAAATATATTTCTGCACTTTGTTGCCTCTGTATTTCCTATTTTTGAAAATTAGTGGATGTCCCACTACCTGTACCTATTTGCTGATTGTCTTCTCTTCCCTGGCTGTCAGGGATTTCCTGAAATGATTCATCTTCTGGAAGGGGATTTAATTTCTTCCTTTTAACATCTTGCTGTTCAGAAGAGCCACCAATAGGAGTAGTTGTTTCAACCTCTCTCTTTTTTCCCTTTTCTATATTCAGAGGAGTTTGTAAAATAGAAATTTATGGCTCACTGATATGAGCAGGAGGAATTTGTCCTTGACCTTGTTCTTTAGAAGCCTCTGGTTGCTCTGTCATTATGAATTTTTCAATTATTTGTATATCAGACTCCTTTTCTTTTCCTTTAGATTCTACTGCTACTGTACTAATCTCCTGCAAATTTTGTTGTAAAGTCCTGGCTGAAGAAGATCCCTGCACCTGTCCAAAAGATTCTAGGTCAAGTATCTTTTCAAGATCTTTCATTACATTTTCAACATTGACCTGCTCACTATATTTTTCAACCAATGTCCCTTCTATCCATTCATTCATATTAGCATATTGTTCTATTTCTGGGATTCTTTGATGGATGTATGGTGACAGTTTATTTTTCATTCTTCTATCACAGATAAATTTGTTTGGATCATAAGGCACCCAGTAGAAACTCTTTTGTAGTCTGAGATAGTCTTCTAAAATCCTTTCGGCTTCCTTTCCAGCTTCCCTAGAGTTACAAATGAAGGGACCTAATTGGCTCTTTATCCTGAGTTGAGATTTTTTCTTTGCATTTCAAAAATGAATTATATATGAATTATTCATTGCCTGAAATATTCTAATGCAAAGAGTCTCATTGGGACATACTTGGGCAGTTTGAATGGGCATAATTCACATCCATATATCTTGATCTCTGTGTAGTTTTGATATAGGTACCAGTCACCTATCTTGTACTGCTTTGAGAGCTGAAGGATTTTCTTGATTTCGTTGTTAATTC
This sequence comes from Pinus albicaulis, assembly GCA_034641835.2. Classification (NCBI taxonomy): domain Eukaryota; kingdom Viridiplantae; phylum Streptophyta; class Pinopsida; order Pinales; family Pinaceae; genus Pinus; species Pinus albicaulis. Next base: position 337,250,028 of record CM076583.1, read on the forward strand.
TAGGAGGAGAGACTCCTGTCAACAAGGTAGTTGCAGGATGAACAAAAAATTCGACAAACTCATTATAGGAATAAGGAGAATCAAAGGAATTGTGAGTAATGGCAGACCAAAAGATGACTGACCTAGGATTCCCTTTGGCATCAAGTTTCTTAACATAAAAAGGGAAATTTTCTGACTGAAAGTAAATCATGAGATGATATATGACAGAAAAATACTTAAATACTCTCTCATTCTCAAATCTCATGAACTGATCATGGATTTTGTCAGCAATATAAGATGCAAAATCATACTTGATAGCAGGAGGCTAGCCAGGGGTAAAAATTGATAACAATACTAGAGTTAACTGATCAACATACTCACTAGTATTGAAGCCTATTATGGAAGATATCATGTTTAAAATAAGTCTACCCTCATCAATAAAGAAAGTATAAGCATAAGGGGGAGGGTTTTTAGGCTGATGCTCTGGTAACATGAAGGTTTGGCATATGCGGTTTAACTCGTCATGGGATAACTTAGTAGATTTCTCAAGTAATTCAGCCATGGACAGGGGAGTGAGAGCTTGACCAGGTTGGAATTGTAGCATTTCATTTATGGACTGAGCAGTTATTGGGAAAAGGACATTTTGACTTGGGGATAAAACTGCTTGTTTGTTGGGATCATAATTTGCGTAGCAATAATGGATTAACTCAGGAAAAATATGGACTGAGGGGAGAAGGTACATAGGAATATTTGATTCCAAAAGTCCAAAGATGTCAGAACCATTCAAATAATTGTCTCTGCAGTGGAAAAATATTCGAAGAGGATTCTCACTGAGAAGCAAGTCCTTAATTTGAAAATCCATATCGGCTAAAGGCAAATAATCCGAGTCCTTGTGAGGGGCATTGATGGGCACGACATTCAGAGCTACAGTAACTTCCATTTCTAGTTCTTGTGGATTCAGAAATGGAATTTTGGGGTTTTTGTGGAAAAGGGGCACAATTACTAGTTTTGGGAATATAAATGCAGTTCTGGGAACGAAAAAGACCAATCTGAACTTCTTTTCAGACCTTAGTGTAGAATTAAAACTAAAACTAGGATTTTTTACAGAGTTTAGAGGGGAATTGGAATAAATACCTGTTTACGGGAAATGAAACATGTTTAAATAGGCGCTGGTTATGACAGAAGAACCATGAAATACTCGGCTTCAATTCTCTTCAGCAAGGTAACGGTCAGCAAGCGTTAACAGTTGGTTTTTGAATTTTGTTGCATGGAAGACTGGCTAGCGCACAGAACAATGAAAATGACGCAGACACAATTTTTTTTATTTACAAAGTCAAAAGGGTGGCGGGTTTTGATTGATGACGTCAGCATGTACGATGGTTTCGTCACATAGGGATAGGAGCAGATCTTTGTTTGGGCCGCTTGCGCAGTGGAAATCCGGACCCGAAAAATATTAGGGCGAATTTGATAAGAAATTAGCGTCACAACTCTCCCTCCGTACGCCAGCCCAACTTCGGACCCGAAAAAGATTAGGGCGGAATTCATTTGGTTTTTGCGTCACAAAATTGGACGACGTCAGCAAGCTATTTTGGAACGCGAATTTGGTTTGAATTATGGTTTATCGTCGTTTGAAGTCCGGCGGGCTCGACTTAAGAACAATTTTGTTTGATCCCATCTTATAAAATTTGTGTTGGTTTTCTTTGATAATACACATCTTTATAATAAATCATGGGAATACCACACTAGTAAACATGTGGAAAAGTTATATAAATTATTGAGAACTATCATTTTTATGTAAAAATATCCAAATGTGCTTTTGGGAAATAAGAATTCGAGTATTTGGTTCATATTGTTTTAAAGGAAGGAGTGAAGTTGGAGCCTCAAAAGATGCAAGCTATTACAAAATGACCTATTCCTAAGAAAATCAAGGTTCTTAGAAGATTTTTTAGACTTACATGATATTATTGATCATTTGTTAAGAATTATGCATGTATTTCAAGTCCATGCACATATCTCTTGAAGAAAATATCATTTATATGGAATGATGAGGCTACTTTGTCATTCTCTCTTTTAATGGATGCCATGTCTTCTACACCAACATCGGTTGCACCTAATTTTGGTAAAACATTCATAGTAGAGTGTGAGGCACTAGGACAAGGAATTTACGTAACATTAACACAATAAGGGATATCATTAGCTTTTAAAAGCAAGGAATTCAAAGAAAATATTTGGTGAAATCTACGTATGAAAAATAAATGGAAGCAATATTACATGCAATAAAAAATGGGGATAGTATATCACCGGGAGGTACTTTAAAGTCAAGATATACCATGATAGCATAAAGTATTTTTTGAAGCTATGGATTTCATTGGAAGATTAACAAAAATGAGGAGAAAAAAATGCAAATTTTTAATTTTGAGATAATCTGCAAAAAGGGTAAGGAAAATTTAGTACATGATGCTCTTTCTAAAATAGAAGAGGCCTCAAATTTATATCCAATTACATTTTCTATTCCTAGGTGGCTAGAAGAAGCTTGCCATAATGGAAAAAATGACAATAGTACTAAACAAAAACTAAAATTTATAAAGGATGGGATGAACTCTATGGAGCATTGGGAGTGAAAGAGAGATATACTTTGGTGCAAATGTAGAATATTTTTATGCATGCAAGAATATTTGAATAAAAAAATATTAAGGGAGTCCCATGTCTCTCTGATGGTAGGACGCAGGGTTCCTTAAAACATCTCAAAGGATCAAAAATATATTTTTGGAAGGAATGAAGAAAGATATTCAAAATTTTGTAAGAGAAGGTCAGGTTTGCATAATAAATAAAAGAGAGATAGTAAAATCTCTAGGGTTACTTCAGCCATTCCAAATACATATTCAAATACTAGAAGATATATCAATAGACTTTATTACAGGGTTACTGAAATATAAAGGTAAGTATTACATTTTTGTGGTCATTTATATAAACAAATTTTGTAGATTTCTTTTGTAGAGCTCAAAGTACATAAACAACAAGCCAAGTGGCAGAAGTGTCCGTGAAAGAAATTCATAGTCTTCATGGTTTTCCTAAAGTAATAGTAACAAGAAACTTTTGGAAATAATTATTTAATATGAGTGGAGAAACATTAGCTGCCATGAGTTCTACATATCAAACACAATCAAATGGTCAAACAAAAATAGTTAACAAATGTTTTTAACGTTATCTACAATGTTACTCTTTAGAAAAACAATCTTAATGGATGAAGTGGGTTCCTCAAGGAAGAATGGTAACATGATACTATCATACTACCTATCACACATCTACTAAAATTTCCCCATTTAAGGCCCTTTATGGATATCCAACTCCTAGTATCTCATACCTTTTGCAAGATAAGTCCAAAGTATAGGAAACAGAGTCACATATGGAAAATACTAAAGAAACTTTAAAAATTATTATGGAAAACCTTCAAATGGCATGAAACATGATAAAACAACAAGGAGAACAATAGTGAAGTGAAAGATAATTTGAGGAGGGTAATTGGGTATTTTTTAGATTATAACATTATAAGCAATCTTCATTCAAGAAAAAGAAGAATAAAGAATTAGCTCAAAAATGCAATGTAGAAAAAGTCAAAGTTGGGATTAAATTGGCAAGGGTCCAAAAGTTGAAATACTCGATAAAGTTGGGAGTTTTTTGAAAAAGTTGGCAAAAAGTCGGCAAAACTAAAAAAATACAAAAATATTCATTTTTGGAAAAAATTCTAATTTTTTCAAAAGAAATTAAAAAATTATTAAAGAAACTACCTCACTCAAGATTTTTTCGAAAAAGTCGGCAAAAAGTAGGGAATTCGAGGATAAAATTGGGACTTTTTCAGGGATGAAAAAGTAGGCAAAAATTTGGCCAATAAAGTCGGCTCCGGGAAAAATTCGGGACTTTTTGTTGACTTTTTCCACACTGCAAAACTGTTATGGCCTTAAATAATTATTCATAGGATTGCACAAGTGGTATAGAAGTTATATTTTCCTTCTTCTTGAATTCATAAGGTTTTTCATGTAATTTGTCTAAAAAAGGTTTTGGGAAAAAATATGTCAATGTAAATAGAACTTCCAAAATTAGATGAAGAATGAAAGTTGATTCTTGAACCACAAAAATTTATAGATAAACATTCTGTATCTCTTTGACATATAACCATTATGAAGTACCTAATCAAGTGGAAGAATATTCCTCTAGAAGAAGGTACATGGTAAAATGATCAATTCATGATGAAATACCCACGGCTAAAGGGTTCGTTTGAAGTTTTGACAAAGGTTTTGTTATATGTTTTTATAATGCGCGACGGAATAGTTTTATTGTTTGTTAAGGTCCCACACAGTGATCAAATTTGAAGGGCAGGTCCGAATTTCAATTAGAAGGGCATATACCTATGTCGCCCTTCCATAATGAAAAGCTTTAAAAAAAAAACTTTTCAATTGACCACAATAAATTATTTTTACATTTCATTTTCAGAAAGACAAAACCATCAATCTTTATATTAATAAAAGACTGTTACATATACAACAATGAAGAAGGCTCCATCTTTCTTTGCTTAAATATCTCATTGGCAATGTCAACATAAGTCTTGAAGACACTATTATAAGAGTTTGGATACATACCACCGGGATATAGGAGATTCTTATGTGTCAGATTGTGTAATACAATTTTGACTTTGTCTCACAAGGAGCAGCAGCATGGAGGTCTGGATTTTTCTTATAGAACTTTATTATTATTATTTGAAACGTTGTTTATAGATATGAATACAACAATGAAATTATGAGCATGGTGGACAATTAGTCAAGCTCATAATGCCAAACCATGATGATGTAAGTTTGGAATTTAACATTTTTACATGTTAAAGACAAATAGTCAAAATCACTAACAACTTAGTATGCCATAATTAATAATCATTCCCTGTTCACTTTTGTTAATAGGTTTATGTCACATGATGATGCAGGGGCATTAGGCACTAGCCAGCAATGTAGGAGGTTTTTTCCACATGTTGTGGCTAGGAGGGTTCGAAAACATTTGAGTTGTAACAGCTAGGTGTCAATACCTCAGCTGACTGTATTATTTAGACTAGTTAGAGTTGTAGGAGTCGAACAGTTTCAGTTAGTTGAATTATTATAATTAGACCTTTTGATTTCTAGAACGGTCCTCTCAGAGGAACCGAAGAGCCATATGTTATGTATATAAATTGTAATTCCTCGGATGAATAAAAGTAGAGAGGAAGAGGAGAGTAGAGAGGGGATTTCTGCAATAAACCTCTGTGTGTGAACAATTGCTTCCAGTTAAATTATTTCCAAGCTTATTTTCCATTGAATTATCTTGAACTGCTAATTGTGAAGAATTGTTTAAATTTGAGGCGATTGGGTACTGATAATTCCATTTTTCTGTCTTTGAATTCCCTGTGAACTCACCCCACCCGAAGGCGAGGTCTGTGTAGAGAACTGGGGTCGTGAACACTGTTCAAATATAAAAATCCCGCTTAATAAAGAGACAAAATTGTTGTGCTTTCGGAACCTGACCCAAGGATTGGACATGAGTTAACAAACAAAAGGATAGCGGAACCAGACTTGCACTCGTGGTCAAGACCTGTACCAAAACCACGAGCAGAATCACAAAAGTGGGTTGCCCATATCGCACCGCTTTTGCGGAGTAGGCGGTATTTCCTATTCGCGAGTGATTCCATAGGGAATGCGACACATGGCGAAGTGACCCCTGAAAAACCACCGTTTAACCCACGCCATCGCACGTTAAAGCCCGAC